>OX637642.1:11917968-12260138 GCA_951802225.1 Euspilapteryx auroguttella | reverse complement strand
TGAAATTATTCGCCCGAAATATTAAATTTACCCATTCGCCCGATTTTAATAAAAAGTGTTCCCCATTCGCCTGATCGTATGTTATGAAACAAAGAGTGTAAAGAACAGAATATAACGAACGGACGAACTGATTCGTGACAGACAACAGCACACGAACACACAGCCGGGCCTCTCCACGCCTGGAGCTCCTCCTGGGCGGGCTGCAGGGGTGGCGGGGGGCTGCGGGGGGCGCGGCGCGCCGTGCCCGCGCTCACGCCGCTATCCCGCGCCGCGGCCAAGCGGCTCGCGGCCTCCGCGCTGGCGGCGCGCGCCCGTGCTGCCGCGCCGTCTCCCACACCGCCTACGTGCCCTCCCACGTCTGCCGCGCCGTCTCCCACACCGCCCGCGCCCTCGGTGGCCGCGCAAGCAGCTACCGCACGTCCGGACCAGAGCCATGCGCCGGCGGCGGCGAGTGTGCGCGCCGCTTCAGATCAACCATCAGACGCGGCAGAGGGAACACGACGATCAAGAAGGGCGCGCAAGAGGGCGGCGGCGGCCAGGCGGCGGGATCCCCCTGCTCCCGTGAGGGTGCAGCGAGGCTCGCCGGAGCGCTCTCGGGCGCCCCGCTCGGCGACGGCATCTACGGGCGTAGCGCCGGAATCCCACGCGGCAGCGACGTTGACTTGCAGAGCGCCGCCGGGCTCCCCCGCGGCGGCAGCGACAGTGGCGGGCGGAGCGCAGGGCTCCGCCGCGGCGGAATCGACGACGGCGCCGGATGAAGCGCCCAGCACCCCCGCGGCGGCTGCGACGGTGGCGAGCGGAACGCTAAAAGCTAAATTTTAAAGTAACAAGTGTATTTAACAGGAAACTTTCTCAAGGAGGTGGTTGCCTTATATTAACAAGGAATATTAATAAAGTTAAAGAGCGAAAGGATTTTGTCAAACTTTCAGTTGAAAGCACCTGTGAGGTTGCGTGTGCAGAGCTAGACTAGACCGCTATATAATTCTATGTGTGTATCGTCCTCCTATTTCTGCCAATTTCGATAATTTTGTAACTGCAATGGAAGACGTACTGGGTAAAGTAAGCGGTTCAAATAAAACAGTAGTTGTGGAGATTTCAATGTTGACTTACTTACTTACAGACACGACCCAAAGGACCACTCTATTAGGCCTATTCCATTCTTTTAATTTAAGTTTTTGTTCAACGAACTCACTAGAATAGCGGGTACGTCTGCAACTTGTTTAGATAACATCGCAATGAACGGTAATTACTTCAAAAAATCATTGTTAACTTCTTTAAGGTCAGATCATAAGGGTCTAAATGTTTTATTGTACACAGTTGAACAAGAAAAAGAAAACTCGTTAGTTTATAGGCCAATGAACCAAAGTCGTATGGAAAGATTTTATCATAGTCTTCAGATGCGCCTTGCCTTGCTGAGCTTTGAGGCAGATGATCCCAATACACTATATCAAGAGTTATTTTCCGCGATACGGATTGAATTCGATCTTATATTTAAATTCAAAAAAGTTTGCAGTAATAAAAATTCAAATTTTAGTACTTGGGCGACACCGGGAATTAGGAAAAGCAGAGATGCCCTATATGAGTTATATGATAGGAAAACTTTTGATCAAGACCCTTCATTCCTTTAACATGTTAAGAATTATTCTAAATTGTTTAAGATAGTTTGCACCAAAGCTAAATCTATTAATTTAAATAATAAAATTAGAAATTCGAAAAATAAAAGTAAAACTGTCTGACGTATTATTAATAAAGAAACTGGTAAAGCTAACGGTAAGGAAAGCATTCAAGCTTTAAACTTAAATGGTAAAGTCGTAACAGATAAGTCGGAAATTGCGAATGAATTCGAATCATTCTTTGCTAACATCCCATTTCAAACCACTAAAGACCTTAACGCATCTGCCAGCGCCGCGGAATCTATACTTAAGGAACATGTTGACATCGCCCCGCCTCCACTCACGTTTCGCCATGTTGGACCGCATTGCATTATTAAGATATTTAAGGAACTTAATTAAAAAGACAGAAGACTTATGGGGGATATCAATTAAAGTACTTCAACCTGTTATAACACTAATAGCACCTCATCTAGCATTAATCTTTAACTCTTGTATCGAAAAAGGCATTTTTCCAAATTTATTGAAGTACAGCAAAATCATTCCTATTTTTAAATCTGGAAATACCGAAAACCCCACTGATTATAGACCAATTGCGGTTTTTCCAGCCTTAAGTAAAATATTTGAAAAACTTATTCTTGCACAATTAGCGTCTCACTTCTCAGTCAATAACTTCCTACACAAAAATCAATTTGGTTTTAGGAAAGGGCGGTCTACCTTAGACGCAGGTCACAAACTCATCAGCGATGTCTATGGAGCCTAGGAGGATTCTCACGATGCTATTGGGGTTTTCTGTGACCTCTCGAAGGCTTTTGACTGCGTTGATCATGAGACTTTGCTACTTAAATTACAGCACTATGGCTTAATTGATAAATCACTTGATCTACTTGCCTCTTATCTTACTGATCGCGACCAACGAGTGGACGTGGGTGGTGCGGTGTCTGCAGGTTGTCCTATCAAGATTGGTGTACCTCAGGGATCGATATTGGGGCCTTTCCTGTTCCTAGTCTACATAAATGATCTCCCTTACATGTTAGATAAACTTACAGATGTTGTCCTCTTTGCGGACGACACCTCTTTATCATTTAAACTTAAACGAGGTGACTCCCTCAACTTAGATATAAACAAAACATTAGTGGAGATTTCTCAATGGTTTACTTCTAATTATTTACTTTTGAACGCAAAGAAAACTAATAGCACTAAGTTTTCCTTGCCAAATGTGACTGCTTATGATACAGACATACATTTGGACAATAACAAGCTTAATCTGGTAATTCAAACTGTATTCCTTAGTATCACTCTAGATTCGAAACTTCAGTGGGGCCCCCATATCTCAAATCTTGCGGCAAGGCTCAGTTCGGCTGCGTACGCAATCTGGAAAATCAGAAAATTAACTGATGTGTCTACCGCGAGACTTGTGTATTTCAGTTACTTTCATAGCTTAATGACCTACGGCTTGCTTCTATGGGGAAGAGCTGCAGATATTAACGTAATTTTTATACTACAAAAACGCGCAATTAGGAACATTTATCAGCTTAAAGCTCGCGAGTCCCTCAGACAAAAATTCAAAGAAATTGATATTTTGACGCTTCCGTCCCAGTACGTCTTTGAAATTATAATGTATACTCGTAAAAACTTACATATGTTTGATAAAAAATGTGATAAAATTAAAGACCTTAGAACGCGTAGCAAAAACAAACTAAGTATTCCACAGAACAGACTAAAACGGACAAACAAATGCTTTATAGGAAACGAAGTAAGATTTTATAACAAGATCCCAGAAGAGATTTTGATCCTGAATGATAATGAGTTTAAAACTCGTATCAAAAAAGGTTTGATTAAGAAAGCTTATTACAATGTTGATGATTATGAAAACGACAAAGACGCATGGAAGTAGTCTAGCTCTGCACGATATTTTCATTATTTCATGTATGTACTTTTAATCTTATTAATTTATGTTCTTTGTATTGTAAATTAAATTGTAATGTCACATAAGAACAAAAAAAAAAAGAGAGAGATAAATTGTAAAGTAGAGTTTGTTACCCCTTTCTTCTCTACGCTGTAAAATCATTGCGAAAGGAAGTAGAATCATTTGACAGAGGAGGGCTCGTTTGGGGGCGTCTCCAGGCGACCATTGTCGTAAGGCAAGACAAACATTTGTTTGCCTGAGCCAATTAGTGGGCACCCTGAACTACCTCGCCTCTATCAGTATAGGATACTTTACGAAATAAGGTATCAATATTAATTAGATCAGTCTAATTGACTTTCAATAAGCGATATCTTGTATCCTGTATTGAATAATCATTTTTTACTTTACTTTACTAGAATAAACAGTCAATTCGTTTTTTAAAAATAAAATATTATTGAGATTATTTCATTAGACATTACAATCAACAGATAATTGCAGTAAGACAGTTTGGGTTCTCGAAATTTACGCAACGCGCAACGACCGCGCACCGGTAGCAGAATTATTGTTGCGATAAAACTCGCGCACACAAAAAGCACAATCCGCACCAGTGAAACGCTCCATGGCGACTGAATTCCGAAAGACCGTTAGTGCTTCCCCCGTACCCCGCGCGCCATTCTTGCGCACCGTTTGAATTTTATTCGAAATTTAAATTTCAAAGGACTTATGGGCCACCCTGTATATGACCTGGGCCCTTTCATTTTATAAGGATTTTTTAATTTTCCATTTTTAAGACTTGAGATCCTTACTTGAACTTGAAACTAAGGTGGTAACTGTTAGAACATACAAAGTCACTTCTTTTTGGCTTATATAATTTATTTTTCCATAAAATATACACAAAAGCAAACTGTCTTCTTGACTAGCAATTCACAAGTAGTTACAAACACAAAACACGTAACTAGGGAAACTAAAACTTCACATGTCAATATTTCTTTGAATACAGAACAAACCAAATTCTCAACACTTGCCCTTAAGCAAAAAATATTTACACAGAAAACATAATAATAAAACAATCAAAAATAAACTAAATTAACAACCCTGTCTAATTTGAAAAATTAGTCAATCCTAATTGGGCTACGTATTTTATAGTTTTATCTTTACTCAACGGCTTAGTAAGTAAGTCTGCCATCATGTCATCAGTTTGAAGATATACCAACTTGATAACATTCTCGCTAACAATGTCTCTTATAAAATGATGCCTAACATCAATGTGTTTAGTTCGCGCGTGGTACATAGAGTTAACACAAAGCTTTTGTGCCGACTGACTGTCATTATAAACTGTTACGCTATAGGTAACTCCTAAACACTCAAGTAAGAAACTTCGGATAAATAAAGCTTCCTTGCACGCATCAGATAGAGCCATATATTCCGCCTCTGTGCTTGAAAGAGCAACCGTTCTTTGTTTCCTACTCTCCCATGAAACAATGCAATTAGCTATTTTAAAAACAAAACCCGTGACCGACCTACGATCAACCTCGCAAGCTGCCCAGTCTGCATCAACGTATGCATCAATGGTCATGTCTCCTTTCTTATACGTAATACAGTGATCTAAGGTACCTTTGAGATAGCGAAGCACTCGTTTCGCCGCTTTCCAGTGCACCTCTGAGTGGAAATCGTTAAATTGACTTAAAGTACTTACCGCGTGCGCTATGTCCGGTCTGGTACAGATGGCGGCGTACATAAGGCAACCAATCAGCTGCCTATACTCAAAACTCTCATCATTATTTTCAGCTTTGGTTAGTTTAAGCCCCGTCTCCATTGGAGTGCCAACTGGCTTGCAATCCGTCATGTGGAACCTTTCCAGAACATTCTTAATATAATTTGTTTGATCTAAAGTGATCAGCCCATTGCTCTTACAAATTCTCATTCCCAAAACGTGATGGGCTGGTCCCAAATCTTTCATTTCAAATTCCTTCATTAGCTGGCCCTTAATCGCTAACTTTTCGTCTTGATGAGTGGTGAACAGCATGATGTCATCAACATATAAAGCAATGATGGTTATCTTACCTTCCCCCCCATGCTTTATATAAACGCAAGGTTCCGAACAAAATTTCTTGAATTTCAAAGTCTCAGTTAAAGATTTATTAATCTTTTCATACCAACTTCTCGATGCTTGTTTTAACCCGTACACAGCTTTGTGTAGACAAAGTACTTTGTCTGGGAACTCTTTACTCTTATACCCCTTCGGCTGTTCCATGTAAATAACTTCTTTGAGATCACCATTCAGGAAAGCAGTTTTGACGTCCATGTGATCTATCTCCATGTCCATCTGAGCAGCAAGGGCAAGAAGCATTCGGATCGTTGAGTATCTGACTACAGGTGAAAAGGTATCGTTATAGTTCACTCCATATCTTTGAGTGAACCCCTTAGCCACTAACCTTGCTTTGTACCTCAAAACTTCTCCATTCAATCCTCGTTTAATTTTAAAAAGCCATTTGCATTTGACAGGTTTCTGTCCTTTGGGTAATTCAGTCAGTGTCCAGCACTGGTTGTCGAGAAAGGATTGGTACTCGTCCGCCATCGCTTCCTTCCACTTGTCTGCGGCTTGACCTCCAAGAGCCTCCTCCACAGTGGCTGGCTCGTCGCTACAAGCTGCAGCTTCAGCACACAAGACAACATTCTCTACCTCATCAGACTCTGATAAGTAATTGGAATCAGATGAATCAGCTGACGATGGTACATAGGTTTCATCTGATGAATTGTCTTGCTCGGGGCTACTTGCTGATGAAAGCGTGTCTTCGCCTGTCTCCGTACTCTCGGCATGCGAGTCATTGAGCACATTTTCTGCAGGTACATAATTAGGCTCTGGCTCGAAACTAGTATCTGTAACTATTTGAGTACTGTGATTATAATCATCAACTTCCTTATGTTGAAAATCATTTTCAATAAAAACCACGTCTCTTGCTTTTATGCATTTCTTCGAGTCCAAGTCCAGTAATCGATATCCTTTGGTTTCCTCGCAATAACCAACGAAGATATACTTTTTACACCTAGCATCAAATTTCTTTCGGTTATGTGTAAGAGCATATGCTGCACATCCGAAAATCCTCAAATGATCTATGCTGACCTTCTTGCCTGACCACTTCTCCTCAGGGGTCATGCCCATCACCGCCTTAGTTGGTGAGCGATTATTTAAGTAAACAGCTGTACTTACCGCTTCACCCCACAATTCCTCACCAAGTCCGGAGTCTCGAAGCATGCACCTTGCTTTCTCGACGATGGTCCTATTTGCTCGCTCCGCCACTCCGTTTTGTTCGGGTGTGTATGGGACTGTTGTCTCGTGTCTGATTCCATTCTCGTTTAAAAACCTCTGAAAATTCACATTAATGTACTCTCCGCCATTATCACTGCGCAGTACCTTAATGTTTCTGCCAGTTTCATTTTCAACTAAGGCTTTAAAAGTTTTAAAAATCCCAAAACATTCATCCTTATTTTTTAAAAGATAAATAAAAGTTTTTCGTGAAAAATCGTCAATAAAAGTCAAAAAATATCTAGCGCCACCAAGCGACTTTTGTGGCATAGGCCCGCAAACATCGCTGTGGACTAAACCCAAGATAACATCAGACCTACTATATGACTTCTTAGGAAACGGAAGTCTTGTTTGTTTGCCCTCAATGCACGCAACACAAGCTTCTACATCTTTGCTAACAAAAGTAATACCTAAAGCCATACCTTTTTTGAGAAGCTGCATGCTTCTTGCATTCAGATGTCCAAGCCTCCGGTGCCACACACCCATGGATGATTCGCTTGTGCTCGGTTCACAACTATCCTTCGAACTGACCTCTAAACCAATGACAGCTATGTCACCTGAACTGTTATCATTTACTTTTGGTGGATAGTGAGAACTTGGAGATGGAATAGACGTATCTACCGAGGACGATAAAAAGGCTTGGCCTTTCGTACATAAAACGTAAATACCGTTGTTGTTAAATGCTTTGGCAACAAGAACTTTTGTGTTTTTGTTAAAAATTGTACACATATCATTATCAAAAACTACTTTTAAGCCTTTCCGAATCATAGCACTAACCGACAACAAATTAGCGGATAAATTAGGTACAAATAAAACTTCTGTTATTGTTGTGACACCGTCTTCCAGTGACATTTTGACGTTTCCTGTTCCGTTGACATAAAGTTTTTCTCCATTGGCGACGCTCACAGACAATTTAGTTTCTGGTCTGTAATCAAGCAAAATATTTCTCTTATTACACATGTGATGCGATGCGCCTGAATCTACAAACCATGCTTCACTTTCTACGCATGATGTTAATGCAGACACAAGAATTGCTTTACCAGAAACTTCATTAGACTTCTTTTTCGGGCAGTCACGAATGCGGTGTCCAGGTTTTCCACACCCAAAACATTGGAAGATTTTCTTTACAGCTAGCGCTGTACTCATGTCGTCGGATCTCCCCCTTCTTCGAGTATATTCTTGCAGAAGCTTAACCTTCACATATTCGCTATCGAGCTTTACGTTGAAACTTTCGATCGCCATGATGAGTGGGTCATAATCTTCACTCAGCCCACTAAGCATCACTACTGCCACTAGGTCGTCGTCTAGCGGTGACTCGATGTCTCTTAGTTGTTGTGCAAGGTTATTCACCTGTCCCAAATATGCCTCCATAGTGTCGAAATCTTTCAATTTCATGATGAACAAAGACCTTAACAAACCCAGTCTTCTGCAAAGGCCTTTATCTTCGTAGGCCCTTTGTAGATTTTGCCAGGCTTCGTTAGCCGTTTTCGCATTCCGAACATGGCCTATTACATTAGGCTCCACTGCTAAACATATACGGGCCAATGCTTTGAGTTGCACTCTATCCTTTTCATCTTTGACTTCCTCCACTGGAAGTTTCACGAGGAAACTGAAGGGAAACGAGTACATAAACGAATACATTATTAATTTTCGTAGCTAGGGAAACTAAAACTTCACATGTCAATATTTCTTTGAATACAGAACAAACCAAATTCTCAACAGTAACTCTCGGTATGGCGCGAAATTCAATTTTTTTCGCATTTTTTATTTATTCTGGCGAAAGTAAGTATTCATTTTTAATAAAGTTTTAATGAATTCGCGTATTTAAAAAACCATCTCCTACATTGTAATACTTACAACGTTTTTGGACGACAGACCAACTGATTTAAAAAATTTAAATTTCGCGCCATACCGAGAGGGACCAACCTTTTCTAAAAATTAACCAATTCACAACCTTTAAATTTTATTGCCATCCAGACTCATATACTATAGTCTTTAAATCAATTGCTCAAGACAGCTACAAAGAAAACTAATGGCCCTCGAAGTGTGTATACAAAACTATGAAAAAAAAAAATACGACTTTTGTATTCAATGGGGTTGTATGTACACGGAAAACTTTTTGTAGATGACGTTCTATATGTTCGACCCATAGCAAAGTTAAATACAATAACAAGGCAATTTTTCTGTTTTTCGACGTTATTTACAATACAGTGTAAATAGTAGTATTGTATCGTATGAAACGTAGACTAAAACATAGTTTCCAGAAGAAATTAATGAATGAGAAGGCTTTTTACGTGGCAAAAACGCGAACTTCGTGAGCAGGTAAACAATGGGTTTACTTAAGTTAATGTTAGCTAGGACTATTTGCTTGTCATTATCTTAAGTTCACATTTAATTTCTAAGGTGTATGTACACAAATTCATACGAATAAACCATTTTATATGACTTTTGCAAATAAAACAAAATATAACCTAAAAACAATCAAAGGTCATCTCAAGATGGGTCAGAAACCCTGTGCGAGGACTGCAGATCCACTAAACAGCGATAAGATGTATAATAATAACAAACCTGTAGTAAAACTAATATTTCGGTAGTTGAAATCTTCAAAATGTCGAAAACATAACCTCCATCCGTTTGGTTTCTTTGAAGCCCTTTAACCTCATAGTTTCCTAGCCGGGAATTGTTAGGAAACTTAAGATTTTTTATTTTCCTTACACCCAACAGCTACATAGTGAGTTCTTTTGATAAATAAATGGACTACCAATGCAAATCACATACAAAACTTTGTTTGTTATGGGCCGAGCGTACAAACGACACTAGCGGGAATATTGGCAGTTTTCTTCCCCATTGCAAAAAAAAATAAAAATGTTGGAGTGCTACTAAATTGTCATAAAACATCTTTAGTTCATACGCTTTGTATCAGCCGTATTAGCATACCGCAATGAGGGGTTTTCAAAGTGACAGAAAAGAAAAAAAAAGTTTCATAATACGCCGATAGATGGCGGTGTCTACAGCAATATCAGAGAAATGGGAGATCGAATATTGACTGAATCTTTGGATTGGATCATTTTCTGCTAAGTATAAATCGTATAAATCTTAATTCCACCTACTCCGTCACTGCCTCAGTTAAATTTTAATTTTTATGTATCATTTTGAGCTATTGAATCGTTCATTTCAGCTTGACTTATTGCTCCTGGCAGAGCGCCATCTGGTAGCAGCTTAAAAAAACTTGTATTTTTCTTGTGCGTTGTCAAATTGAAAACCTCTCATTCCAATTTATTCAAAAACTGCAACAGTTCTTGGTCTAAATTTTCCGGTAAAAAAATGCACTAGCCAGTAAAAGCAAAAAAATGCAACTAAATGGGGGTTCCAAACCTCTTTCCCCGGACCCCTGACTTGATCAGACGTGTTTAAGCAGAGATTATTTTGGCTTTTTTTAAAATTTAAATAACTTTATTAACATTCTTATTAAGTAAAATCATAGCAAAAAAATAGGAGTGCATAAAACGGAGAACACCGTTTGACCGGACTGCCGCCCACCTTCCTCAACGCGTGAGTCAATTTACGTCACATCACGTAACCTACTCCACTACGAGTGTGAAAAGTGCAACAATATAAAACTCTCGCACATTGCCAAACTGCAAGTGCATCCTCCTCTAATTGCTGCGCCTGGTACTTTGTGTTTACCACCGCAACGATGTCATCCGCGGCTCATTCACCAGCGTCAATGTATGACTCAGCGCCGGACCTATCTGTAGCTGATTTACAAGATTCGGTTTTCAATATCACAAAACGTTTTAAGCGAAAAAGGGATGAATGTGCCGACGAGGAAATGATGAAGATGATTGATGAATTAAAAAAAATGCTATCACTGTCGTTCGAACAGCAAGAACAGAAATATGAAATGTTGTACTCTACTATAAGGGAAATTAAGGATCAGAATAATGATAAATGTAAATCTATTGAATTTATGTCAGCTAAATATGAGGAAATGAGGCAAAAAATGGATAAAATCGAACGAGAAAAGTCAGAAAGTGACTCATACATTAAAATCCTGGAAGGAAAGGTAGAGCAATTAGAAAAAAAATCTCGCTCTACGGGTTTAGAAGAATAAGAAATATTCCCGTAAAGTCAAGTGAAAATAAAGAGACTCTCGCAAAAATAATCACAGATATTGGATCAGCGATTAGCCAGCCGATCTTAGTCAGTAAAATTAAAGACATCTTCCGGCTAAAGACTAAAAATGCATCCAACCCAATCATCGTCGAATTTACTACAGTCATACAAAAAGAAAAAGTCCTAGAGTCAGTAAAGAAATTCAAAAAGAACCAGAACGGGCAACAGCTCAACATATCTCAAATACGTATCGACGGTCCTGCCACACCGGTATTTATATCAGAATGCCTTACAACAAAAGCTAAGCGCCTCTTCTCTCTGACACGTGAATCTTGCGAATTCACGTGTTAGAGAGGTTTTTTAGGTTACAAATTCACCTGGCACTCACATGGCAACATTTTTATCAAGAGAAACGATAATACTCCATCTGTACGAATAACGAGCGAAGCTGACTTAAAACCGACGGAATTTTGACTGCATCTTTATAACGATGTTATTATTTATTTTATTTTTTTAATTTAATTTTATTTTTATTATTTTTTTCTTTTTACTCTTGTTTGCAAGTATTTTAAACAAATATTATTATTTTTAGAAATATTGTTGGTAAGAAATCTTTTCCGTAACCTATCTAAAAATTTAAAAAACTTAAAGTTTTCTATCACTCTATACTCTTTTGTTGGTCCACTGACCTATGTATTAAAAATAAATTCCAGAAGCATCATTTACTGAGCCACTAAAAAAACATTGTTTATTTGCTTTATTTGTTTTCAAAATTCGATAACCTAAATACAATTTCGGACGATTTTGACAATATCTTATCGCATGCCTCCGTTTAAGCTAACACTAGTGAATGCGTTTTTCACGTTAATAAAATTCCAATGAGTCTAAAAATTCTAACTCAAAATATACGAAGTATTGAATGTAATATCTTGAATTTTATGGTTTTTCTGAAAGAATTAACAGTGGATTGCGATATTATCATTCTTACTGAATGTTGGTTAACCGAGGATACGAACATTCCTCGCCTCGATGGTTATAATTATACTACAAACACAAAATTCTATAATCAAAATGATGGTATAGTAATCTACTACACTAAAAATGATCTTCAAGTAACTATAGAAGAGCCGTCATTTGACGATGCAAATTGTCTTATAATAAAAATTAATAAAGATACAACTATAATGGCCATATACCAACCGCCTTGTTTCAAAATTGTGGACAAATTCTTGGAATCCCTAAATACGTGTTTAGCAACTTTAACTAAATTATCAAAAAATATTATCCTAATAGGTGATATAATATAATATAGAATAGAGAGAATAGATAGTAAATCTGCCAACAATGTCAATTAATATTTTACAAATGTAGGTAAAACCTTAGCTAATAATATTACAGCATCAAATAGGTATAAAAATGGTAATCTTGATCACATTAAACCTATAAAATCGCATGTAAATTCTTTCGTTCTCTTGACCACAGATGAATGTGAAGTCGAACGATTGATATGTGGGCTCAAGGACAAGTGTTCGGTGGGATGGGACAATATACCTAATAAGATTATTAAGGAATATAAATCAATCCTTATACGTCCATTAACTCACATTTTTAACTTATGCCTGGATCATTCAATTTTCCCCGAAAGTCTTAAACTTTCGGTGGTGCATCCGATATACAAGGCCGGTGACAGAGGCTCTGTCAATAACTACAGACCGATATCGATTCTGCCCGCGCTCTCAAAGATTCTGGAACGACTACTAAATAATAGACTGAAGCATTATCTCAGTAAACAATCAATTCTTTCAGAAAACCAGTTTGGTTTCCGAACAGGGAAATCAACAGCTGATGCTGTGCATAACCTTACGGACTTTGTAGCACGTAGCATGGATGATGGTTCTAAATGTCTGGGTATATTTCTCGATCTCTCCAAGGCATTTGACACGGTCTCTGTCAAACTCCTACTTAAAAAACTAGAACTCATTGGAATAAGAGATAAAGAATTAAACATTTTTGATAGTTATCTGTCAAATAGAAGACAATGTGTTAAATTTCCGGATGATTTAAGTGAAACACTAGATATTGAATACGGGGTTCCCTAGGGAAGCATTTTGGGACCTACCCTATTCCTCATATATATCGACGATCTCTGCTCTCTGCAAATACCACACGTAAAAATAATAACTTACGCAGATGATACTGCTTTGCTTTTTAAAGGAAGAAACTGGGATGAAACTTTCAAATATGCTCAAAAGGGTTTGAATGTTGTTACTGATTGGTTGTGTCTAAATATACTTACGCTTAACTCGGAAAAGACAAAATATATGACATTTACATTAAGAAAAAATACTCAACCAGATCAAAATTTTAACTTAATGTGTGCACATGCTTGTGAAAACCCCATTAATAATAATAGCTGCACTTGTATACAATTAGAAAATACTAAAGAAATCAAATATCTCGGCGTAACGTTAGACAATAACCTCAAATTTAATAAGCATATAAGCAATCTCTGTTCTAAAGTAAGAAAGTTAATTTATATTTTTAAAATTTTGCGAAACTAACCAAAACTACTCAAACAGATTTATCAATCCTTATGCGAGTCTTTATTAAGGTACTGCATCTCTAGTTGGGGTGGGGCTGATAAAACACTGATGTTAAGCCTAGAACGAGCTCAACGTGCTGTCTTAAAGGTGGCAACGTTTAAGCCATTTTTTTATGATACAGCCAATCTTTACTATTTCTGTGAGGTCTTGACGGTCAGGCAACTTTTTATACAAAGTATAATTCTTAGACAACATGCATCAATTGTTTATGATCCCGTGAATAATAAAAGAAGGAAAGATATAGTATGCCCAACAAGTAACACTCGCACTACATTTATTACAAAATTTTAACATTTTCTTGGTCCTTATATTTATAATAATCTTTAGATTAAATTTATACTCAAAAACTTATTATGAATGCAAAAAGGAAGTAATTAATTGGTTACTAAAACAAACCTATGATCAAACAGAAAGCATCTTATTAATAGTTTCCTAACATGTCAATTAATAAAGTATCATATCTCATGTGAAATCTTCAAAATTTACTTAGCATGCAATTATTATTTTATTAAGATTTTTGTTTAGTTTTTTATTTTAATTTTTATTCTCTTCTTTGCATGTTTCGCTTTAACATTTACTTTGTTACGGGAGGAGCATCTACTCAACCTAAGCTACAGGTTTTCCTACTTTAGGGAGTAGAACTCAACCTATGAAATGTTATAAAAAGATGTACACTCTACAGCTTTTTATTGAAATAAATATATATATATATATATTATTATTATTTTTATTTATTTATTTATAAACAATCAGATTTAGTGGAAAATCCACTAAGGTGGCAACACTGCTCCACTGGCAAGTCAGTAGACACAAGTTTGTGTGCCGACAGTTAACCATTACCGCAGTAAGATATAGTTTTTAAAATTGTTGGGTTGGCCTAGCTATTTCCATTGAACCTTAACATTTAGTTGATAAAGATTAATATTTAATTAAGTTGATATAAAATAAGCAATTGAAAGGGCAATATTTTATGATTACCACCTACCAACTTACCAACTTATTCAAATTGCAGGAGCAAAACTGTTGTTACAGTTTCAGGTTTTAATTTTCACCATCTTTAATCTTCTTTGTTCATAAAACAGTATCTTGTGTATGTTTATAATCTTGTCTCTTTATAGCATCCAGTCATTTTGTTTTAAGTATATAATTTACTTGAAAACTGAAAAAAAATACAACAATTACTTAGCATATTATTATGCCTAATTTTATTTGTCCTTAAGTTAGAATGGATGATTTATCGATAACTTTTGTCTTAACATATTTTGGCACAACACTATCATAACCTTTACAGAAGGTGTTTTACCGTAATAATTCAATAAATTTAGGTACGAGTTCAACAAACAGCGTGTAAAATTGATGTTCTTGATAATTTATTAGTCATAATAGTGCCCAGAAGTCTACAATGAAATAAAATTATTTACTGAATGGTAGGTGACAAAAACAGGGTGATTATCAGAAAATGGCTTAAAATGACTAATTTCTTTGGCGCATTTTTTTTTTAATATTTACTCTACAAAAAATAACATACATTGTAGACGTAGTCAAAACCTACAAAATAATGTGTTTCGCCCTAAAATTTATCGAGCCATTTCGAAGTTTTAGCGTTCTAAAATATGACTGCCAAAGAAATTAGATTCCCCCAAAGAAATTAGATTTTGCCCAAATAAATTAGATTTTTGTCCAATGAAATTAGAGAAACTGCCAAAGATCTTAGAATTGCCCCCAAATAAATTAGAAATGTTGCCACAGAAATTATAATCGTGTTCAAAGAAATTAGTTTTAAATTTTATAACAAGCAAGTTTTTAATATCTGCAACAAACAAGCGGCAGATAATAAAAACAAAAAAAGGTTTGTTTCAAATTAACTTTAATTATTGGTATTTTAAACATGCATAATCAAAATATTTGTGTTTATGTTAAATTATAAGTCTTTTCTTATGACCAGGTGTTTCCTTAAAGATAACGGCGATATTCAATATTTGATTACGCAGGCTTGTTATGTTGTCACTCCAATTAATAAAACATACTTCGTCTATTTTAAGTCTTTCTTTTTTAGTTCGTTTTTTCCTTCCTAAATTACTGTCTTGAATTTTGCTTCTCGATCAGGCGATTATAAATTTTAAGCGCACATTTCATTTTACATCTTGAAATTTTTAATAAAAATATGAGCAGAATCAACAAATATAAAAAAACTTCCATCGAAAGCCCTTGTTGGTTATGGTTTACTATATTTGTACATGAAGTTATATTTATAATACTCAACTTGACATAAGTTTTATAATTTCTTTGTACTGAATCTAATTTCTTTGGATTAAAACTAATTTCTTTGGCGCAAAATGCCAAAGAAATACAACGAAATTAGGGACAAAGAAATTAGAAATCTTGTAATTTTTTTTATTTAAAAAAAAAAGCATTAGCGCTAATAAAACCTCTTATTGCCACGTGCATATAATTTTAATAATACAATTCACACAAAAATTGAGAATTAAATGATTGTAAATATTAATATAAAAAGGGATATCGAAGAAATTAGACACTTACTGGACCAAAGTCCACAGGTGAGATGAAAATAAATTTTAATTTGTCGCCATGATACCTGAGGCAACTCTGCTTCCTGTATTTGTTGGCGGGGGACTAGCTAGAGCGGGGGGCGGTCAATAGACAGAGGTGCGTCTCGTTAAAGCAGTGTAAGATCAATGGTTTTGTCGCGCCAAAGAAATTAGAATTTTTTGACGGACAGAACTTTTTGGGGTCGTAAGCCAAAAATCCTAGTAAATAATTAACCAAAATTAAATCACAATTTCCTCAGATGTATTTATAATGTAATACATTAATATAGCATTTGTAATTTGTTATTTCGGTCATTTAGAAATATCAGAAATAAAAAAGTAAGTTATGGACGCGCCAAAGAACTTAGAATTTTCATCTTCAAAAAAACATTGTAAAAATCCTCTAATATATTGTACTGAATTATGTGATGCTCTAAGAAGCTACCGACTTACTTATTGTACAAAAAAAAAACAGTATTCAAAAGACAGCAGTTAATAGAGATATAAGCTTGGACAGACCTAAAACTCGGTTCCTGATAATCACCCAACATCATTATTTTGATACCTTGACGCATTTGATTCACATCCCGGCACTACACAAGAGATTGTTATACAATAAATTAAACATTCACAATCACAAAACCAATTTAACACACCTTTTTCATAAAAAATAATAATAAAACTTTGGGAGCTGCTACCGATGTTTACAATGTCATATTATACGTCAAAATAAAACAAACCATAGCCAAACCACCAAATATGTATCAAATTACCTATTGGTTTTTAATTTGGTACGGTAGAAAACAACCAGTGACGTAAATAAACCACTTTGATGCCACACGAAGAAAACATGCAACCATTTCTTATATTTTATCTCTCTCTAACTAATAGTCTTTATGCCGTTGAGTAAGGAGCGTAACACTATGAATTTACTTTTTATTTTAGCCTGGCTTCTATGCTTTATGCTTAAGTCCTTTCCTTCCATAATCTGAGAGTTGGTCTGTGGCTAGGTTAGGTTATGTTTGTCTTGTCGTCGTCCTTCTTTGTATTGTAATTCTAATATAACCATTACGTATTGGCGCAATTAAATTTATAATCTAATTGATTTAACCAAGAACTGTGAGTGAGAAAAAAGTAGACAGTACGCAATTTTTTTAAATAATATGAAGCCGGCGTACAAAATCGGTAAGTACCTATGTTAAATCGTGTTTTATTTTTGTTTTAGAAATATTGGTCCTGTGATTACTCAAAATCTCCTCAAAATATATATATATTTAGTTTCTTCTTTCGTCATTATCCTAGTAAATTATTTACAGTTCACCTGTTACCTGCATTATCTACAAAATTGGGAGGTTAGGAAATTCCATGCTTTTTTTTAACCCTCTACAAGAAAATCAAAGGGGTGATATAATTTTAACGTGAGTATCCTGTCTGTGTATATTGGGCCTAGGTATGACATTTCTCCTGAATAAGTCTCTGAATTAGCAACTTAATTAGGTTCCTTTTTAGGAAACAATTTAGGCAGCGTACGTAGTTTGCAATCACACCTTTCCTTAGTCAGTCGCGATCGAAGCTTAATGTTGCCACCTTAGTGGATTTTCCACAAAATTTGGTGGTTTGGTTGGATTGAAACCCCCATTTAGTAGCATTTTTTTTGCATTTAGTGGCTATTGGTTTTTTAAGCGGATTATGAGAATTATCTTAAAATAAGAAAAACGACTATTTAGCCATATTTTTTACCTTCAAAATACAAACCTATATATTTTTTGATTTTTTTCGAGGGGGTTAATTTCTATTTAAGTTTTAATAAAGTTTAAATTAATTCTCGTATGTAAAAAAACCATCACCTTCATTGTTATATATCGTTTTTGAAAGACAGAGTTGCCAATTTTGTGTATATTCTAGGAACTTGATTTTTGGAATTTGAACCTTTATACACAAATCAGTAGGTTTGTCTTCCAAAAACATTGTATTACAATGTGGAAACGGTTTTTAACATATGCGAAGTCATTTAAAATTTAAAACGAATACTTTCGTCATAATAAATAAAAACACAATTTTAGTGGTTTTTAGAGATTTTAAGGGACATCTTATTGTAAGTGGTATTCTGGTGGTTTGAGGAGTGTTGGGTTACTCAGTAATTAACAACCCTAAAACATCTTACCACAACGGGTTTCATTAATTGAAATGCTTAACCCTTGCCATAAGCCCAGTTTTCCCGTAAATTGACTTTTCTTTCAAGTTTTTAAATTAAATTTTAAATTAACCTTTACTTTCAAGTTTAGTTTATTGTTGTTATGCTCTCGAATCACAATACACTTCTACGACACACACAAGGAACTTCCAACATTCGAATGCTCAAGATTTTGGTTTATTTTTCATTTTGGAACAGTGAGACATAAGTAAAATTATGTGTTCTATAAGGGGTTTCCAAAGTCACACAAAAGAAAAAAAAAGTTTCATAATACCCCCGTAAATGGCGGTGTCTACAGCAATATCAGAGAGATGGGAGGTCGAGTATTGACTGACTTTTTGGATTGGATCATTTTCTGCTAAGTATAAATCTTAATTTCACCCTCTCCGTCACTACCTCAGTTTTTTTTAATTTTTATGTTTTATTTTGAGCTATTCAATCATTGATTTCATCTTGTCCTATTGCTCCTGGCAGAGCGCCATCTGGTAGCAGCGTATTAAACCTTGTTTTTTTTTCTTCTGAGCTGTCAAATTTAAACTCTCTCATTAAGGCTACGAACGCACAGGCGGTTTTATTTCCGCGCGGTGTCAAAGTTTGTTATTTAATTTTCAACCTTATTCATAGGCCCTGAACGTACAAGCGTGTTTTTACGGTTTTTTATCAGCTGGTGCGCTTCCATAGGATTCAGTATGTTACATAAAATCCGCGCGGCAAAAAACCGCCTGTGCGTTCGTAGCCTAACAAAACGCACCATAAAAAAGGAATGAGAAATTGCAGGATCTGATTGATTGATTGAACGATTGAACCAAAACCAAAGACATTTCTTAACGTTTTGTTCGTGAAGCCCTTTTTCCAATGAAAAGGATAACTAACTCTTGAACAAGGCTATACCATAGATACAGTAGATCGTTATACCTCCCTCACCTCACCTCATTTACTATGGTTCATTTCGTTAACTCGCGCGCGAGGAATGAGGTAGGCATGGGACCTGAGGCCAACGTCGCGTTGCTTATTTTGTCGAGGGAGTGAGGGCGTGAGGGCAAGAGGCGTCGTTAAAACACAATTCTTACGCCTCACGACGCCTCACACCTCACGCCTCCTCATTCCTCACGCCTCCTCACTCCTCACGACGCATCACTCCTCACGACGCCTCACTTCTCACGACGCCTCACTCCTCACGAGCCCCCTTACGAGTTTTATACGAGGTACACAGGTGTACTCACTCACCTTACTGTAACGAGCCCCCTCAAAATGAGGGAGTAACTCATCACTTGAGGAACCTTATCTGGCGGATTGCTATTTCATCCGTTGGCAACACTGGAGCTAGGACGCTTTTTATTCTAAATCGGTGGCTAAATCGGATGCTAGCTCTCTAAATGCAATGAGGGGTTTTCAAAGTGACAGAAAAGAAAAAAAAAATCATAATACGCCGGTAGATGGCGGTGTCCACAGCAATATCAGAGAGATGGGAGATCAAATATTGACTGAATCTTTGGATTAGATCATTTTCTGCTCAGTGTAAATCTTAATTTCACCTACTCCGTCACTGCCTCGGTTAAATTTTAATTTTTATGTTTGATTTTGAGCTATTCGATCTTTCATTTCAGCTTGACCTATTGCTCCTGGCAGAGCGCCATCTGGTAGCAGCTTAATGAAACTTGTTTTTTTCTTCTGAGCTGTCAAATTGAAAACCTCTCATTACACTGTCCTGAATTAGGCCTGACTGAATTCAGAGACTGATTTCGGAAAGTTGTAATAGGTCCTTATCGTCTGTGGTGGCAGGCATCGTAGAAATTGTTTGAAAACCAGATTTAACTACCTACCATATTGTCCTAACAGGATGTTTCGTAAAACAAGCACTATTTCTTTTACTTGTCTGTCAAATCAAAGCTTTTTAACTTTATTAGTAGTAGCTAATTTTAATAGTAGTTGGATAAATCAGCAATTCTAAAATTAATATATAGGTAATACCAAAAACAGAAAAGTACACTTATTTACTCATTTTTTAATAAAGATATGTTGATATAAGGTTTTTTTTATTCGCAAGTCAAACTTGAATAAAAACCTCCATTATCTTGGCATTAACTCAGCATTTGATTCCTTACAATAATAAACTTTTATTAATGAAGATAAATTGATATTAATTTTTTTTATTTGCAAGTCAAACTTGAATAAGAACCTCGATTTCTTGGGTCTGCTGTAAGTCAGCAATTGATTCCTTATAATAATGCATTTATCTATCTAAGGTATACTCTATGAATGTCTAACAGCATGTGGTGCAATTCTTCAATAATTTTTTCTTACGAACTGTTGTTCCTAATGGCTTGTTTTTTTGGAATAGGTTAGGTACCTATTATAGTTAACCCAGCCAATAATAATGACGTCATACTTTTGTTTAAGTAATATTGCAACTTCCAAGCACCAGAATCGATGGTCACCTTAGCATTTTTTACGTGCCGGATAACCTCAAAAACTTTGTAATTTGTTCACGGATTTTATACTGTTCCTGTTTGAAACCAATATCATTTATTTTACTCGCTGTAATAAATGTCTTTGTAAAATAACTTTTTTACAGCCAGAATTTGCAGTTTTTAATATTTTTGCCGACGCAAATACACTACATGACGCCATTTTTCTTATTTTGATCAGCAGCGACGCCCGTGGTGAGAACCAGAACTAAATGCTTCAATTTTCCACGGCCTTTTGTAAACGGCAATCAAAATAATTAATAATGTTTTGTCATATCATAAAGTGACAAGGCAATTTACAATTTGCCTTCGGCATTTTACATAGCCACAAGCGTTCATAAACAAAACTTCAGTCGCTCCTTGCTAACTTAACCGTAGCGAGTCAGTTCTGCGTATTCCTTAGTTTTTAGAGACCGACCGAAGACAATCGTAACGCCTTACGACGCCTCAAACCTCACTCCTCCTCATTCCTCACGACTCCTCACGACGTCTCACTACTCACGACGCCTCACTTCTCACGACGCCTCACTCCTCACGAGCCCACTTACGAGTTTTGTACGAGGTACACCAGGTGTACTCACTCACCTCTCTGTAACGAGCCTCCTCAAATGAGGCAGTAACTCATCACTTGAGGAACCTTATCTGGCGGATTGCTATTTCATCCGTTGGCAACACTGGAGCTAGGACGTCTTTGTTCTAAATCGGTGGCTTAATCGGATGCTAGCTCTCTAAATGCAATATCACTGTCCTGAATCAGGACTGACTGAATTCAGAGACTGATTCAGGAGAAATGTGATAGCTGCCTAAGACATTTTTTACGTCGCATGGAATTACAAATACAATATACGTATAAATAATATGGATTTAAGGCTATTCCGCTTCGAGCGCTGTTAAGTTCCTTGCTTGTTCAAGTTTCAAGCCATTAAATTTAAACTCTTAAAACTCTCCCTGCGCTCAGATTTTAACATGCGCGCCTTATACATAATACGTCACTTTTAACCCATGTGATACAGGGTGTATGGCATATGAGTGAACATAAGTTAATGGTGGGACAGGGGGGACCGTCTGCTATTGCGTTCCAACCTAAACATATGGGCTGGATCCTATCATGCTATGGTTGAAACGCATAGCAGACGGTCCCCCCTGTCCCCAATTAACGTATGTCCACTCATCTGCCATACACCCTGTATACTTAATCTTCATTTTTTTTAAAGCTGACCCAAAGCTTGCTGAATGGGGACGCAAGGAGATCATGCTGGCAGAAAAAGAAATGCCAGGGTTAATGGCATGTCGCCACAAATACGCTCCGGGCAAGATCCTTAAGGGTGCTAGGATTGCTGGCAGCCTGCACATGACCGTCCAAACAGCAGTGCTTATCGAAACACTTGTGGAGCTAGGAGCAGAGGTAACTTCAAAAAATAAAGTGTGCAACCAATTGTACTCTTGTATTTCTATGATTCAACGCATTTTTTCACTGACAAAGGTTTCAAATTCGATAGTAGGTAAGTAACTGTAACTTTATTTATTTTAGTGTTGAGTATTTAAGTAAAAAAAGGAATTTATGGGTAAGGACGCCGAAATTGTCAATTATAACACAATAGTGATACAACAGTATTTTGTGTAACTGTGACGCAAAAGTGACGCAACAGTGATACAATTTGTGTACAGGCTTTTCCATAACGGTGTTTAAAAATAGAGTATCTTAAAAAAATAAGTAGTATATAAACAAATATATAATTATTGTACATGAACATTTTAATTAGAGCTTTGATTTACAATTCTTATACCTGTCTCTCCCACCACCCCGTTATGTGTCTTTCTTTTGGTAAAAAATTGCAACAATTTGCAATAAAAAAAAACATCTGCCAAAAATTATATATAACAATCATTGTATCAGAATTAAACAGATTTATCACTTTAAAATATAATTTATTGTAGAGAGCCAAACGTTCGTTACACTGATTAATGGAAAAGAGAAAGTAACCATAGCCTAATGTTGCCACTATAGAAAAATATTAATTGTCTATAGACAAAGCTAGAATTACATGAACATAAACTGCCCCCGCGATGGGAAACATCTATTTAAAATAAAATTATAATTTTTTATAACATATTTAGCATCTTAGTATAACTCAACATACATTTTGCAATAAAAAGACAGTCATAGACCGTAAAACTAAAACCTAAATTCCTAATCGTCATATATGGGTAACAACGCTATTTTATTGATCGCTCTCTTAGAGCGCCCATTTTTAGTCACGACCTCGACTGCACGGACTTTCCGTCTGGTCCCTGAAAAACGGTATCAACTCGCGCCACAGGCCATTCTAAAGGAGATACATTGTCACCTATGCGTAACACTAACATCCCTTCTTTGACATTATCTTTTAACTTAAACCATTTAGGCCGACTTAAAAGTTGTGATAAATAACTTTTGTGCCATGCACGCCAAAAGTCTTGTCTTAATTTTGTACACTTATTCCAAAATCGCAGTGCGTTTACATTAGTGTTACCTAGATCAGGTTCTGGAATAGAATTTAAAGGTTGATTAACGAGGAAATGTCCTGGGGTCAAAAAGGAGAAGTCAGTTACATCCCTTGAAAGTTGCGTGATAGGCCTCAAATTTAAAATACCCTCCACCTGCACAATGACAGTATTGAACTGCTCATACGTAAGTATGAGTTTGCCAATAACTCTTTTGAAATGATATTTTGCCGATTTCACAGCGGACTCCCACAATCCTCCCCAGCTGGGTGAGTAGCTTGGAATGTACTTAAAAAATACATTCTTTTGATTGCAAAAGTCACTGACTGCGCCTTGATGATCGCGGGACTTACAAAGACTATAAAGCCTATTAAGTTGGTTATTTGCACCTTTGAAGGTGGAAGCATTGCCACAGTAGATAGTGTGAGGAATGCCCCTGCGTGCAATGAATCTCTTAAGAGCCGCTAAAAAACATTCTGTAGTTAAATCCGACACAAGCTCAAAATGAAGACATTTTGTTACAAAACATACAAAAACGCAAACATAGCCTTTGGCCACTATTGACCTTCTTAATGTAGACTGTTTAATTTGGAATGGACCACAATAGTCGATGCCTACCTTATTAAACACCCTATCTTGTGTGACTCTGTCCTTAGGCAAGGCAGCCATAAGCTGCTCAGCATTTCGTGCCCTGAACTTGAAGCATACCACACATTTATTAATAATGCTTTTTACCAGAGTAGTTGCACTGACTATGTAATATTTTTGAGCCAGACTGGACAATGTTAACTTAAGACCAGAGTGCATTAACGCAATGTGTTCGTTTCTAATTATAGACGTCGTAACGTTACACCGCTTAGGCATTATAAGTGGGTGTTTTTGCCAGTATGGAATCTTAGCATTGTCTAATCTGCCTCCGACTCTTAGCAGTGCGTCACTGTCTAAGAAAGGACACATCTTTTTCAAGTTTGATTTGATGCCATTGACCCCGATTTTGTTTAAAGCCGTAATTTCGTCTCTAAAATGCGTCTGCTGCACTTGCTTTAAAATTATTGTCAAAGCATTTCTATACTCAATAGCTTCAAACACACTTGAGCTGTTGCGCTGCCCTTTTTTCTGTTTACAATTGTTTATGAAACGTCGTACGTAGCATACAATTCTCTGCAACTTATTGATAGATGAAATTTTGTTTAGTGGCAAAAAATCCTCCACTACATTACAGTTAACCTGCTGCACTGTGGGCTTATCTACACGTTCGACCTCATAGGGTACTTGTTTTAAAATTGAGTCTATATTCACCTCGTGTATTTCTGGTGGTCCATGGAACCACAGAGGATGTTTTGTCAACTCTGACGGGTAGATGCCCCTGGATAGGCAGTCTGCTGGATTGCTGGAGCCACCCACATGGTTCCATGAGCAGTCTTCGGTCAGCTCCTTTATTCTAAGTGCTCTATTTCTAACATATACGTCCCCTGTAGGTGGTTTCAGAATCCAGCACAATGCTATCTGTGAATCAGAACAAAGAATCTTACGATTAAACGTATACATGTGTAGTATTTGACACACAGTTTTAAATAACTTAGCCAACAATAAACATGCGCTTAGTTCAAGTCGTGGCATGGTCGGTTTTTCCTTTAATGGCGCAATGCGCGATTTGCTAAACAGCAAATTAACTTCAACATTATTATTCCTAACTGTTCGTATAAATAAACAACCGCCAAACCCGACTAGGGAAGCATCGCAATACCCACAGAACAAGAGAATACAATAGAAATAGCATCATGAGCTTTTAGTACGAAAACCAGTGTAACCAAACTCACACATATAAACCAAACGCTCACTATGAAATTCAAGCTACCATTGGTGATTAACGACAAAGCCGAAAAGATCTACATCACAAAACTTTGAAGTAGACTATGAACCTTTTTTACAAATAAAAAAAGATCAAAATCAAATAACAATTATGAAATACTTAAGATAATGATGACATACATAAGATAAAATAATGAAATTAGGTTTTTCCAAAGACATGGTAGAAAGCTATACATCCTCTTTGCTTTAAAATCCTTACGCATTGTTCCTAGTTTTACTATTCGACGCTAGATGGAACTACAGCTTTTGTACTACCGCTACTAAACACTAGATGGCTACGTCGAAAAATGAAAAACTAAGCTAGGGATGTACATATTGCAGGAGAAAGTTTGTCGATGAGAAAAACCTATCGATATACAACTTTCTTTCATATGGCTACAGTTAACAATTACGTTTTTTTTTACGAAAATCTATGTGTATTCTACGCAAACGGCCTTCTTGGTGATTGGCGATGTATTGGTATTATCATATGAAAAAACTAGTCGCTCATAGAACAAAGTTTATTTTAGTGTACAGTTTAATTTTTATTTCTTTCCAATGTCGTTTTGTATTCAACAGTTATGCTTCGCATAAATAGAGATTCAGAAATAAAAATGTGTTTAGTTATAAAATTGTATATACCTACAGTACTGCAAAAGTTATAATGCGCATAGAAATCTTCGTCACTGTTCGACAACGGTCGTATTCCCAAGCGACGGAAGACGATACGTATTTAAGGAGATTAAGTGCATTTTCTGCATGCGTAATTTAGTAGAATTATGTTTTTTGATTCGGGTGTTTCCGTGAAATCGACAATTAGCGAATCTGCATGCGCATTATTAATTTTGGAGTAAGTACTGTACTTTAAATGAAGCTTTATTTTAACCAAAGTAAACAATTTAGGTGGATGGGTAGATAGACCAATAAAACAAGATGGGTTTTATATTTATATTATTTAATATCGAAGTACTTGCTTATTTATTACTTGCCTTAAACTCTTAACTAATCTTGGTTTTTTTAATACATAATATTTAGCATTTTTTCTGCTCTAGGTATTGTTTATTGAAACTCCTCTTAGCTTAAGAAGCTTTCATGATGGCTCCATCTTCAAGTTCATGCTTAAGTGTATTAGGTTCTGAGCTTGGCCCAAGGTTATCCAGTAACACAGGTCTTAAATAAATGAAAAGAAAAATAAAATATAGTACACTATAAGAGTGACGACTTGTCTTTGTACAATACTAGTGGACCCGGCGAACTTCGTACCGCCTAACCTATTATTAGAACGTGCATGTTTTATACTTATAAACCTTCCTCTTGAATCACTCTATCTATTAAAAAAATCCGCATTAAAATCCGTTGTAGTTTTAAAGATTTAAACATACCTAAGTACAGATGCGGAAAGCGACTTTATTTTTTACTGTGTATTAATATTGATATTGATAAACATTATTGTAATATGATGATGATGCTAATATAATTTCATTCATACGCAAGAGTCTAACTTGAAAGATTCATATAATTTCATTCGTATCCAAGAATTTCACTTTAAAGTAAATCACATTTTAAACCGAAAAAAAGGTAGAGGTTCTCAAGTCGAAGCGTATACCTAGGTATATTTTTTTTACACTGAAAATTATTATTATCGATAGATTTTTATTATAGAAAATTATCGATAGATTTTTATTATAGAAAATTATCGATAGATTTTTATTATAGAAAATTATCATTGCCGTTTCGACCGCGCAACCAAGTTCTGAAATAAAAAAATGATTACGCTCAGATTCTGTCGAAATTTGTCAAAACTGAATGGTGAAAACCAGGAATTTGTCAAAGCATAAATAAAGAAGTTATGAAGGTTTGATGGTGTCCGCGCGAACGAAACAAGGAGAACCGCGCGGACACCATCAAACCTTCATAACTTCTTTATTTATGCTTTGACAAATTCCTGGTTTTCACCATTCAGTTTTGACAAATTTCGACAGAATCTGAGCGTAATCATTTTTTTATTTCAGAACTTGGTTGCGCGGTCGAAACGGCAATAAATTATCGATAGATTTTCATAATGTTAAGCAATCTCTAACTGATTTGCATTATACTGTTGTCAAAATGTTCTAGAAAAAGTCATGAGTCTAGTACCATAGATAAAAAAGAACGCTAAGAAGGTACAGTCACAGTCACAGGACTCACAGGCTTCAATGAAAATTCAATTTTACTGCTCCGTAATTAGGGTGTTTTCTTTTTCTCACTTATGGTTTTGTTTTCTTGTTTATGTATAATTTCAAATTTAATTAAAAATACAGTGAAATATTACTTACCGATGTAATGATACGGAATAATTGGTACTTTTAAGTCCCCAACTTTAATTTTTGCATTCCAACACAGCACAATATGGCATTTTAGTGGGTTTTTTTTAATATTTTTCCGGGTGGTTTGTTTACAAGAAGCCTAAGGCAACTGAGCTTATCAAATCTGTCAAAAACGCATAAGCACTGCAGAGCTAATGATAGGCACGCGGGCTCCGCCTACTCGCGATTTCTATTTAGAGAGAGAGAGAGCATCTTCCTTGTTCTGTGGCAATACCCTATTAAATCACATGAATCATGTGACAGAATAAACCGTTTTATTTGGATAGGTTTCATGTTCATCAGGTCACCAAAGAATTTATTCCATGGAAATAATAATTCATCTGGCAGAGGCGAATCCCATGACAGGTTCCTTTGCCAAACCTTTTGAATAAATTCTTTGGCCTTTGTGGTTATCGGCCCGGCTAACCCAAGCGGATCAAAAAACGATTGACAATTTTGGCGTCCTTGCCCTTATACAATATAGGACGCAAGGAACCTGCCACAAACTTCAAATCACATAGTGTCGCTAGGAGACGCCCCCAAACAACCTCATCTCAGTCAATTTCACTCCACAACTCCCTTTCGCAAAAAATTAACATTATTTTAATTCCCTTTCTTTCTTCATAAATGTTATATTATAACAATACTGCCCTCCCGAGACTAAAGTGCAGTATCACCAAAATTGAGATTTCGAGAAAACGTCATTTAAAGTTTTTATTTAATCATTAAAAAAAATTAAGACATGTTATTATAAAAGTTTAAATGTAGGAAATAAGGGGCAGTTATCGATGCACAAATTAAAAAAACAACGAAAACGATGTAATAAAAAATAAAGGATTAATTAAATAAAAAAAAAAATTAATCGATTTTGGCGCTTTTTACTGCTTCCCCCTTTTTTTATAAATATTACTGTAAAACTAAGTAAATTGCAGTTAAAAAGGCCTGTTACTGCGTTTGATTTCAATTAACTTTGTGGAAAACTAATTAAATTGCAGTAAAGTTGATATACTACTGCATTTTAACCAGTATCTGATGGAAAAACCATTCATATTTTGAAGGTAGTATGTAATTATATAAATAAAACATTTTAATTTTACAAAAATAACGTAATAGTTTCAATTCAAAATAGGTTTTCATTACTTTTAAAGTAAAATTCTTACAAAAAAAAAATAATACCTACTTAAATTATTATTATACCATATTAATTATAAAAAACTTGAATATCACAAAATTCATTATCAAAACAGCTCTTTCTAAGCAACCTTTTAAGGTTTATAACTAATAGTTTTAAGTTTATATTAGCACTGATTTCACATTGGACTCGCAAATCCGAAATCGATTACATTAGAGCTCCACAATGGTGATTTCGCAACACTGAGCGAAAGCTGCTCGCGCTTTGTTGACACGGTTTCCAAAGTCCATTTTAGTTCCTCCTGTAGGGCTCACTCACCACTCCACCAAAATGGGCAGGTAAACTTTTACACATGCTCCTGCTCTTCTCCCTTTATGTTCAGAGGGTCCTATTCTGTGTAGTGTAAGCGCATTTCCTTAGTCTTTGAGGTTTTAATACGAAGATGTGAATAGGTAGGTCATCTGAAAAGTCGCATCCTTAAAAGAAACGTCTGAAAGTTTTAGTGGATACTTTGATTGCCCTTTCCGGTGACTACACAATATACTCGTCACTTGTCGTCTTGAACCAGTAAGAACAGCGCTAGTGATAATAAGCAACCCTTCCTTGCTATACTGTTCAGCAACACTTTGGTCAGGATTTTAGTGCAGGCCGAGTGCAAGTTATTGCCTCGCCACGTAGAACACCGCGAAACGTCCCTTTATTGCTTCATTCCAGGCGTTAGCGACTGCTCTTTGTTTCCGAGAATGCTTAACATTATAGTTTAAAAAGTTAAACACTGCAAAGAAACCTGACTCCCTCGGTTTATGATCATAACGGTATCAATATTTAGTCCACTCACGTTATTCAGAAGTGGTGGCGCTGACCCTGTAGGGGTTAGATTGATTTTCCACTATGTGAGTTCTTAAACCATATTAATTTTATGCCATGAATAAACATCACAAATAATTCACCGAGTAGTAAAAATATCCGTTGGCAAATCGGCCGCACACACTATAAATAGTTATAAAAAATGAATAAATGAAAGTACTTGATTCTAATACTTCATAAGTCTAGTTACCGATTTAATATTAACGTAAATTAAACTGAATAAAATGCAGTAATAAACCAGGATCCTCTGCGCTTTAGTTAGTTAAGCAAACTTTTCTTATTTAAATTAAACCCAATTAAAATGCAGTTTATCCAATTATACTGCATTTTAGTTGGTGACGGTACCACAAAAAGATAAAGTATTACAAATGCCACTGCAGTATACAGAGATGATACTGCATTTTAATTGGTTATTATCGATAAAAATTAATGTGTAATAGTTTGCAGTATAATTGATTGTATGGAGTTAGTTTTTACTGCACTTTAATTAGTTTTTTAACATGTCTGACTTAATAACGAAACTATGTAAAGTGCTGAAAAATTCAATGTTATACTGCAGTTTACTTGGTTATCCTAAACATATGGGATGCAGTAAAACATTGAACTGCATTTTAGTTGGGATATCATGAAATTTTTACTATTTTTGGCTTTGCAGTAAACTTTAGAAATTAAATAACTTAATTTCTAAATGTTGTACACAAAAATGGATTTTATTAGCAGTAAGAATAAAAATCATATTTTCTGAATCACAAAAAAAACGAAAATCGAAAAATTGCCTGATACTGCACTTTAGTCTCGGGAGGGCAGAATATACAATAAACTAACATTAAAAGTATAGACCTTCTCAGTATGGTTATTGCCATTGTCAATGAAAATAAGAGTGAAAAACATTTTGACATGTGATGAGTATACATTTCAGGTTTACAGGTGAACATCTTATATAGACAAAGTGATTCACCCATATACCCGCATTGTATGCTTATCACATGTGAAAATGTTTTTCATTCTCATTTTCATTGAGAAACGCATTAGATCCCCAGGACACCAGAAAATATAGTGCAATGATAGACTACTTCAATGCGTCTTTGTGGATAACATAATCATTAACGTTGTAATAAGCTTTCTCAATAATACAAAATGTTAAAACAATGTAAAGTAATCGCTGTTATCGCCACGCAATCTATGTCGCTACGCTTTCCGCTCCAAAATTATTTTAAACAAAAAAATAAGGCTAATTCACTGCAAAATGAACATACTTTTGTGTGATGAAATTGATGAATTTTTTTTTTTATCAGAAACTTAATATACCACCAAATTTAAATGTTTTTCCATACCCGCCTGCGGGAAGATTGAATTAATAATAACATGATAAGTCACCTTTGACAGCAGATAAGCAAGGCGGAGAATATAAATCAATAGGTACAAGTACCGTTAAATTAAGTAAGTTTACTTATATTTACTTACCGACATAGCCAAGCGGATAAGCTCGTTGAAGTGGCAATGGGCAGGTCATATAGCCCGCAGAACAGATGGCCGCTGGGGCCGAAAAGTTCTCGAGTGGAGACCACGGATCGGCAAGCGCAGCGTAGGACGTCCACCGACCAGATGGACGGATGATCTGCGCAAGGCTGCGGGTCCACGCTGGATGCAGGCCACCTGCGATCGGTACAGATGGAGAGCCTTGAGGGAGGCCTATGTCCAGCAGTGGACGTCCTACGGCTGAAATGATGATGATGATGATGACTTATATGTACCTCAATTACACGTGAATTTATGTTATGATGGAGGTTAAGGCATATTTTGACAAATTTTCACATGTGGTTTGTAGCCGGTCAATATAATGAATGTATGGAAATTCATTATTGACCTCTGGGCAATTATGATGTACTTATCGTATTATAGTTACAAAAATAAATGATTAAAGTGAAGTGGGATTGAAAACAAGCTAGCTGATTTGGTCAGCAAAATAAGGTAGGTACATAGGTGCTTCTTTTTTATATGTAAATTTTCTCGTCGGATGGAATAAAAAGCAGCATATACAACTTGGGGGTAAAGTTATTCTGCCTCGTGTGAGGTTAAAATCTTCGCTTGTTCAAGTTTCAAGTCAATATTCCCTCACTTCGTTCGGGATTAAACTCTTGAAACTCTCTCTGCGCTCGGGTTTTAACATACCACCCTCGTACGTAATACATCACTTTACACCCATGTTGAATAAACTACTATTATTAGGTTGACCTTGAACTATGTAATGGAATATAGGTAATCTTCCAAGGATCGTAGCGTCATGAAATTTGCCTGTATGTAGTTCTGAGTTCTGATGACTGATGAAAATACAATGATATGGTACTGTCGAACTGATCTGATGATGGAAGATATGAACTGGAACTTCATGATAGAATATCGTATCATAGCTGACTGGTTAAAAAAGTCTTGTAATGAACTTTGACCAAGTTTGGTCTGATGATAAAGCCGAAAGATAGGTGCTGGCATTAAATGAATTATGCAATATCGCATCATTGCCGTATTTGGACTTGTTGGAAAGGTTTGTAATTAACGTTTCCCATTCACCAGATAAATAAAGAATCAATGACACTTCTTATGACAGGCCGGGCTCACTCCGCACTTCATCAATATCAATATCAATACATAGTATAAAACAAAGTCGCTTTCCGCGTCTGTCCCTATGTATGCTTATATCTTTAAAACTATACAACGGATTTTCATGCGGTTTTTTTTTAAAGATAGAGTGATTCACTAGAAAGGTTTATATGCTTAATACATCCACAACATAGTAAATAGTAAGGTGGTACGAAGTTCGCCGGGTCGACTAGTTAGGTATAAACCTGCAACTATGTGCGGCGGTACCGCCGGCGGTACCCATCAGCCGCGGGTTGCGCTGCGCACGCGTTTCATAATTTTCGCTCCAAGTTCTCGCATCCTTAATAATTGCTAAAACAGGCGCTCTCGCGAAGTAGGACGGGACATTATCGCGTGAATATGCATTGCGGCTTTGGAGATAAGAGTGAGAGAGAGATATTAACTCAAGGTTATTATGTAACAGGAGCGAGCTAGATTGTGCTCATGTGCTTTATGTGTACCTACGCAGCTAGATTTAATTATATTTATTCAAACGACTCCGTTGAGCGAGCCTTCTGTACCTGGTACAGTGGCGGACACGATCGGCGTAACACTTCCGGTTTTTCTGTATTGCAAAATAGCTCTTGTTCTTAGGTAATACAGTCTAGGGCTAACTAAACGATAGACAAATCTGTTACGGCCTCCTAGTCCGTGACTGTACTATTAGGTATTTATTCTGTGCTTATGATAAAAAATAACGAAGAATAGAAAGAGAAAAAGCGTGTTGTTTAGTTTTTAAACTAGATATTTATTTTTCGAATTTTTCATACGAGGGTAAGCAGTACAATGATTGGCCCTTTAAGAAGAGTTTTGACTTTGAACATTTCTTCGTGCCAAATAAGATTCAAAATTGAAAAACTGTCAATGTAGGATGGTACCTCATTTATCTGGGAACAAGATTAAACAACAGGAATCGTTATTTGCTAGCTTATAAACAACTTTTATCAATATAAATATAAAAATGGAGCGAAAAGTACAGTCATGTACAAAAATTGGTATACCCTAGTACAATGATTGGCATGAAAATCATTGTACTTTATGGGCATTGACATGGCCAATCTTTATACTTTCCTAGCGCCAATGACTATACTGATCCATCAAATTATTCAATAGTGATGGCCAGACGATTTTTTTTCGAGCTCGTTAGCTGGAAGGTAAGTACCTTCCTATACCTAAAATCCCACTATTATCTCTCGGTAATAAGAATACTAAATAAAAAGACAACTTAAATAGAAAATAATCAAATTGGTGTATTATTGAACATAAAATAAGTACCTACTTTGAAATAAAAGTTTCTAATTATGCTGGTTTGGCATCGACATGGTAGGTACATCACTATGTGTTCAGGACAACTTTAGTACAAAGATTGGCATAGGGAAAAGTATAATGATTGGCATGGTCAATCACACAAAAGTACAATGATTGGCCGTGTCTATTACCCCAGCCAAAAAGTACATCGCATCGAAATAGGCTTCGACAAATTAAGATAAAGCTCTTAAGGCGCTATATGAGTTTTAAAGGTTTTTTAAATCAAGTAATTCTCTTAATCTATAAGAGGTAAAGAACTTGAATTTTAACATAACGTTTTTGAGGATATAACAAAGTTTTTTATAATTGAGAAACACTTGTGGAATCAAAAAACCTCGATACATTATTTCGTCAAAGATTTCCAAAAAACGGGAATAGTTAGTTCTTCGAAATTACTAACTAGTTTTTGTTGAAACTACATAGGAATAATGATAATAAAGTAAATTAAATTCTGGTAATTTAAATTTGATTTAAAAGTTATAATTAAAAAGATATTTAATATTTATTACTTTTTCGAATAAAATGTAGTAACCGATGTGGGCGACTGACATATGACTGTTCTTTTCCCTCAGTATGTTTGAGGGAAAAGGACAGCCTTTGATCCTCGGTCGTTTGATTTATTTTGCGTATATCGTCTTAAGCACCAATTCAATTCTTGCTGTTTTGTTTTCATAGTTACGTAAATAATTGAAGCTCAAGGAAGGTATTTGGAGGTTCGCGCGGCCATGGGATGGGACTGAAGGGTTCTCCTTGTTTCGTTCGCGCGGACACCATCAAACCTTCATTACTTCTTTATTTATGCTTCAACAAATTCCTGCTTTTCACACCATTCAGTTTTGACAATATCGACAGAATCTGAGCGTATAATTTTTTATTTTAGAACTTGATCGAAACGGCAATAAAATCCGTTGCATAATTTTAAAGATTTAAGCAAGCATACATAGGGACAAACACGGGAAGCGACTTTATTTTATACTTACTATATATATATTGATACTAGAGGCTGCCCCGCGGTTTTTCCCGCGCAGATTTCTCATAAACACAAATTCCCGTTTTTTCCGTTCCCATGGGAATTTCGGGAAAGCCTTTCTTAGTGCTCACCTAGACTCTCTAAGGAACCTACATACAAAATTTCAGCCCGCTACGCCCTGTAGTTTCGGCTCTGCGTTGTCTGTCAGTCAGTCAGTCAGTAAGTCAGTAACGGAAGAGTTTTATATATATTGACTAGAGGCTGCCCCGCGGTTTTTCCCGCGCATATTTCTCATAAACTCTAAATTCCCGTTTATTCCCGTTCCCGTGGGAATTTCAGGAAATCCCTTCTTAGTGCTCACCTGTACTCCCTAAGGAACCTACATGCAAAATTTCAGCCCGCTACGCCCAGTAGTTTCGGCTCTGCGTTGTCTGTCAGTCAGTCAGTCAGTCAGTCAGTCAGTCAGTCAGTAACGGAAGAGTTTTATATATATTGATTGATTGATAGATTTATGTGACATAATAGAGAAAGCTACGTTAAATTGTTTCATTGGCAGAATGAGCAGGGCAGGGCGGGCTTGTGGACCAGGCAGGGAAATCAACCATACTTTCAAATATACTTTCAACTTTAATTGACGTTAATGATGTGTGTAGGTACAGTGGTCAAGCAGCAACGTGTTCAGCACGCAGGACGAGGCGGCGGCGGCGCTGGTCGCGGTCGGCATTCCTATCTTCGCGTGGAAGGGCGAAACTGAGGAGGAGTACCTCTGGTGCATTGAACAAACCATCATCTTCCAGGATGGAAAGGTATATACAGAATATGTAGTGGCCAAATCGTAGAATTGGCCTTTTCATGATATGGCCGGCCATTTCATCAAAAGTGAACATTTCATGAAATGGCCAATATTCGTTGGCCAGATCGTCGGAACCTCAAATATTAACAATTTGGCCAACCACGTTTGGCCAAATCGTTGTTGTGTAACCTAAAAATTTAAATTCCATTATTTAACTTGTAAAAGTTCCCACTTCCCAGTACTAGCTAAATATAAATAATCTAACTCAGAACACAATAACAAGTTAAAAAAAAGTTATTTTACTATAATTCGAGTAATGTATAAGTATGATATAAATACGGGCCTTTAAAAATTCGTTCGGACGGAACTCCATGGTCTTTGACGTTGCTTTCGTTTATCGATTGGTTTGTATAAAGCTCACAAATCTTTTTTAAACAAAACATAGTTGTTCTGTACTTTTATCGTCTTTTCCCTCACTTAAATTCACTTTTTTCATTTTATTATTGTAAATCGTAATGGCGTTTCACATCAAATCACACAACACACGCAACAACAGCGCCACTAGTGGAGACATTTTTAACTATTAAACGATATGATCGCAACGTTTTGCCATTTCATAAAATAGTCATACGATCACTTGTCCATATCGTTAAACGTTGAGATTTTAATGATCTGGCCAACGAATATTGGCCATTTCATGAAAAGTTCACATTTCATGAAATGGCCGGCCATATCATGAAATGGCCAATTTTACGATATGGCCACGACATATATATAAATATACAAAAAGACCTTGGTGGGACCGTCGGTGATGCCGGCAATGAGCTTTTAAATGCCCTCACACTGCTAGCAAACCTTATGCTGGCAGGAAAGGTTGACGCCGAATCTACGGATTTGCTGTGCGCCAACCTTTGTGCTTAAAAAAAAAGACGAAGGTGGGATCCGACCGATCGCGGTGGGTATGACCATACGGCGAATGGTATCCAAAATCTGCTGCAAACACATACTTCCGAGTGTTTGTAGCAGGTTTCAACCGATCCAGTTAGGTTTTGGCAGCAAAGGCGGTTGCGAAGCTGCCGTACATGCTGCCAGAACCTATCTGGAACACGGTAGCCCCGACGTTCTGCTAAAGGTGGACGTCAAGAACGCTTTTAACTCTGTCGACAGAGGCGCTCTGTTGACCCAGATTAAAGACCAGACCCCAGAAATTTATAATTATTTATAGACATAGACATAGACAGATCTTTATTTGCGCACACAAAACACACAATATTAAACTAGGCAAAAGAAAATGGCAATGTTACAGTTCACCCTCCAAATTAACCTACAAAAATGATCTTCTACATTCGGCGGTAGGGTGTCAACAGGGCGACCCGCTCGGGCCAGCTGTTTTTAGTTTGGCAGGCAAATTAACTTACAATCTACGTTGTTCCCCCCTTTTTAAATTTACATACCTTTTAGAAAAAATCGACGATATTATTAAACTAACTTTAACCGAGATTCTAAATAATAATAATAATAATAATAATCATTTATTTGCACAACAAGATAAATAACAATTTAAATTATCAAAAACAGGTTTGAGCAATACGTGGTTACAAAAACTAGACACAAATTCCAGCCCCTAAACTAGGTAAGACCTGTATCTTAGGGACTGATTAGTCCTTCTCTCAAAAATTTTCATTAACAGTTACTAGCGGACAATACAGTGCAAATTATATTAAAAGTATGTATAAAATAAGTTTTAGTTATTATCATGCATCAATAACAATATATTTAAAAAGAACAAGCAAATATTTAATAATTATCTTTTTTTTTTTTTTTTATGTTACCTTCTCAGAAGCGTACGAATTTATCACATAAATTAAGTTATATTATGATTTTTTCCGTATCTTCATATTGTAAATTATGCAACCACTTACTTATCCTACTTTTAAGTTCGTGTTTGGTTAGTGTATATATTGAAATAAATTTATCACCTTTATTGTAGATATGAACACTTTGTGAATCTTGTTGTCGCTTTGCAAAAGCCGTACGACAACACAACAATCTACACACCGGCAGTCCCTTGCGTTTTTGTAAAACAGATACATCAAAGGGAAGCACTGAATGTTGGTGAATGACAGAGCGTAAGATGTATAACTGTCGTACAGTTAATACTTGTGCATCAAAGTATAGCTGTGAGGTGCAATAATCTCTTTTTTTAAAATACATAATTTTTAGAATACACCTCTGCGCCCGCTCTAGCCTAAGCATAGTTGTTTTGAAAGTTCCTCCCCATACAGGAATGCAGTAATTAATGATAGATTGACATAAACTTAGATATACCATTTTTAGTGTTTCTTTGTCTGCAGAGTGCCTAAGACTTTTAAAAATATAAATAAGTTTCCGAAGGCGAGAGCAGGGGGCGTCTATGTGAGAATCCCAATTAAGGTTTTCGTCAACTGTCACACCAAGATATTTGATGTTTGGGACTATTGATATCGACAGGCAATTGCAGTGAGCCGAAGATGAGTCACACGTATGAGCCTTTAGAATACTAGAATCATGAGAGGGCTTTTTCGTGTTTGGTAGAATGAAACGAATCATCTTGGTTTTGCTAACGTAAAGAGTTAAATATTAGCGGTTAGCCATTCCATTATATGGCGTAGAGAGCATTCCGCTCTTTGTTTAGCCTTTTCCCAGTCTACATCAAATACCAGCATAACAGTGTCGTCTGCATATGTAAAGATTTTACAGCTTGGCTCTGTCAAAAGGCACATGTCGTTAATATATATCTGGAAAAGGGTGGGGCCTAGAATGCTCCCCTGGGGTACGCCATAACTAAGTGTATCCTGTCCACTGATATATGAGCCAATCTTTACAATTTGGGTTCGCCTGGTAAGATAGTCTTTAAATATATCCAGGGGAAGACCACGAATACCCATTCGTTCCATTTTTGGCTATCAATATAGGGATAGAGACAGTATCGAAGGCTTTGGAAAGGTCTAAGAATATGCCATAGCATTTCTGCTTATCGTCTAGTTTTTTGACGAGGGTGCTAGCAAAAGATGAAACCGCGTCCTCAGTTGAAACCCCCCTCCTAAAACCAAATTGATTATTTGCAATAATCTGATTTTTATCTAGGTACGAAATAAGACAATTGTTTAAGATTCGCTCAAGAATCTTCGAGAGAGAACTCAGAACCGATATTGGCCTATAATTGGTGATACTGCCTCTATCCCCACTCTTGTATATGGGGTGAACAATGGCCTTTTTGAAAACATCAGGGAAAATTCCACAGTTAATTGAAATATTGCATATGTAAGTGATAACTGGAGTCAGAGCCTGCTTTGACTGTTTAATCACCCTAGAAAGGATATTATCCCAACCAGTCGAGCAGTCACAGCGCATGCCAGCAATCAACCTCTCCACTTGCCCTTCATCGACTGGAAGAATTGTAAGAGAATTTACATAGTTGTAATTGTGTTTAAAATTAACTAAAGGGGTAGGTGAGGAGAACTTTGAGGCTAGGTTTTTGCCTATATTAGCAAAGAAACTATTGACCTCGTTTACTGACTGTTGTGGGTCCTTAGATATGCTCAAAAGTTCTTTAGGGGACTGCAGGGGGTTATTTGTATTTGAAATGGTTTTTAAAACTTTCCAGGTGGCTTTAGGGTCATTCTTAGCTGCAAGAAGTTCATATTTCTCAAAAGAGTTTTTAAGTTTTTTAAGGAGTGAATTACAAAAATTTCTATAACGTATATACGTAGTTCTTAGTATGTGGTTATCGGGATTTTTTCTTGAGTCTTTATGCAATTTGTCACGATTCCTGATGCATCGAACTAAACCTGGTGTCATCCATGGCTTTATTAATCTGGCTCTACGAGTAACTGTGACATTTCGAGCATATCTGGAGATAATTGTTTGCAGATTATTAACTAACGTACTAGCTGCTTTATTTGGATCTAATTCATTAAATATATCCTCAAAATTAGAGCTATCGATTTCATTTTTAATAGATTCATAGTCATATATTATTTTATTATTATTTTTAACTGACTCAGGGTATCCTTTAAGATTCATGCATAATATAACCGGTTGATGATCAGTAATATGGGTATCAAGGACAATGATAGTAGTAGGGGACTTAGTTTTAATTAGGGCATGATCCAAACAATTCCCAAATCTTGTTGGGATAACATGGGCGGGAAGTAGTCCTAAAGAGGCAGTGACGGTGAGGTATTCGTGATAATGTTTGTCGATACTATTTTGCTTTATATCAACATTCATGTCGCCTATCACAGTTATGTTGACATATGATTTTAGAGAGTCAATAACATCTTCAAGACTATTATAAAAATTACTGAAATCAGTATATGAAGGTGATCGGTAAATGCAGCAAATAGCAGTGTTTCCAGTTTTACATATCAAACAGTTAGCATCCATGAATGGAGGCTCAACAACAGTGCAATCTAATGCGTCCCTCACGTAAACAACCACACCATCGTTTTGGATGGGATTCTTTGTAGTTTGATGAGAGGAGTATCCATTTAATTTAGGAACAGGGCCAGAAACTCGAAGCCAACATTCTGTCAGGACAATTACATCCAGATCAAGGTAAAGATGTGATAGCATAACAATAAAATGGTCAAAGTTCTTTTTGATGCTGCGAATGTTGATATTTATAATTTTAAGCAAGGTTTTTGGATTTCTAATGTGCTTTAAACAGTCATTGGGAGAACAAGTAAAGGTGTTCGAAAGAGAGATATTATCAATATCAATTCCAATTCTGTCTAAATTAGCCATTTATATATGATTATTTCAAGCAGCGCGACATTTGATAATGATCGACTCAAAATAAATGATTGTGTCAGAATATAAGCGGGATCAATAATATTTATGATAAGTGAGTGGTTGTTTTTGTTAAGACATGATACATTCAGAAGGGAAACATTATACATTATAGCAATTCGGTGTTCGAAAATTAGACTTATAAAAATTATAATAACCTTAGATAAAAATAAATGGAAAATTGATAAATTAATAACATGCATATGGACTTTCAAATTATAAATGGTAACGGAAGTTAGTCACTTTTTTAACAAAAGCGTTAAACACTCTTCCGATTTAATATGAATTGGCTTCTCATTAGGATTTGTACGTATAAGGATTCTCCCGTTTGAGTGCCAGCAGGAATAGTTATGAATCTTCGCCAGCTGTCGAGTTTGATAAAGCAAATTCTTCAAGAACGGAGTTAGATGCTCGTCAGTGTATATCGCTTTTTTCATGCCAGAGATGCCAAGATGATGTGTGTTGAGCTTCTCTTCAAGTTGTCTTTCCTTGTTAAAGCGGCGAATTGATGCAAGAAGCTGATTCCTGGTTGTGACCGAGTTAAACTCGGCTACAATAGGCCTAGAAATGCCAGGTTTCCCAGGAAGACGGTAGATATCACGAAGATCCGATGCTTTAACATTGATATCCACAACCTTACCGACGGCTGAGACGACGAGGGTCAGATCCTCATTGCTTTCTTTATCTTTGACTGGGACATTCCGTATCTCAATAGTTGAAGTACGGGTAATAAATTGCGTATCATTAAGCTGTTTTTCCAGGAATGATATGCGTTTAGAATTCTCTTCTTTTTCTTAAATGGTCCTTTTACTGATAAAGCATGGTCTTAGGGCTCTCTACCTGTTCGTCTCGGCGGTTTGGGAGTTAAGAAAATTTCAGATATAGCGCTCCCGGCGTTCCTATCCTCTGTCTCAAGTACGCACGTCCTCTACGGTAAATTAATTAACCCGTCACTTGGTGACGTTGAGGCGTCGTACTCAGGCGAGGCAAGGACCGCCTGGAGCGCAGCTTGCCCGAGCGCAGATTTTTCTTTAAACCCAAACTCCCAGAAGCAGTGGGACGAGCCCATCTGCAAGATAATGCAAAACAAGCTTATACATTCGGCCGGCGATCCTGCAGAACGGGCTCGCCTACACGCAGCATTTTATCCGGTGTCAGGTTACTGGCTGCAGGCGCTACCATCGGTTAACCTGGGAACCCTCTTACACAAGACACCACTTTCCCTGGGGGTGTGCCTGAGACTGGGAGTCAGGACGTGTGCTCCTCATCGCTGCCACTGTGGAGATATGGTCGATCACCTCGGCCACCACGGCCTCTCCTGTATGCGCAGCGCCGGCCGCATGGCTCGCCACGCCAGTCTAAATGACATTATCCGTCGGGCCCTTACCACTGTCAACGTGCCGGCCGTTCTTGAACCTAACGGTCTGGCGCGAGACGACGGAAAGAGGCCCGACGGTATGACTATCGTCCGCTGCACACGTGGCAGGCCGCTGGTGTGGGACGCCACGTGTGTTGACACCATGGCGGCTTCCAACGTGCAAAGAACATCAGGTGAGGCTGGCGCGGCAGCCGCAGCTGCCGAAGACCTCAAACGGCGCAAATACGCGGCAATTAGTCAGCAGTATGAGTTTGTGCCGTTTGAGTTCGAAACATTTGGGCCTTGGGACGCGTAGACTATTCAAGGAATTATCGACGCGTCTGATCGACCATTCCGGTGACCGGCGGGCTGGCTCGTACCTTGGCCAGAGAATAAGTCAGGCCATTCAGAGGGGTAACGCAGCCAGCCTGCTAGGCACCGTACCTTCCGGTGGCAGCGATCTTGAGGCCATTTTTTTTTTGTAAATATTTCTTTGAAGTGGATCTCGTTGAAGTGGCAATGGGCAGGTCATATAGCCCGCAGAACAGATGGCCGCTGGGGCCGAAAAGTTCTCGAGTGGAGACCACGGATCGGCAAGCGCAGCGTAGGACGTCCACCGACCAGATGGACGGATGATCTGCGCAAGGCTGCGGGTCCACGCTGGATGCAGGCCACCTGCGATCGGTACAGATGGAGAGCCTTGAGGGAGGCCTATGTCCAGCAGTGGACGTCCTACGGCTGAAATGATGATGATGATGATGAAATATTTCTTTGTTTAGTTTTTTTAAGGTAATATTTAATAACATAATATCATGTACGTATTCACAATATAAATACAGAAAATAAAAAAATAAAAAATACAAAAAAAATATATTATCTAACAGTGTTATTCATAAAGAAACAGTAGATTTTAGGTATCTTTACTAGAGGTCTGCTTCTCTGGTTTGTTGTATGGTAAATACATTGATAGTCTAAATTGACATACGTCAAATAACTCAAATATGCTCTTTTAACCTTTTATGAATAACAAGGTAAGTATTGAGTATTATTTTTAACCCCCGAACGATAAATTCAGAGAGGGGTGTTATAATTTTAACGTGTGTATCTGTCTGTCTGTCTGTTTGTGTATCTGTCTGTGGCATCGTAGAGCCCAAACGGCTGAACCGATTTTCGTTTAGTTTTTTTTGTATCATAGATAATTTCAAGCCGAGTGTTCTTAGCCATGTCTGATGAAGATCTGATCGGCGGTTTGAAGATGATCAGCTCTTGAATAATGGATGAGAGGATCTAACTAGCTTCCTTATGTCCGATCGATTTGAAATTTGGTACCATGTTACATCTATGTTATAGAAAGTATTTGGTAAGGTAACCATGACCTGATCTGCCGTTTGAAGATGATCAGCTCTTGAATAATGGATGAGAGGATCTAACTAGCTTCCTTATGTCCGATCGAGTTAAAATTTGGTACCATGTTACATCTATGATAAAGAAAGTATTTGTTAAGTTACCATGACCTGATCTGCCGTTTGAAGATGATCAGCTCTTGAATAATGGATGAGAGGATCTAACTAGCTTCCTTATGTCCGATCGATTTGAAATTTGGTACCATGTTACAGCTATGTTATAGAAAGTATTTGGTAAGGTAACCATGACCTGATCTGCCGTTTGAAGATGATCAGCTCTTGAATAATGGATGAGAGGATCTAACTAGCTTCCTTATGTCCGATCGAGTTAAAATTTGGTACCATGTTACATCTATGATATTGAAAGTATATTTTAGGGTAACCATGACCTGATCTGCCGTTTGAAGATGATCAGCTCTTGAATAATGGATGAGAGGATCTAACTAGCTTCCTTATTTCCGATCGAGTTGAAATTTGGTACCATGTTACATCTATGTTATAGAAAGTATTTGGTAAGGTAACCATGACCTGATCTGCCGTTTGAAGATGATCAGGTCTTGAATAATGGATGAGAGGATCTAACTAGCTTCCTTATGTCCGATCGAGTTGAAATTTGGTACCATGTTACATCTATGATATAGAAAGTATTTAGTAAGGTAACCATGACCTGATCTGCCGTTTGAAGATGATCAGCTCTTAAATAATGGATGAAAGGATCTAACTAGCTTTCTTAGGTCCGATCGAGTTGAAATTTGGTACAGTCACGGACTAGGAGGCCGTAACAGATTTGTCTATGGTTTCGTCAGCCCTAGACTGTATTACTAAAGAACAAGAGCTATTTTGCAATAAAGAAAAACCGGAAGTGTTACGCCGATCGTGTCCGCCACTGTACCATGTTACATCTATGAAATAGAAAGTATTTGGTAAGGTAACAATGACCTGATCTGCCGTTTGAAGATGATCAGCTCTTGAATAATGGATGAGAGGATCTAACTAGCTTCTTATGTCTGATCGATTTGAAATTTGGTACCATGTTACATCTATGATATTTAAAGTATATTTTAAGGTAACCATGACCTGATCTGTCGTTTGAAGATGATCAGCTCTTGAATAATGGATGAGAGGATCTAACCACCTTCCATTTGTCCTATCAATAAAAAAATTGGTACAGTGTTACTTCAATGATATTGAAAGTATTTGTTAAGGTAACCATGATATTTTTAAGATGATTATCTCTAGTTCTACTTAAATTGATGAGGGGTCTGACTGGGTCGGGGGTTATTAAATTTTTAAATTTGAGTTATTAATGCTAAACTTTGTTGGCAGCCCTGCAACATGATCCTTGATGACGGTGGCGACCTCACTAAGCTAGTACACAGCAAGTACCCACAGCTTCTCGAGGGCATCAAAGGGATCTCGGAGGAGACAACCACGGGCGTTCACAATCTTTACAAGATGTTCCGCGAGGGCTCGCTGAAGGTCCCCGCGATCAACGTGAACGACTCTGTGACCAAGAGCAAGTTCGACAACTTGTACGGCTGCCGGGAGTCGCTGCTGGACGGCATCAAGCGCGCCACGGACATCATGGTGGCGGGCAAGGTGTGCGTGGTGGCGGGCTACGGCGATGTGGGCAAGGGCTGCGCGCAGGCCTTCAAGGGCTTCGGCGGCCGCGTCATCGTCACAGAGATAGACCCCATCAACGCGCTGCAGGCGGCCATGGAGGGCTTCCGGGTCACCACCATGGACGAGGCGGCGGAAACAGGACAGATATTTGTAACGACAACAGGAAACATAGACATTATTACCAAGGAGCATTTTCTAAAGATGAAGGACGATGCGATCCTTTGCAACATTGGCCATTTCGACTGTGAGATTGACGTAGCCTGGCTCGAGAACAATGCGAAGAAAGTCAACATAAAGCAGCACGTGGATCGTTACGAACTCGAGAACGGCACCCACCTGATAGTGTTGGCCTCGGGACGGCTCGTGAACCTGGGCTGCGCTACGGGGCACTCGTCCTTCGTCATGTCCAACTCGTTCACCAACCAGGTGCTGGCGCAGATCGAGCTGTGGACGCGCCACGCGCACTACCCCGTGGGCGTGCACACGCTGCCCAAGAAGCTGGACGAGGAGGTAGCCGCCTTGCACTTGGACCACCTCGGAGTCAAACTGACCAAGCTCACTCCCAAGCAGGCCAAGTACATTGGAGTACCGACCGAGGGACCTTACAAGCCAGACCATTATAGATATTAATAGGAAAGATTATAACTATAAAGAAAAACTCGAATCAAAACAGATTTATGGCTCTATTCTCGAAGCCATTCATAGAAATTGTCTAGTTTGATCTAGCTCAACCTCTAAATTTACGCGAGAATAAAGTTATGGGCATACTTATATCCTAAAAAAACTTACCTAAACTAAAGTGTTATTGCTAAAACTGTGTTAAGTTAAAATAGGAGCTACAGCAGCTAACGTTCCGGCAGGGTCTTATGGTAGCTTTGACGGCTCTGTTACCTATGGGCGAAACGGTGCGAAACTACTCTTCACTTAAATAACACTTCGATAAATAATTAATATCTTCTAAACCATGGCCGAAATCAAAAATATGCGTCTTTGACTCCCTAGATAATCTTGCTTAGAATTTTTAAGGCCCTGTTTTGTAGCTTTTAGGATAATGATGTTAGAAATATACGCTTTTGAAACTAAAAGTGGCCACTTTAGACAACAAACAATTCTTTTCTTAGATTTTCAACTATAGATATTCAAAGATATTAATTATTTACCTGAAGTGGCGCTAGTTTCGCACCGTGTAAGCTCTTAAGCGAAATTTTCAAGATCATTCTCGGGACGAGAGTACGAGTAGCGTCCGAGCCCTCTCAGTTCGAGTAGGTCTCTTATTGTGAAAACCCCGTTACTATTGCTGTGTTCTAAACCCATTTCATACAAATAGTAATAAAAAAATAAAAATAAAAAATCTTTAATTTTAATACTACTTACCTTACCTACCTTAAGGGGCTAAAAACGGCGCGAGGAGTGTTCGTATTAGGGACTATTATAACACTTAAAAATAAGACAGAAAGCTAGTTTTTTTTTTCGTAGCTTCTCAAAAGACTGAACTACATTATAGGTTTTCAATTAAAAAAACTTAAGGGTTTTCTTACAAAAAAATCGTAAAGTTCATCAAAAACTGCAAAAACAGCTTTTGCTGTTAACGATTGTTTACTAGTTTAAAAGTAAGTTGAAGGAAAACAAAAATTCTATCATAAACTAGACACTCTGTTCAACTTTGTAAGGTAATTACAAAAATATACATGTTCATTTTCATCTGGTTTTAATTGCTTAAACTTTACTTAAATTTCGGCGGGAATTCTCCATAGTAAAATGTATGGAGGAATCCAACGGCCGGGCGGCCGATTCGATAAGCAGAAACGGGCGCCAGTACGCCTCCGGTCTTGAGGCGGAGCGTACGTCAGTCGTGCTTTGGCGCGCTATTTCAAGACTATTTATTATTGTTTGCGCGAGGTGAATGAGAATTCTTTGGAATTTAGTTTGGAAAAAGTAAGTAAGTACATTATTATTATTATATTAATAAATTTGAGCAATAGCAGACGTACGGCGACAAGCTGGCCCCTTGTCACGTTGGTAATAAAAGCATAAACTTGGCTAAACGTGGGTCTGGCTCTTGAGCCAGTACCTCTGCCTAACCCTTCGGGGAATAAAAGGCGTGAGATTATGTCTTATGTCTTAGACGTACGTTTCTGTGATTTTTTAATATCAAATATCCCTACAAATTTATATTCCGAGGGGCAAAAGAAAGCACTTATTTTCACTCAGTTTAAAAACGATATCATAGTACAGCTCTTAAAAATATCGTATTTTTTATATTGGGTTGTTTTCTATAGGTATCTTTCTATTTTAAATGCAAAGCAATAAACTTAAGTTTATGATTTATTCGCCATCACAGTGATCATATAATCTCAATAAGCTTCACCCATCTTTGAGTGCAAAATTTAAGACAGATAATTTTAATTCGTCGCGTATTCTTTTAAAATTCAAAAATGATACTCGATTCTTTACAATACACTTTAAAGATACTAATCATAGAGTTAAAGTTTACATGTTACACCAAAATAACGCTCTACCAGCAGCTCTTATACAGTTTATTACTTGCTTATACAGACATTATACAGCTGTGATAACGCATAAAGCTGTAAAAAGTGGGCCCTTTTTGGGTTTATAAGAGCTTTATAAGCGCTTTTATAACACCGACTTTTAATCCGAATTTGACTCTTTAAGTGTGTCCGCGAACTAAAATGCAGCTCTTAAACAGCTTTGATTGCTGATCGATACTTTCTATTCTTTACCATATATAATATGAAATAGTTTTAGGTTTTGTAAGTTTTTTTAGCGAATTTATTGCTAGTGCTACCTGCACATAAAACAAATAAATTTCGTGGATAATTTAATGAGTGGTTTCCAATTATTTGACATATGAAAAAAAACAAGTTTTATTACACCGCTATGGTATGGCGCTTTGTAAAAGTCAATAGGTCAAGTTGAAATCAATCATTGAATGCAAAAAATAAAATTGAAACTCGTCACGCGTCAGTCAGATAGTTATTTTTTTGTTTTGTTATAAACTTTTCAAGTTAATTTGAACTGATTTGAATTACTATCCTATGTCTATTACTTTAGACAACGCAATCTACGGGCATATTATGAAACTTATTTTTGTTTTTAATGTCACAATGAAAACCCCTCATTAATTCATATTTGTTTTTTACAGAAATCAGAATCATCCATCCCCCCCGCTGATAAGAATTTATCACACCTTTATGAGGCCTACTGCAGTTCATAATGTAAAACTGGAGTAGACGAGTGGAGTCGTCATGTCGTCATGTTAAATGGGCCTTTCTCTACTAACTGGAAACTCGTCCATACAAAGTTGTCCAACTAATTTTTTCTTGAAAATTAAGAAATTTTGAATGCTAGTTGATAGGTAGTAATAAAATCAATGCATATATACAAAAAACCATTGTAAATTTTTCTTATTTTTCGAGTTATAGGCGATTTTGTGGAAAAATGCGACAGAGGACTGTTTTGGCACCCAGAGGACTGTTTTTTCCTAAGAAATTATTGCTTTTTCTAATGTTTATTAAAGTAATAAAAGTTTGTCAAATTTTTATTGCTCAATATTTATCAAATATCATCAAATAAATTATTTTTTATTAATGAACACACCGTAGTATGACATACAGAATCTGAACCAACTTGACAACAGATTTGGAGTGGAATTGTTCTTACATGGGCGGTGAACATTTTCTTTGTTATGTCGATGTTCATTCTTATACCAACTCGATCGGAGGCCCAATTGAGGACATCGAGCATTGTACTAGATCCTTCGCGCTCTGGGCAATAAGTAGTGAGTAATTTTGTCACCGTTTATGCTGATGCCTCGTTCCGTCCAGTCCAGAGTCTTGAAGACATCTTGGAATGCAGCGGTTAACAGTTTTGGGGATATGATCAGCGGATAATGAAATTGAAGAATTTCTGACGGGACTTAACTGGTTTTACCACTTGCGTTCTGAAATTCAGCTGTTGTTGGCTTATTGTTTGTAAGATGTTGGCGATCCCTACTTATCTCATACAGGCTGACGGCCAAGATGTCCTCGGTATAGTGTCGGGTCCATGTTGCTCTCAGTAGCTTATCTTGACTGTAAGTAATGGGTTGTCGTGTCGACGTGTATAATAGAACTTCTGTCCATAGAACTTCTCGAATTCCCCCACAATGTCAGGTGTGGATATAGTACTCTAACAACCATCCTCGGTCTTCAGCCTCGCCTGGCTTTGCCGAATAGATAGATCTTGAGCAAAAACTTAAAAGAGGCTTTGTTTCGGTCTAAAGCACTTTACCATAATATTTTTTGTATAAAATAGCCTGATGTCTCTTGTAATTGATATAAATATTTGCCTCTTTAGCTGCCTGCAGGCAGAGGCATCCGTTGCCGTTATCTGCTGAGACGTATCACGCCTCTTCTCCATCAAATCAAGTGTGCTTAGTAGTAAGTAATTACCTCCAACCGCATTGACCACTTCTCAAGAACCCATCATTTACATTACATCATCCACGCTGTGCCCTAGGCAATCGAAACGGTTTTGAAGTTCTAATTGAAAGTTTTCCGAGTTTGGGTTTTGGTCTGCCGGTTTTGCCGGTCTGAGTGTAGACTTTACCAGTCGCGACCTTTCGAGCTTTAACATTGATATCAATGTGTTCTGTACCAAAATTGATTGCTTCCGGTTTTAACAGCGTTGATCACAGACAACTTTGACTTATCTATATATATAAAATTCAAAGGTGACTGACGGACTGACTGACATAGTGATCTATCAACGCACAGCCCAAACTACTGGACAGATAAAGCTGAAATTTGGCATGCAGGTAGATGTTATGGCGTAGGCATCCGCTAAGAAAGGATTTCCCAAAATTCCCTCAGGAACGGGAATTACGGGACTTTTTAGTTAGTATGAAAAATCGACATTATTGAGTGTATCGACGTGAAATTTGGTGTGCAGGTTCCTCAGTGAATGAAAGAATGTTGAAAGAAAATAATTTACAAAATTCCCACGGGAACGGGAATTACGGGACTTTTTTAGTGAGAATGAAAAATCGACATCGTTGAGTGTTTCGACGTAAAATTTGGTGTACTGGTTCCTTAGTAAATGTAGGAATGTTGAAAGAAAGTAATTTACAAAATTCCCACGGGAACTGGAATAACGGGACTTTTTGTGAGATTGAAATCTCGACTTCCTTGAGTGTATCGACGTGAAATTTGTGTACAGGTTCCTCAGTGGCTGAAAGGGTGTTGAAGAAAGAAATTAACTAAATTCCCATGGGAATGGGGTGACAGGACTAATTATTTAGTATGAAAAATCGATTTCCTTGAGTATGCCAACGTGAAATTTGGCCTACAAGTGTCTCTGCGTATTTAGGGGTGTTGGAAGGAAGAAATATACTAAATTCCCACGGGAACGTAAAACGGGACTCTTTAGTTAGTATTAAAACAATGTATATATATTTCTTTATTTCGACGTAATAAAAACTTTTTATCAAAAAATTAAACCGCCGAAAAAACTGAAAAGCATTAAATAATTGGGAAACATTTTCTATTAGGACTTAATTTACTCACTTCTTAAAGTAATTTTGGTTAACCAAGAAATTTTGAGTCGGTGCCACACCACACAAGCAAATTCCTTAACTACCTATAGCGCGATGCGCGGCGGCACACGTTTTTCGGTTATTTCTTTGAATTTCAGATAATTTAGTGATCGTTATTCGTTGATTCTGTGGCACCGACTCAAAATTTCTTGGTTAACCAAAATTACTTTAAGAAGTGAGTAAATTAAGTCCTAATAGAAAATGTTTCCCAATTATTTAATGCTTTTCAGTTTTTTCGGCGGTTTAATTTTTTGATAAAAATTTTTATTTTTTGCTTTTCAGTTTTTTTTGGGCTAATTTTTTTGACCCCAGCCAATCACCCTTCACAGGGTGGTCGCACCCCACAAGTTGGCCACACAACCTGGTGAAGGTTTAGGGACTAACAGGATGAGGTTCGATCACGACTGGTCGGTGAGGCGATTTTTGAGGGAGGCCTATGTCCAGCAGTGGACGTCTATCGGCTGAGATAATGATTATTAACATTCATACAAAAAAGATTCACAATTATACCTAGCAGTTTTCATGTAAATCACAAAACGGCAATACAATCTGTGAGTGAACAATTAAGTCACCCCTATTTTTCCACCCTTAGGGTTGGAATTTTATTTCCAAATTTTTATGGGAGCAACTTCAAGGTATACCCTGTCGATTAAAAAAGGAATTATCAAAATCGGTCCACACAGTAAAAAGTTATGCGTGATCATACATAAAAAAAAAAAAAATATACGCGACGAATTGAGAACCTCCTCCTTTTTGTTTTTTCGTCGGTTAAAAATAGGAAAACGGGTTCTTCAGTGGGTGTAATTAGATTCAGAGTTATATTAAGAAAAGATTAACCAAAATTCACATGGTAACGGAACATTCCCAAAAACATAAAGCGCCTAAAAATCTTCAAATTTTTTACTCGAGTAGGTATGTAGGTACGTATATCCAACTACTTTTACCCAACCAGCTAATAGAAATGCTAGAAGTTTCAGTGTCAACTCGTGGCAACTCCAGAAATGAATTTCTGGAGTTGTCACGGGAACTGTAATAAAGATAGATATTTTTAGGGTGTATGGGTGCGATAAGAAATGATGTCACCAAAATCCTGAGTCGTAAATCAACCAGTATTTAACGATTTTAATGAAAAAGCGCGTGCGAAGCTGCGGGCAAATGCTAGTATGTCGATATGATGCATGAAGTCTATCTCGTTTTTGAGTGCACCGTCGGGACTTATGCAGGTCCACTTCCGATGCTCTCGCTTTCTCATACTGTCTTGCAATATCGTAAATAACATCTTTTCCCAATGGAAAAAGCACAAACATTTCCTTTATTTCATCCATACTTGTCAGCTAATTGGGTAGATAAATGTATGAGAGATGGTTTTTTTTTTTACAACCTATGTTCTAATACAGAAAGTTGTTACTAATCACAGGCTGTATGACCCTGTTCAGTATTAGGTAGTAATTTGAAGTAACCAAGTAATTTTATTCCGAAATTAGGCATTAAAAATTTTTACAACCTCTTCCGCGGTGTGTTTACTATTTTTTTTAATACATAAATATTAACAAAAAGTATATTAAACCCAATATTTTTGAAAACTGCATGAATGCAGCTTTTCAAATATATTTTTATTTCATTTAAAAGATATCGACATTAGAAGATTTTTTTTTGCGTCGACAATTATCTATTTTATGGTAAATTCTGATTTTTTTTTTATGGAAATGTAAAAAAATTGTTCCGGAAATGGATTCCTCATCCTTAAATTATCCGAAAATGACACCACACTTGCCCTAGTAGCTATAACAAAGCAGCAATAGGGATCAATAGCGCGCGCGGCAGAAGAAAACTTCACCCTCTCCCCCCGCCCCCCAGAGGGGGGTCTCCCGCTCCCTCCCGAGCGATTCTCAGTCTGGGCCACCTAAGCAACAAGTGTGCCAAGTTTCATGCTTTAATGCAGAAAATATTGGTTCCCATACATTTATTGGACTTAACAAACCCACTATATTTCATGTTTTAATATTCACAGGAACTTATTTTGATAATTTCAAGTTTCTAGTGTCAATAGTTTACATTTTAGCGATAAACTTGTTTTCCCTGTATAAGAACTAAGAACTCAGGGGCAAAAAAAAAACTACCTATGATTTTTTTAATACAAAGAGAATGTACAGTGTAAATTTCAACATTCTGAATCCAGACGTTTAGGAGTTTCATACATTCTGTTACACCCTCGGCGTCCCGTTTGTTTTTCCTAATTAGCGCCCCCAACAATCTAGAAACATCACCCATTTCGAATCAAAGAGAATCTTCAGTGTAAATTTCAACTTTCTTAATCCAGACGTTACACTCTGTATACGGCGTGCCGTTTTTTTTTCCTAATTAGCGCCCCCAACAATCTAGAAACATCGACCATTTCAATTTCTAAGAAAAATAGTGAGCGGTTTCGGTTTTTCATACAAACTTTAACACCCTGTATCAAGGCTTTTAGTACTAATAAACGCAGTTTTGATATCATATTTGATGTTGTAATATTATAAGGAGTTTATTTTTGAAAAATTTAAGTCTCTAGTGTCATTAGTTTAGAGTTTAGCAAAAAACATATATCATCCTGTATAAGACCTCAGGGGCAAAATTAAAAAAAAACTAAACCATTCATGATGTTGGTGATACCAAAAGAATCCACAGTCTAAATTTCAACATTCTAAACCCAGTAGCTACTTTAGGAGTTTCATACAAACTGTTACACCCTGTATACGGCGTACCGGTTAAGTTATCCCAAAATCCAGTTTTAGTGGGTGCCTACGTCACATAAGGAAGCTACTGTCCAAATTTCATCTTTCTATCTTCAGCGGTTTCGGCTGGGCGATGATGAGTGAGTGAGTGAGTGAGTAGATCAGTGGTATTTGGATTTTATATATTTGATTTATTACCGCCTTGTCAGAAACACCCTGTATATAGATGATTCGTGGTTTGTTAGTCTCGCTATAACTCGAGAACGGCCGGGCCGATTAAGCTGGTTTAGGTTTTAAAAAATTCGTAGTAGTCCAGGGAAGGTTCAAAAGGTGAGAAAATAGGAAAAACTTGAGAGGAAGTTAATAAAAACAAAAAAAAAAAATCCATATAAAACTGTAAGGCGCGCGATACGAAGTTCGCCGGGACAGCTAGTTTAATATAGTTTTCTTGAAAATTTGTTAATTTGCCGGAATGAGCGCATAGGCAATTTTGTATGTTTATATAATACTTTTCAATATAATTCAGTAACGAAACTCCGATTAATATCTGAAGATATCGACCGGATTCAGAATGTTTATCTCTTGTCAAGAATTGTCTCACATTTTGATATTTATGACTTCTCGATAAATATCATATCTCAAAGCTAAGCTAAGTTATCGGAAACAAGAATAATCTAACCGCAAGATCCTACTTATTTCTGATATTAATTTAAAAAATGTGTGGGCATATTCACGTGAGCACGCTAGTCATAAAAGGCTACCAGGTGATGAATTAAATTTCCTAGTGGCACATAGCTAATGCAGACATCGAGGTACATACACTAGGCAACTATGAAAATTACCTTCTAAGTAGTTATTGTTTAATCCTTTCCTGCTGGCGACATGTTGTCTCGTTCTTGACCGCCTGTATTCACTATGACACTACTTAAGTAGTGTAAGTATGTACTTAATACACTTTCGAGTAAAAAACAAAGTTTACTTACTAAAGGATTTATTTCTAAATAGAACAGTTTACATGTGGATATAGTCAATGCAAATATAACCTTTTTTATTTAGAAAAGTGGGTGGTATTCGTCGACTCGATGCCTCTCGATTCTATTTTCAGAACCTTTCACGGCATGGCACCAGTCACCATACATTCTCCTATCATTCGCATTTCAGGAAAATTGAATGAGCAATATCATCAGATTCTTGCACAAGGCGATAAAACTATCGGTAAAATATCAACTTGCATAATTCACGCAAACATCATCCAGTCTGATGCTCGCAGACTAGCACACACTCAAGAGTATCATAATTCATACATGTACATATTTATGTAAATCAGAAAAAAATTAATAATAACACACCATTTGATACATTATACAGGTTGTTAGGCAGATGAGTGGACATACGTAAATGGGGGGTATAAGTGAGACCGTCTGCTTTGCGTTCCATCCATCCCAAAAATATGACCTGGGTGTCATTTTTTTTAAGCAAGGTATTTTTTTATAATTTTTAGGACTTATAACTGGTTAGCTCAGGCTTTTGTAATAATGTTATGCAATTTTTTTGTTGAGTTGAGTATACACTTTTAGAAATGTTATTAGGGTTTTATATTTTTTATAAAAGTTGTTAAGTTTAGTGTCTTAAAAATTTAAAATACAAAATAGAATATAAAGCCCAAAAAACATAGGGCCATTGGGGTGGAAGGAACGTATAGCAGACCTATCCTCTATTATGACCGACCTATTTATGTATGTCCGTCCACTCATCTGCAAAACGTCCTGTATATTTAGAACATTCAATAATGAATAGTTTCGCATTCAAACTTTAAAATTTAAATTGGTGAATTGAAGTATAATTTTGTTATTGTACGATAAGGCTGAACTCTTGCGATAAGAATTAGCCGTGCCTGACCGTAACTACAGAACATAGAAGTGAAGGCCGTGACGTCTTCGGAGTATCACATTGGATTCTTTCGTGATAACCTTTTTTATAAAAATAAAACAATTAATAGTGCGACCAGCGCTTAATTTAAATTAATAGGAAATAAGTACCTCCATAATTAATTACTATAACTAACGAATGAACTCCTTTGTCGTTTAATATGAAATCAAACACATTGTTTAATGTGCATGATTGTTACATCGAATTTCTGTTCGAGTATAGGGATTAATAATCGTTTTGATTAAACAATGATTTCGGACCATCATTTACTTGTAAGACGTCAAGAAAATACTTCTAATTACATATGTACAAATAATGTAAATACTTTACATCATATCGGGTCCTGAAGGCAATATTTTTGGCATCACATTAACTAAAAGCACAATGATACCCCGACAGCTGTAAAGAATGTGATGAGCAAAAAGTTCCACCAATATGGCGGCCCCAGCCCCGCCGCCGCGCGCCGCATTCACGCCGCCTTGCATATCGCGCACAAATCATAATTCCTAGATACCTATTACACAATCACCTTGCAATGTGCATGCCTATAAAACATACATCACCTTTCATAACTCTCCTTTCAGACCCTCTATCACTTTCACCTTATCTCACAGATACCACAGCCACTGTCTGTATTTATAATACCAAATAGGAAAATGCATCAGCTTTATAAGATGATTATTGAAATAATTATGGTCACAGGCATAATATAATATTGTATGCAAACTTAATTATTTTCAATGATACCTACGCGTTGATTGGTGCACTGGTTTCGGACACAAAAGAAATTTGATCAGCTACAAAATCAATTTGGTAACTAATTAATTTCATTTGGCAACAAATTAAAGCGCAATTAATTTCCGAATGGTTAATTAATAACAGTAAAATAATAACAAAATATTTATAATCTAAGTAACAAGACGAAACGAATGCACCTAACTGTCGCGTGTTCAAATGAGATAATGTTGATGAACCTGCCGCCCCTGCGCCTAGACGCCGCTGAGCGCCGGCCGCGGCCGCGCGGCGGCCGTCGCGGGCTCCCTTGTGAATCTGAAACAAAGCGCTACATTCAATAGGAATTATTCACAAATTATTAAACACTTTTTGTTATCATCAATCATCTCATCTCATCCTGTTAAGTCTTTCAACCGTCACCAGGTGATTAGCTGGGGCCAAAAACACTGAAAAGCAAAAAAAAAACTTTTTATCAAAAAATTAAACCGCCGTAAAAACTGAAAAGCATGAAATAATGGGGATTTTTTTTCTATTTAGACTTAATTAACTAACTTCTTAAAGTAGTTTTGGTAAACCAAGTAATTTTTAGTTGGCGCCACACCACCACCACACAAGCAAATTTATTATACGTAAAGCGCGATGCGCAGCGGCACAAGTTTTTCGGTTATTTCTTTGAATTTCAGGTAATTTAATAATCGTTGATTCTGTGGCGCCGACTCAAAATTACTTGGTATACCAAAAGTACTTTAAGAAGTTAGTTAATTAAGTCTAAAAAGAAAAAAAATCCCCATTATTTCATGCTTTTCAGTTTTTACGGCGGTTTAATTTTTTGATAAAAAGTTTTTTTTTTTGCTTTTCAGTGTTTTTGGCCCCAGCTAATCACCTGGTGACGGTTGAAAGACTTAACAGGATGAGGGTCCCTCACAGCCGGTCGGTCAGGCGATTTGTAAGGGAAGCCTATGTCCAGCAGTGGACGTCTATCGACTGAGATTATGATTATTCATTAAGACTCATAATTATACCTAGCATTTTTCATGTAAATCACACACAACACAACACGGCAACACAATCTTGTAAGTGAACAATATAGTCACCCCTATTTTTCCACCCTTAGGGCAGGCCTGGCTCACTCCGCACTTTAGGTTTGAACCTTCAAGTACGTGCGGCGGCGCCGCCGGCGAGACCCATCAGCCTCGGGTTGCGCCGCCGCTCGCGCGCTGCTCGTTACGCCGCACGCGTCTCATAATTTTCGAGCGAATTTCTCATCCCTAATAATAATCGCTCGATGCCACGCAGAAGCACGGGTCATTATCGCATGAATATGCATTGCGGCTTTGGAGATGTATATGTAACAGAAGCGGGCTACATTGTGCTTTAACTGTATGCAGCTAGATTTAATATATATATTTACGCCACGAATTGAGAACCTCCTCCTTTTTGTTTTTTCGTCGGTTAATAATTAATAGTTAATACCTAATTGAAGAGACCGCCTATACTGCACTGTTAGTATGTGTGTGTGTGACAGTACAGACCAGCTGGTGAGCGGCGGCGCCTGCTTGAGCTTGCGGATCTCCTTGGTGGCCCAGGACGCCACGGCCTTGGTGCGCGGCGCGCGCGAGCGGCGAGCGGCCTGCAGCATCTCCAGCAGTGTGTGTGTGTGTGTGTGTGTGTGTGTGACAGTACAGACCAGCTGGTGAGCGGCGGCGCCTGCTTGAGCTTGCGGATCTCCTTGGTGGCCCAGGACGCCACGGCCTTGGTGCGCGGCGCGCGCGAGCGGCGAGCGGCCTGCAGCATCTCCAGCAGTGTGTGTGTGTGTGTGTGTGTGTGTGTGACAGTACAGACCAGCTGGTGAGCAGCGGCGCCTGCTTGAGCTTGCGGATCTCCTTGGTGGCCCAGGACGCCACGGCCTTGGTGCGCGGCGCGCGCGAGCGGCGAGCGGCCTGCAGCATCTCCAGCAGTGTGTGTGTGTGTGTGTGTGTGTGTGTGTGTGTGACAGTACAGACCAGCTGGTGAGCAGCGGCGCCTGCTTGAGCTTGCGGATCTCCTTGGTGGCCCAGGACGCCACGGCCTTGGTGCGCGGCGCGCGCGAGCGGCGAGCGGCCTGCAGCATCTCCAGCAGTGTGTGTGTGTGTGTGTGTGTGTGTGTGTGTGTGACAGTACAGACCAGCTGGTGAGCAGCGGCGCCTGCTTGAGCTTGCGGATCTCCTTGGTGGCCCAGGACGCCACGGCCTTGGTGCGCGGCGCGCGCGAGCGGCGAGCGGCCTGCAGCATCTCCAGCAGTGTGTGTGTGTGTGTGTGTGTGTGACAGTACAGACCAGCTGGTGAGCGGCGGCGCCTGCTTGAGCTTGCGGATCTCCTTGGTGGCCCAGGACGCCACGGCCTTGGTGCGCGGCGCGCGCGAGCGGCGAGCGGCCTGCAGCATCTCCAGCAGTGTGTGTGTGTGTGTGTGTGTGTGTGTGTGTGTGACAGTACAGACCAGCTGGTGAGCAGCGGCGCCTGCTTGAGCTTGCGGATCTCCTTGGTGGCCCAGGACGCCACGGCCTTGGTGCGCGGCGCGCGCGAGCGGCGAGCGGCCTGCAGCATCTCCAGCAGTGTGTGTGTGTGTGTGTGTGTGTGTGTGTGTGTGACAGTACAGACCAGCTGGTGAGCAGCGGCGCCTGCTTGAGCTTGCGGATCTCCTTGGTGGCCCAGGACGCCACGGCCTTGGTGCGCGGCGCGCGCGAGCGGCGAGCGGCCTGCAGCATCTCCAGCAGTGTGTGTGTGTGTGTGTGTGTGTGACAGTACAGACCAGCTGGTGAGCGGCGGCGCCTGCTTGAGCTTGCGGATCTCCTTGGTGGCCCAGGACGCCACGGCCTTGGTGCGCGGCGCGCGCGAGCGGCGAGCGGCCTGCAGCATCTCCAGCAGTGTGTGTGTGTGTGTGTGTGTGTGTGTGTGTGTGTGTGACAGTACAGACCAGCTGGTGAGCGGCGGCGCCTGCTTGAGCTTGCGGATCTCCTTGGTGGCCCAGGACGCCACGGCCTTGGTGCGCGGCGCGCGCGAGCGGCGAGCGGCCTGCAGCATCTCCAGCAGTGTGTGTGTGTGTGTGTGTGTGTGTGTGACAGTACAGACCAGCTGGTGAGCGGCGGCGCCTGCTTGAGCTTGCGGATCTCCTTGGTGGCCCAGGACGCCACGGCCTTGGTGCGCGGCGCGCGCGAGCGGCGAGCGGCCTGCAGCATCTCCAGCAGAGCGCGGTTCTCCAGCAGCGGCAGCACGCGCGCGCCGAACACCTGCCGGAACAACTGTTACTCAATAATCCGCTCACTGCTCCTACTCACTACACAGTTGATGGGCCGACAAGCACTTTTTTTTTTTTTTTTAATACCATTTACATTTCATGTTCAGAATCATAAATTCTTAGTTACTTAGTTGTTTAATTCTATTGTTTTGGATTGTAGTTGTCATTTGACTGAGGTAAGGTCGTTTGAGAGCGTCTCCTGGCGGCTCCATCTTGGCTTTGCGAATGGGTCTGATCAGCAACTAGTCAAGGGTGCAGTGCAGTCCGACTCGAGTCTCATGAAAACTTTCTACATACAGTGGTCATGGTATACTTTGATTTTAATTTATTTATAGTACTGTGGTTTAGAAGACTTTCAATAAGAGACACCTTATTTGCTATTGAATTTTTTTTTAAATAGATATGGTCGGTACCGTGCAGAGGTCGCCGACGAGGCCGGCCACGACGGACATGTGCGAGTCGGTGCGCTCGGGCTCGCTGGCCACCTGCACCATGAAGCTCACGATGGCGGGCACGTGCGGCTCCATCAGGCTCGCGTCCGCGCGCACCTGCACCGTCACATACTACATACTACATACTGCATACTACATACTCGCTGACACGGCGAACTTCGTGAATAGCCTATGTCACCCGGGGATAGTGTAACCAAAAGTTGAAATCGGTTCAGTAGTCTCGGAGCCTATGTCCTCAAATCTGCAGGTGTGTAGTGCAAATAGTGTCTAGTCTTAGGGTTAGGACATAAAGCGGCGGATTCCCGATTCAGACTACACCGGTACGGGTCGGTACCGATCCGTACTGGTAAAATATCCTAATTTGATCGTATGCGCTCTAACATAAAGAAACAGGTTGGTTCGGAACCGGTTTTCTATTGAAAATTTTACCTGTACGGATCGGTACCTTCCCTGTACCGGTAGTCGGTACCGGGAACCTGCCTCTTTATGTACCCACCCTTATTGTTTAGAAGCTCTGTACGGCTATCGCGGTTGACAATGGATATGTTATTTATGGGTATTGAAACAGAAAGATGGCGCTAGACACATTATAGAGCTCTTTTTTGTCTATTTTTTTATTAGCCTTAGTGACATCCATTACTAACCGAAATATACCCCCTGATTAGTAATTCAGTTGTTGGTTAGCCGACAACCAGCAAGCATGGAAAAACAATATCGAGTAGCTACTTTCTTTTGTTTTTTAAGGGAAGGTGGTACGGGAGGGCGCGCGGGGAGCGGGTAATGGCCACTCGCAGTTCCACTCCCAAAATAAATTGAACACGCGTCTATTCACGCTACTCGCAGTTTACTAATCAATCGCTGCCCACACGCTGTTTTCTACTAATCACTCGCATCTGCAGCACTAATCACCTCTGCATTCGCACTAATCAATGTGAATACAGCCCTTTACATTAACGTTCTAACAGATCTGATGCCGGCGTGAGCCTGTAGCACGCTACAAGTGTATAGAGCACGCACCTCGCCGGCGCCGCCGCGCAGCCCCTGCAGGATGCCGGTGTAAGCTTCTAGAACACTCTCGCGCAGCTCGCCCAAGTACTCCACCATGTCGTAATCGTTGCGGTCCACTTGCGCGTTGCTGGCCTGGGGAATATTATTTTATTATTACATTTATTAAAATAAATTACAAGCACAGTAAAAACTATTTTATAGGTACTAGGGCAAGTTTGGTGTCATTTTTGGATAATTTAAGGATGAGGAATCCATTTCTGGAACATTTTTTTTACATTTCCATAGAAAAAAATCGGAATTTACCATAAAATAGATAATTGTCGACGCAAAAAAAAAATTCTAATGACGATATTTTTTGAATGAGTATAGATCAAAAAAATAAAAATATATTTGAAAAGTTGCATTCATGCAGTTGTTAAAAATATAGGGTTCACTATACTTTTTGTTTATATTTATGTGTTAAAAAAAATAGTAAACACACCGCGGAAGAGGTTGTAAAAATATTTAATGCCTAATTTCGGTTTAAAAATTACTTGGTTACTTCAAATTACTACCTAATACTGAACAGGTTCATTCAGCCTGTGTTAGCTAACAACTTTTTGTACTAAAAACATAGGTTGTATAAAAAAAAAAATCTCATACATTATCTACCCAATTAGCTGACAGGTATGGATGAAACAAAGGAAATTTTTGTGCTTTTGCCACTGGGAAGAGTTGTTATTTACGATATCGCAAGACAGCGTGAGGAAGCGAGAGCATCCGAAGTGGACCAGCATAAGTCCTAACGGTGCACTTAAAAACGAGATAGACTTCATCCATCATGTCGACATATAACCGTACATTGAAAGATGTCTGTGATCAACGCGGGGTTAGAACCGGAAGCAATCGCTGTTGGTACAGGACACATTGATATAAATGTTAAGCTCGAAAGGTCGCGATTGGTAAAGTCTACACTTAGACCGGCAAAACCGGCAGACCAAAACCCAAACTCGGAACACTTTCAATTAGAACTTCAAAACCGTTATATTGCCTAGGGCGCAGCGTGGATGATGTAAATGATGGGTTCTTGAGAAGTTGTCAATGCGGTTGGAGGTAATTACTAACTACTAAGCACACTTGATCTGATGGAGAAGAGGCGTGATACGTCTCAGCAGTAAACGGCACCGGATGCCTCTGCCTGCAGGCAGCTGAAGAGGCAGGTCTTTATAACAATTACAAGAGACATCAGGCGATTTTATACAAAATTTATTAAGGTAAAGGTTGAGCCATAGACCGAAACAAAGCCTCCAAAGTTTTTGCTCGAGATCTATCTATTCGGCAAAGCCAGGCGAGGCTGAAGACCCAGGATGGTTGGTAGAGTATATCCAAACCTGAGATTATAGAGGAATTTGAGAAGTTGTATGGACAGAAGTTCTATTATACACGTCGACACGACAACCCATCACTGACATAACCCACCTCCTCCAAACTTCATGTTATGGGGACCTAAATGCGCGGGAGCATTGCACCGGCGACTGGTACTACTAGTGCCACATTTGGCTCCCACAGCGAATCGGCTCACTTACAGGCCTTCGCATATCCTTAGGCCACTCTGGTCGTTCTGACCCATGGCAACACGCAACATCTAGCTGGTTCTGCGCGTGTCCAGTCTCTCAGGATGCCTTCTCAAGCTGTTAACTCTCGGCTCTCCTCCGTAGTTCTGCCATGGTCACATTCTGGTCTGGTCCGTCGTCGTTGTCCGTGTACTAGCTGGGTCGTCGTATTCAATGGTGAAGTTGTTCAGTGTTCTTTGATGTGCCATGGTCGTCATTCGGTTGTATCTATACTATTCCATCAATGGACTGTCAGTATCTGTGTTCTTGCTTAGGTCGTCGTGGTGCTGAACATCAATTGTCGTAATCGAAGTCGTTGCTGTTGGTCGTCGTTTGGGCTGTCGTCGTCGGTGTCCGTGGAGCTTGCTGGGTTCGTGTGTTGGGCAGGGGCTCGGTTTTCTTCTCCTCTCTCTCCATCGCTGATCTCTTCTTGTGCCACACGCGCGCAAGTTGGCCTCGGAGCTCACAAGATCGGTGAAGTACACAGGGCCCGGCTCCGGGCGCTCTATCTCTCTTATCATTTCGTCTCTTTCTTCCGCATACAGAGGGCACTCCCACAACACATGGTCCCTCCATTCGTCTGCCATACCGCATTAACACTCAGCCAGTCACTTATTTTGACTGTCAGTAACCCATCACTGACAGTCAAGATAAGCTCCCGACAACATGGGCCGACACTATACCGAGGACATCTCGGCCGTCAGCCTGTATGAGATAAGTAGGGCTCGCCAACATCTAACAAACAACAAGACTGCATGTAAAGTCGCATCACAAGCCGAACTTCAGAAGGCAAGTGGTAAAACCAGCCTATTAGGCCCGTCAGAAATTCTTCAATTTCATTATCCGCTGATCATATCCCCAAAACTGTTAACCGCTGCATTCCAGGATGTCTGCAAGACTCTGGACTGGAAGGAACTAGGCATCAGCATAAACGGCGACAACATTACTCACTAGCTATGGCCTAGACCGCGAAGGATCTAGTACAATGCTCGATGTAATCAGTTGGGCCTCCGATCGAGTTGGTATTAGAATGAACATGGACGTAACAAAGATAATGTTCAGCGCCCATGTAAGATTGCAATTCCACTCCAAATCAAAGACTATACAATACAATACACTCGAAGTTGTTAAATAATACATACCTGGGATAAACTGTTCGTCCGTCGATGCTCATCCGAGTTGCAGGTTCAGGTTTCGTCTTGAGGCACCTCTTGCCTTCTTGAGGCAAGAGGTGACCTTGAGGCAAGTCTTTGAACAATGTGCGTTACCATACCAGTGATAACTTGCGGAACCGGGACACAGTTGCAAACAAAGGGCCTGATTAGAAAGTACAAGGTCATTGGAGGACAAGGACAAGGAAAGAGCTACATCCCTGTGTGATCGGATATGATGAGATCTTATGTCGATGTTACTTACCTCCAACCGCATTAACAACTTCTCAAGAACCCATCATCTTCCACGCTGCGCCCTAGGCAATCAATACGGTTCTAATTGAAAGTGTTCCGAGTTTGGGTATTGGTCTGCCGGTTTTGCCGGTCTGAGTGTAGACTTCACTTTGTTGCTATGAACTTTATTGTTTGAAATAAATGCATTATTATTAATATTATATACATTTACCAGTCGCGAACTCTCGAGCTTAACATTGATATCAATGTGTCCTGTAACAACAGTGATTGCTTCCGGTTATTACCGCGTTGATCACAAACATCATGATGGATGAAGTCTATCTCGCTTTGCACTTCCAATGCTCTCGCTTCTTCAAGCTGTCTTGCGATATCATAAATAACAACTCTTCCCAGTGGCAAAAGCACAAACAAAATCCTTTGTTTCATCTATACTTGCCACTGACAAGTGGTCAGCTAATTGGGTAGATAATGTATGAGAAATGTTTTTTTTTTATACAACCTATGTTTTAATACAGAAAGCTTGTTAGCTATCACAGGCTGAATGAACCTGTTCAGTATAAGGCAGTAATTTGAAGTAACCAAGTAATTTTTAAACCGAAATTAGGCATTAAATATTTTTACGACCTCTTCCGCGGTGTGTTTACTATTTTTTTTAACACATAAATATAAACAAAAAGTATAGTGAACCCTATATTTTTAACAACTGCATGAATGCAACTTTTCAAATATATTTTTATTTTTTTGATCTATACTCATTCAAAAAATATCGTCATTAGAAGAATTTTTTTTGCGTCGACAATTACCTATTTTATGGTAAATTCCTATTTTTTTCTATGGAAATGTAAAAAAAATGTTCCAGAAATGGATTCCTCATCCTTAAATTATCCGAAAATGACACCAAACTTGCCCTAGTACCTATAAAATAGCAGCAATAGGGATCAATAGCGCGCGCGGCAGAAGAAAACTTAACCCCCTACCCTCGCCCTCCAGAGGGGGGTCTCCCGCTCCCTCCCGGGCGATTATCAGTCTGGACCACCTAAGCAACAACTGTGCCAAGTTTCATGCTCTAATGCAGAAAATATTACCTTTGGTCGTTAACAAACCCACTATTTGTGAAGTAAAAATAAATATATCCTACAAAGCTAATCCTACTTCAATACGAAACATTAATATTTGCATGGCAAGGTCGATGGAGGAACTCAGCACGATGCTCGAAGGCCTCAACCGAGTCTCCCAACAGGTGGGCCTTAAAATGAACATGGACAAGACGAAGGTCATGTCTAATGTCCATGTTCTGCCTACCCCAGTTATGGTTGGGAACTCGGTTCTCGAAGTTGTCGACGAGTACGTATACCTAGGACAAACCATCCAGTTAGGTAGGTCCAACTTCGAGAAGGAGGTCAATCGCCGAATCCAGCTCGGATGGGCGGCGTTCGGGAAACTACGCAACGTCTTCTCGTCCAATATTACTCAGTGCCTGAAGACGAAGGTATTTAACCAATGTGTGCTGCCAGTGATGACATACGGTTCTGAAACGTGGTGCTTCACTATAGGGCTTATGAACAGGCTCCGAGTAGCTCAACGAGCCATGGAGCGGGCTATGCTCGGGATTTCTCTGCGGGATCGAATCAGAAATGAGGACATACGCAGAGAAACCAGGGTCACCGACATAGCCAAGCGGATAAGCTCGTTGAAGTGGCAATGGGCAGGTCATATAGCCCGCAGAACAGATGGCCGCTGGGGCCGAAAAGTTCTCGAGTGGAGACCACGGATCGGCAAGCGCAGCGTAGGACGTCCACCGACCAGATGGACGGATGATCTGCGCAAGGCTGCGGGTCCACGCTGGATGCAGGCCACCTGCGATCGGTACAGATGGAGAGCCTTGAGGGAGGCCTATGTCCAGCAGTGGACGTCCTACGGCTGAAATGATGATGATGATGATGATGAATATTTGGCCTTGTCGTGATCGTTTATCTGACTAATGGTTAGGAACCGCCATACGTTCTGTTTTAAAATTAAATAATTTATAGTGCTATAGCTCTTTTGAAAATTAAAGAATAAAGAAAATAACTTTGGACTTGTAAATTTCGACTCAATGTGCTGTACGCTGACAAATAAATTCTTAAAAAAAATGCGCGCTAGCTCGACCTCGTCAAGCGACTACCTAGGTATCCTAAACAGACGTTCCCTAATTTATTACTGCAATCGTCCTTCTAAAGAATGATTTAAAAGATTGAAAACCCTACTGTTGTTCCTAGAAGAGGAACCGCGTTCAAGTGTAGTAATACGGAAGGTAAATTTTGTTTAAGTGTATAACAACTAGCCCCGGGTAGGACAGTTCCTTCGCCATGCCCCGTCCGACTAGGTTTTGTGTAACCTTATGTTTGTGTGAAGAAAGTCGACTTTTGATGACCATCGATTCATGTGATAAAGGCTTAAGCCAGATTAATACAAAGATAATCATGAAGTTAAATGTGCAATATTCTCAAAACGAGAGCTACGGTGTAATAACCCTGTTGCCGCAACGTTGGTCTTGTAACCAGCACTTTTATTGGTTAGAACTTACTTAGGAATGTATGTCTTGTGGTTTCAACTATCACTCCCACCATGTTAGCACATCTCCTGAAGTACCATAGATCGTTAGGCAAAGCATTGCACTTATAAACCAAACAATAGCAAATTCTTTAGTTCAAATCACAGCTCCTCTGAAGTTCATCCCCTAACTCAGGACGATCGCTTCTTTACGCAAACAAGCCTAAAATAGCATATTATCAAATGTTAGAAGAGGTCTCGCCCCTGGATTAATTTGTAACGAAGTTAGTTTTTACGGTTTAGTGTATATCGTGTGAATAAATAATATAATATAAGTTTGCATAAAATCAGACCCTCCCTTGATACATTCTTTCTGCCTCACACACATTTCCCAAGTCCTATTAGCTGATAATGGTTGTGGTGTTAGTTGAGTGTAATAGAATTATCACATATCTCTAGAATACGTCATCCAACGAGTAACAAACAAAGTAAGCAGTCAAACTTCGACAGGATATTTTATATTTGGTTCTAAGCAGAAAGCTGACTTGGCCACGCTGAAAAATGAAAACTCCGCACTGCGCGAAAGTATGAAGGCTATGGAGGAGCGTCAAGCGAAACTTGAGGACGTTGTCTCAAAAAGCGAACAATGGTCAAGACTACAAAACCTAGAAATTGTCGGGGTTCCTGAGTGCAACCAAGAAATACTTCCCGAAATCGTGATGAAGATCGCCAAGCATGCTAATCTCGAGATGAAGCTGGAGGATGTCAAGTACGCGCACCGTGTGCAGGCCAAGCGCCCGAAGAAAGGGGTTCCACGCTCCATTATTGTTCACTTCAAAAACAGGGACGCAAAGGATACTCTCATATCAGCTGTCCGTAAATGCCGTGGCTTAAACTCAGGAGACTTAGGCATGGAAGGTGCAACCTCTAAAATATATTTAAATGAACATTTAACTGTCAGAAATAAGCAGTTGTTCTCTAAATGTAAAAATAAGGCCAGGGAGCACAATTATAAGTTTATATGGACAAAAAACTGCCGCATCTATGTAAAAAAAGAAGAGAATGCACCTTTCATACAGATTACAAAAGAAATAGATCTGCAGAATATCGTATGACCTTAATTAATTATTTTTTGCACCTACTACTTAGTTTTTTCAAAGAATTTATTTTTGTTTTACCTAATCATCGATGTTTTTATATTTTATTACATTTAAATTATTGCGCTGGCACACACACATTACAAACACATTACTCACAAACAATTATACCTACATTACTAAAAATAATTTGCACCATCTATTATAATGTTTTATCTGTGATACCTCCATACCTACTAAAAAATATATGCTACGTACATCTTAACTCGGTGGCCCAGTTAACGGGAAGTAACTTATCCCTATGCCTACTTACTAAAATACATTTACTATACTATTTGTTTACATTACTTTACATTACCAATGGCTATGAATAGATTGAATGTCTTGTACCAAAATGTTAGGGGACTCAGAACAAAGACTTTAGAATTTAGTAAAAACACCTTAATAATGAACCATGATATTATTTTAATAACGGAGAGCTGGTTATGCGATGGAATACTGGATGCAGAGCTAACCGATGCGAGTAAGTATAATGTTTTCCGGTCGGACCGGGGGTCACTCGGCGGAGGCGTGATGGCGCTGTGCTCGCCGCAGCTCACCGTGCGGCCGCGGCCAGACTGGCAGCGGCCGGACCTCGACCTGGAGTGCATGTGGCTCACCGTGGATGGCCGGACATTTAGTTCAGCGAACGATCTTCATATCGGACTAGTTTACTTGCCGCCCAATCATAGATTACCATATCGCTTAAGTTTGTTTACACAATGGCTAACAGAAGTAATAACAACTTGTCCTAGTGCAAATTTTATGGTTGCAGGTGATTTCAATATGAGCACTGTAGACTGGGGATCTGGAGACCCTACCTTTCTTAAAAAATATAGTGTAGAATTGCAGAACTCAAGTTTTGAACTAATAAATCAGTCGTTTCTTTTGGGTTTAAATCAATACAATACATTTAAAAATATTTCTGGTAACACCCTTGACCTTATATTTTCTAATTTTTCTATAGATATCCAAGAGCAAACTATGCCTCTAGTAAAGGAAGATGTGTTTCATACTACTCTTGACCTTGATTTACGCGACATCACTATTGCACCCATGGCTAAACAACCACTGCATAAAATACTTTATAGGCAGGGAGACTATGGTAAAATTAATAGTTTCATAGCTAACGTCAACTGGTCTGAACTTCTGGCTCATCCCTTGCCGCTTGATAGCGCAGTATCCGTGTTTTACAAAGAAATTAATCAGATAATTACCGATAACATACCGACCACAATTGGTAATCGTTCTAATAGGTATCCGATTTGGTATACAAGGTCTCTAATATGTATTATTAAGGAAAAAACAAAAGCACACACCCAGTGGAAGCGCTATAAGAATCCTTTGGACTATGATACCTTCTGCTTACTGCGTAAAAGGCAAAAAGTTATGCAAGAAGTATGCTACAATAATTATCTAAAACGGTCGCAAGAGTGCATTAAAAGTAACCCTAAGTGTTTATGGACATATGTTAGTTCTAAAAGAAAGTTTAATTCGCGATACCCAAACAACATGACTTATGAGGGCAATACACTTAACGGAGAAGCTGAAATATGTGGGGGGTTCAACACTTATTTTCAAAAAATGTTTAAGGAACCGGCAGCTAGCTATACCTTGGAAGCGAGTGACAGTGGCGGTTATTGTGACTCGATTAAAACATTTGTAGTGAGTGAAGTGAAGGTTGAGAAACATCTTTCCCAACTAAATGAAAACAAGGGAGCTGGAAGTGACGGTATACCTCCATTTTTTATAAAGAAATGTGCTAAGTCGTTATGTGTGCCTCTAACTGTAATTTTTAATCGCTCTTTGAGGGAAGGAACTTTTCCAGAAAAATGGAAAGAAGCTAACATAGTACCAGTGCATAAAAAAGGTTCAAAATCCTATATTGACCATTACAGGCCGATCTCAATTTTGAATATCTTTGGTAAGGTTCTTGAGAAATTAGTATATGACAACATTTACTCAGTTATTATGCAGGGAGTTCCCATGGAACAACATGGGTTTGTAAAAGGTAAATCCACGAACTCAAATTTGTCAGTATTTGTAGGGGATGTTTTAACAGGCATGGAGGTTAAGGGACAGGTTGACGTGATCTACACGGATTTTGAAAAAGCTTTCGATCGTGTGGATCACGTCATTCTGCTTCACAAACTGAACATACTGGGTATTCGAGGAGACTTACTTAGATGGCTAGAATCTTACGTCTCTAAACGTAAACAGGCTGTGGTGATAGGAGGTCACAGGTCTGATTTAATAAGTATACCATCGGGAGTTCCGCAAGGTTCCATTTTGGGGCCTCTTTTGTACATTGCCTTCTTGTACGACATTAAAGAATGTTTTCAACATGCCAGCTTTCTACTTTATGCAGATGACAAGAAGATATATATGCCGATCAATAATTTGGAAAACTGTAAACTGTTACAGGAAGATCTTCAACGCCTAACTAAATACATGAAAAGAATCGAATTAGCGTCAACATATCTAAATGTATAGCAATAAGTTTTACACGTAGCTCAAAACCGATTATATTTAATTACTACTTTCAAGATGTTAAAATACAAAGGGCAAATATAGTGAAGGATCTTGGAGTATTACTAGATTCAAAGTTAACGTTTGCAGCCCATGTAGAGAATATTGTCAACAAAGCATTTAAAAATTTAGGTTTTATTAAGCGAACATGTCAACACTTCACAGATATCTCGTGTATTAAGATGCTTTACTATGCATATGTGCGCAGTATTTTAGAGTATTGCAGCCCAATTTGGAATCCACAATATGTAATTTACCAGCAGGCCATCGAGAGCATTCAGTCGAAGTTTATTAAATTATTAAATTATAAAACTCGTTATTACAGCAAAAACTATGAAGACTGTTGTAAGAAGTATCACCTAATGACCTTAGCAGATAGACGAACTGTGCTTGATATGTCGCTCCTTCACGATATATTTTCAGGAGCCGTTAATTGTCCAAGGCTAGTGAATCAGATGTTGCGACTCTCAGTACCCAGTAAACGCACTAGGCATGCTAGGCTTTTATCTGTTCCCTTCGTCCGAACAAAATATTTAAATAACAGTGTCTACCACAGACTTCCCAATAGCTATAATGCTCATTTTGCAGAATTCGATATTTTTTTCCATTCTAAACATGCATTTAAAAATAAAATAAAAACAAAAATACTTACATAACACCATTTGGGTCAACCTTTAATTTAAGTAGGTATTCTTACTGCTAACAATCACACACACACACACACACACACACATACACACACAAACACACCATGGCTTGCGCTTAATTTTTGTTTTTGAGGATATACCAATCTTAGGTATATCTTTTCTTCTGCTAGTTATAAGAATTTTCATGCAACTACAAAGTGAAACCCTGTTATTGGCTTATTTGTAAGTTTTAAAATTACTTTAACTAATTTATTTTGTAAAGCTGTTGGGTTTTTGTTAATAAAGAAAATAAAATAAAATAGAACGTTCGGGCCTCATTTACTCAACAGGTATTTCTTATATCGTAATCAACTATCTCGTACACCGTAGTGCATCAAGTTTGATGTGAGCCTTATTAATTTGTTCGATTGATCTTCATGCCACCAATCATGAAGTCTTGCTTGTCGAGAACACTTGGTTCTTTACTTATATCCTTTGTCTCAGCAATTCCGCATTACATATGTAAGCCACCACGCATTGATATCGACAAACTTGATATTATTATGTGTGGATTAGACTTTCCCACAATAAGCATTCATTTCGCACAATCCACGATTTAAAATTAATTAATTAATTAATTAATTATAAATAAATATCGTAAACGACTGCAGCGAATAGATCTCAACGAACATGATTACTCAAACAAGTAATCTTCCAAATCAAAATAAACACCGCTATCCAATTTTGTGACTAGTGTAAAGTGTTCGGAACATGTATTTAACTACTCATTACCCAACTAACTACTATGATGAGGCGAGTGCCGAGACCGGTCCCAACACACCCCGCATCGTCCGAAGGTACGAGTACGAATAGTAATTTGAATAAGAACTTTTTAATAAACGTACGGGTAACACAATCTTAGCACTAAGTACAGTACAGAACGCGGAACAGTTTCTAGGCAGGCGACCGGTCTGCTCGACGGCTGGTAGTGAAGTCCCGCTGCCAGGCTCGAGCTCCCATAGCCAGCTCTCTCCTAGACTCCGTTCAGCGCCTACTAGATGTCGCTGGCGTTCTGACGTAACTGGGGCGGATCTAGTCAAGTTGGCGACTATATCCGACATATATATATATATATATATGTCGACTATATCCGACATATATATATATATATATGTCGGATATAGTCGCCAACTTGACTAGGAGGGAAAGGAGGGAAGGGAGGACATATATATATATATATATTGTCCTCCCTTCGGCCGTTGTTGATCAGGCTGAAATACGCGTTAAATGTTGATCCACCTTTGTCCGCAGTTTACTAGGGAATTATTGCGGGTATCGTTTTATTTTTGATTTACATTTATTCACCAGCTTGTAACGCACTACCCAAGCTTACGGAAAAGTCGCTACCTTGACACCAACTGGCACGGCAGTTGTTGATCCTGAAACGGCTTTTTTTTTACAAGAGAATAATGCTTTGTTGATCTATATAAATCATTTATGAGCAACATTTGCCGTGAACTTTTAAACCGATACTGCAGAACGGCAACGTTGCACAAGTGAGACAGATGTTCAAGTAAAGCGAAATAGATACTGCGCCTACAATTATTGTTTGCGCTTCGCTCGGGCGGGGGCGCTCGTCTGTCTCAGTTAGAATGTGGTGTTCGTTCAAAGCTCAAATAAAGAGTTCAGGCAAAATTACTTATTTGTAACTACAATGTTTGTAAAACTAAGGGTCAGTCGGCCACAGATCAGGTTACCCTATTTAAAAGTAAAATAAACTGTATTGCAAGGGATTAGAGTGCTAGGCAGGGTATAACCTGAACTGTGGCTGATCATTCTTAAGTACAAGTAAATTTTATAACGCCCGAACGAAAAATTCAGAGAGGGGTGTTATAATTTTAACGTGTGTCTGTCTGTCTGTGTATCTCATCGTAGAGCCCAAACGGCTGAACCGATTTTCGTTTAGTTTTTTTTGTATCATAGATAATTTCAGGCCGAGTGTTCTTAGCCATGTCTGATGAAGATCTGATCAGCGGTTTGAAGATGATCAGCTCTTGAATAATGGATGAGAGGATCTAACTAGCTTCCTTATGTCTGATCGATTTGAAATTTGGTACCATGTTACATCTCTATGTTATAGAAAGTATTTGGTAAGGCAACCATGACCTGATCTGCCGTTTGAAGATGATCAGCTCTTGAATAATGGATGAGAGGATCTAACTAGCTTCCTTATGTCCGATCGATTTGAAATTTGGTACCATGTTACATCTATGATATAGAAAGTATATGGTTGGTAAGGTAACCATTACCTGATCAGCCGTTTGAAGATGATCAACTCTTGAATAATGGATGAGAGGATCTTACTAGCTTCCTTAGGTCAGATCGAGTTGAAATTTGGTACGATATTACAGCTATGATATTAAAAGTATATGTTAAGGTAACCATGACCTGATCTGCCGTTTGAAGATGATCTGCTTTTGAATAATGGATGAGAGGATCTAACTAGCTTCCTTATGTCCGATCGATTTGAAATTTGGTACCATGTTACATCTATGATATAGAAAGTATATGGTAAGGTAACCATTACCTGATCAGCCGTTTGAAGTTGATCAGCTCTTAATTAATGGATGAGAGGATCTAACTAGCTTCCTTATGTCCGTTCGAGTTGAAATTTGGTACCATGTTACATCTATGATATTGAAAGTATATTTTAAGTATATTTTAAAATTTGGTACAGTGTTACTTCAATGATATTGAAAGTATATGTTACGGTAACCATGATATTTTTAAGATGATTAGCTCTAGTTCTACTTAAGTTGATGAGGGGTCTGACTGGGTCGGGGGTTTTTAAATTTTTAAATTTGAGTTATTAAATTTGTAAATTTAGGGTGCAATTTTATTTGTGACGGATCAGTTAAGGGTGTGTTCTGTCAATTAAACTGAACAACTTTCCCAAACGAACATAGGTCGAAATATGAAAAAAAAATTGGACCTCTACACAAAAATTAACAGCTGACAGAGGCATCTTCTACGGGAGCCAGGTGTCCAATTTTTTTTTTCATATTTCGACCTATGTTCCTTGGGGAAAGGTGTTCAGTTTCATTGACAGAACACACCCTTAACGGATCCACCACTAATAAAATTTCACCGTATATAATAATAATGTATCTTTTTTGAGTTTTGATGTTTTGTTGATTTTTAAATTTTGAAGGTCAAATTAATTTATAAACAATATGTGAAAGTTGTTATAATGGTTACTCATCTCTCTCACTGGAGTGAGTGAGAGAGATGTATTCGTATCCTAGCTAGACGTGGGCGCCGCCTTAGCGCGGCCGTACACGGTCAGAAATTTCTGTCAGAAAAATCGGATCTCTCTTTCGCACTCCTGAGTGGAAGAGAGATAGAAGAGTTCGCTGTCTCTCTTCCACTCACGAGTGCGAAAGAGAGATACGATTTTTCTGACAGAAAGGACAAAACAAAAATGTACAGTCCGTTCACAGATAAATTACCTCTAGTTTTGAGGGTAGGTTTAGGTTTGCCCAGTAAATCCTCTGAAACTCTGAATCCTTTTTGACACGATACCAGATGAAATAATTACTAATACATACATTCTGAGAGATCTGTCAAAGATCGCTGTCACAGATCGCGCAGATGTGGGCTACCCCTTAAGGGTGTCACATACCTGCGCGGGCAGCTCGCGGGCAGTGACAGTGGCCTGTCAGAATATATGGAACTGTAAGATCGGCTTATCGATGGTCGCGGGCAGTTCCATACTATATGACAGACCGACTGTCACTGCCCGCGAAATGCCCGCGCAGGTATGTGACATCCTTTACTTGGAAACAAAATATTTTGACTGTAGACTATAGACTTTATATAACACATCACACTCAGAGACTATACTTAGGACTGTAGACTATATTCCGTAGACCGGAGACCGCAGAACGCTGACTGCAGACCGTTGACCGGAGCGTAGACCGTAGACCGGAAACTGCAGAACGCAGACCGTAAGCCGTAGACCGTAGACTGCAGAACGCAGACCGTAGACCATAGGCCGGAGCATAGACCGTGGACCAGAGACTGCAGAACGTAGACCATAGATAGCAAACCGTGGACCGGAGACTGTAGAACGCAGACTACAGAACGTAGACCGTAGGCCGGAGCGTAGACCGGAGATTGCAGAACGTAGAACGCAGACCGTAGACTGCAGCGTAGACCAGAGACCGCAGACCGAAGAACGCAGACCACAGACCGTAGACTGGAGCGTAGACCGGAGACCGCAGACCAAAGACCACAGAACGCAGACTGTGGACCACATACCGTAGACAGCAGGTCGCAGACCGTAGACTTTTAGTGTGTTTGTGTTTGTTTGTATGTGTGCGTATCGCGTTAACTATCAGCTGTAATTTTCCCGCGGAAAATGGGAATGAGAAGTTTTCCCGCTGTAAAAAGTAGCCTATGTTCTTCCATACCATTTTTCATTAAAATCCGTTCTGCTGTTTAGGCGTGAAAGAGAGACAGACAGACAGTTACTTTCGCATTTATAATATTATAGTATGGATGTTCAGACACGCGATTTCACTATTTTATTATATGTATAGATTTGTCATAAACGCATGAAAAATATTGCCATACTTTATAAAAATATTATTTTTTACAATCTACCTAATAAGTTTTAAAAATAACTCAAATTTAAAAATTTAAAAACCCACGACCAAGTCAGACCCCTCATCAACTTAAGTAGAACGAGAGCTAATCATCTTAAAAATATCATGGTTACCTTAACATATACTTTCAATATCATTGAAGTAACACTGTACCAAATTTTTAATTGATAGAACATAAGGAAGCTAGTTAATCCTCTCATCCATCATTCAAGAGCTGATCATCTTCAAACGGCGGATCAGGTAATGGTTACCTCACCATATACTTCCTATATCATAGATGTAACATGGAACTAAATTTCAAATCGATCGGACATAAGGAAGCTAGTTAGATCCTCTCATCCATTACTTAAGAGCTGATCATCATCAAACGGCAGAGCAGGTCATGGTTACCTTAACATATACTTTCAATATCATAGATCTAACATGGTACCAAATTTCAACTCGATCGGACGTAAGGAAGCTAGTTAGATCCTCTCATCCATTATTTAAGAGCTGATCATCTTCAAACGGCTGATTAGGTAATGGTAACCTTACCATATACTTTCTATATCATAGATGTAACATGGTACCAAATTTCAAATCGATCGGACATAAGGAAGCTAGTTAGATCCTCTCATCAATTATTCAAGAGCTGATCATCTTCAAACGGCAGATCAGGTCATGGTTACCTTACCAAATACTTTCTATATCATAGATGTAACATGGTACCAAATTTCAACTCGATCGGACATAAGGATACTAGTTAGATCCTCTCATCCATTATTCAAGAGCTGATCATCTTCAAACGGCAGATCAGGTCATGGTTACCTTACCAAATACTTTCTATATCATAGATGAAACATGGTACCAAATTTCAACTCGATCGGACATAAGGAAGCTAGTTAGATCCTCTCATCCATTATTCAAGAGCTGATCATCTTCAAACGGCAGATCAGGTCATGGTTACCTTACCAAATACTTTCTATATCATAGATGTAACATGGCACCAAATTTCAACTCGATCGGACATAAGGAAGCTAGTTAGATCCTCTTATCCATTATTCAAGAGCTGATCATCTTCAAACGGCAGATCAGGTCATGGTTACCATACCAAATACTTTCTATATCATAGATGTAACATGGTACCAAATTTCAACTCGATCGGACATAAGGAAGCTGGTTAGATCCTCTCATCCATTATTCAAGAGCTGATCATCTTCAAACCGCTGATCAGATCTTCACCAGACTTGGCTAAGAATACTCGGCCTGAAATTATCTATGATACAAAAAAACCTAAACGAAAATCGGTTCAGCCGTTTGGGCTCTACGATGCCACAGACAGACAGATACACACGTTAAAATTATAACACCCCTCTCTGACCCCTTAAAAATATATTTTTTTCTGACCTCAACAAAAAAAATATACTTATTTTTATTTGGAATACTCTTACATAGTCCTGGCCAAAATTGAAATTCTCCTCTATAGTTATTGACGTTCATTCATACACGTGTTGTGACGTTGCACAAAGCAAAGAAACAAAGTGGCAACAACGCACATAAGAAAACCACCAATCATAAGAATGGTGGCCTCTGATTGGTACATTTGAATCAGATCAACATTTGATGGAGCGGATTTGTATAAAGAATGTTATGAATTGATCGTATTTGTGCTCTTATAGGGACAGCGATTGTTGATCCGAGCGGAGCCACATTTGTATGCAGGGTCATAAATTTGATCAACAAAAGCTGTCGGGATCAACAATTGCCAACGGATCAACAATTAACTGATGCTACAACCCGAATAATCAACATTTGCCGAGAAGATATATCTATATAGATAATCAACATTTGCCGAGAAGATATATCTATATATATATATTGTCCTCCCTTCGGCCGTTGTTGATCAGGCTGAAATACGCGTTAATTGTTGATCCACCTTTGTCCGCAGTTTACTAGGGAATTATTGCGGGTATCGTTTTATTTTTGATTTATATTTATTTACCGGCTCGTAACGCACTACCCAAGCTTACGGAAAAGTCGCTACCTTGACACCAACTGGCACGGCAGTTGTTGATCCTGAAACGGCTTTTTTATTACAAGAGAATAATGCTTTGTTGATCTATATAAATCATTTAGGCCACAGAACAGGTTACCCTTTTTTAAATAAACTGTATTGAGGGATTAGAGTGCTAGGCAGGGTATAACCTGAACTGTGGCTGATCATTCTTAAGTACAAGTAAATTTTTAACCCCCGAACGAAAAATTCAGAGAGGGGTGTTATCATTTTAACGTGTGTATCTGTCTGTCTGTCTGTCTGTGTATCTGTCTGTGGCATCGTAGAGCCCAAACAGCTGAACCGATTTTCGTTTAGTTTTTTTTTGTATCATAGATAATTTCAGGCAGAGTGTTCTTAGCCATGTCTGATGAAGATCTGATCAGCGGTTTGAAGATGATCAGCTCTTGAATAATGGATGAGAGGATCTAACTAGCTTCCTTATGTCCGATCGATTTGAAATTTGGTACCATGTTACATCTATGTTATAGAAAGTATTTGGTAAGGCAACCATGACCTGATCTGCCATTTCAAGATGATCAGCTCTTGAATAATGGATGAGAGGATCTAACTAGCTTCCTTATGTCTAATCGAGTTGAAATTTGGTATCATGTTACATCTATGATATTGAAAGTATATGTTAAGGTAACCATGACCTGATCTGCCGTTTGAAGATGATCAGCTCTTGAATTATGGATGAGAGGATCTAACTAGCTTCCTTATGTCCGATTCCTTATGGCCTAACACAGTGATTCTAAGTAATTATTACTTTACCACCTGTAACTTTTACGTGTGTTAACAAATAAAGTTTTCTATTTCTATTTCTATATCGATTTGAAATTTGGTACCATGTTTCATCTATGATATGGCCTAACACAGTGATTCTAAATAATTATTACTCTACCACCTGTAACTTTTACCTGTGTTAACAAATAAAGTTTTCTATTTCTATATCGATTTGAAATTTGGTACCATGTTACATCTATGATATAGAAAGTATATGGTACGGTAACCATTACCTGATCAGCCGTTTGAAGATGATCAGCTCTTGAATAATGGATGAGAGGATCTAACTAGCTTCCTCATGTCCGATCGAGTTGAAATTTGGTACCATGTTACATCTATGATATTGAAAGTATATTTTAAGGTAACCATGACCTGATCTGCCGTTTGAAGATGATCAGCTCTTGAATAATGGATGAGAGGATCTAACCACCCATTCTATTTGTCCTATTAATTAAAAATTTGGTACAGTGTTACTAATGATATTGGAAGTATATGTTAAGGTAACCATGATATTTTTAAGATGATAAGCTCTAGTTCTACTTAAGTTGATGAGGGGTCTGACTGGGTCGGGGGTTTTTAAATTTGAAATTTTAAAATATCTAGTGTTGACGTTAATCTATTGTAAAATCAGGGGTGGCTCATATATGAGCGGTCAAGGCGCGATCTTTGACAGCAGACCGCTGTCATAGATCGCGCAGATATGGGCTACCCCTTAAAGGTGTCACATACCTGCGCGGGCAGTGATAGCGGTTAGATCGCGCGATCCGACAGTTCCATACATTCTGACAGATCTGTCAAAGATCGCTGTCACAGATCGCGCAGATGTGGGCTAACCCTTAAGGGTGTCACATACCTGCGCGGGCAGCTCGCGGGCAGTGGACAGTGGCCTGTCAGAATATATGGAACTGTAAGATCGGCTTATCGATGGTCGCGGGCAGTTCCATACTATATGACAGACCGACTGTCACTGCCCGCGAAATGCCCGCGCAGGTATGTGACATCCTTTACTTGGAAACAAAATATTTTGACTGTAGACTATAGACTTTATATACTTAGGACTGTAGACTATAGACCGTAGACCGGAGACCGCAGAACGCTGACCGCAGACCGTTGACCGGAGCGTAGACCGTAGACCGGTAACTGCAGAACGCAGACCGTAAGCCGTAGACCGTAGACTGCAGAACGCAGACCGTAGACCGTAGGCCGGAGCATAAACAGTGGACCAGAGACTGCAGAACGTAGACCATAGACCGCAAACCGTGGACCGGAGACTGTAGAACGCAGACTACAGAACGTAGACCGTAGACCGGAGCGTAGACCGTAGACCGGAGATTGCAGAACGTAGAACGCAGACCGTAGACTGCAGCGTAGACCAGAGACCGCAGACCGTGGAACGCAGACCGCAGACCGTAGACTGGAGCGTAGACCGGAGACAGCAGACCGAAGACCACAGAACGCAGACTGTGGACCACATACCGTAGACCGCAGACCGCAGACCGTGGACTGCAGACCACAGAACACAGACAGCAGGTCGCAGACCGTAGACTTTTAGTGTGTTTGTGTTAGTTTGTATGTGTACGTAAAATGGGAATGAGAACTTTTCCCGCGGTAAAAAGTAGCCTATGTTCTTCCCCGGGTCTCAAAGTACCAACCTCCATACCATTTTTCATCAAAATCTGTTCAGCTGTTTAGGCGTGAAAGAGAGACAGACAGACAGTTACCTTCGCATTTATAATATTAGTATGGATGTTTAGACACGCGAATTCACTATTTTATTATATGTATAGATTTGTCATAAACGCATTAAAAATATTGCCATACTTTATAAAAATATTATTTTTTATAATCTAATAAGTTTTAATAATAACTCAAATTTAAAAATTTAAAAACCCCCGACCAAGTCAGACCCCTCATCAACTTAAGTAGAACGAGAGCTAATCATCTTAAAAATATCATGGTTACCTTAACATAATTATACTTTAAATATCATTGAAGTAACACTGTACCAAATTTTAATTGATAGGACATAAGGAAGCTAGTTAGATCCTCTCATCCATCATTCAAGAGCTGATCATCTTCAAACGGCGGATCAGGTAATGGTTACCTCACCATATGCTTCCTATATCATAGATGTAACATGGTACTAAATTTCAAATCGATCGGACATAAGGAAGCTAGTTAGATCCTCTCATCCATTATTCAAGAGCTGATCATCATCAAACGGCAGAGCAGGTCATGGTTACCTTAACATATACTTTCAATATCATAGATGTAACATGGTACCAAATTTCAACTCGATTGGACGTAAGGAAGCTAGTTAGATCCTCTCATCCATTATTCAAGAGCTGATCATCTTCAAACCGCTGATTAGGTAATGGTAACCTTACCATATACTTTCTATATCATAGATGTAACATGGTACCAAATTTCAAATCGATCGGACATAATGAAGCTAGTTAGATCCTCTCATCCATTATTCAAGAGCTGATCATCCTCAAACGGCAGATCAGGTCATGGTTACCTTACTAAATACTTTCTATATCATAGATGAAACATGGTACCAAATTTCAACTCGATCGGACATAAGGAAGCTAGTTAGATCCTCTCATCCATTATTCAAGAGCTGATCATCTTCAAACGGAAGATCAGGTCATGGTTACCTTAACATATACTTTCAATATCATAGATGTAACATGGTACCAAATTTCAACTCGATCGGACATAAGGAAGCTAGTTAGATCCTCTCATCCATTATTCAAGAGCTGATCATCTTCAAACGGCAGATCAGGTCATGGTTACCTTACCAAATAATTTCTATATCATAGATGTAACATGGTACCAAATTTCAAATCGATCGGACATAGGGAAGCTAGTTAGATCCTCTCATCCATTATTCAAGAGCTGATCATCTTCAAACGGCAGATCAGGTCATTGTTACCTTACCAAATACTTTCTATATCATAGATGTAACATGGTACCAAATTTCAAATCGATCGGACATAGGGAAGCTAGTTAGATCCTCTCATCCATTATTCAAGAGCTGATCATCTTCAAACCGCTGATCAGAAATTCACCAGACATGGCTAAGAATACTCGGCCTGAAATTATCTATGACTAGCTTTCCGCCCGCAGCTTCGCAAGCGCTTTTTATAATAAAAGTAAATAACAGGTTGATTTGTTTCTCAGAAATATAGGGAAATTATTTTTAATCGCACCAAAGCCCTAAAGAAATCATAAAAAAGCAGTTTGCCTTTACAACATTAAAATTTGGTTTTTCCAGTTCCCGTAGTATCTTCACGAATTCATTTCTTTGCTAGACTTATATTCCTTACGTTTCTATCTTGAGATGTTTGGGCTGAAAACTGAAATACAATGATGTTCCTAGCGGCGGTTTCCTTACTCTGAGGATGTTCCCTTTTCCATTTCAGGATATCTTTCATTAATGTCACCCTGTATTGTATAAACAAACTAACCTATATCCTTCATCTCTGAGGCTAAGCTCTGAGGCTTTACTAAAAATTAAAAACTAACCTATATGCTTCATCTCTGAGGCTAAGCTCAGAAGCTTCACTAAAAATCCAGTTCTATTGTACCTACCCTAATTAGGTCTACTCAGATTCATCATCATCGTCGTCCCAACTGATTGTCGTTCATTGCAGTACATTTGCCTCCACTACAGGTTGCCATAGTTACCTTTCTTGCGCGACCCTTATCCAGTTTACTAACATCACTTTTTTTCATACAAACTGTTACACTCTGTATCAGCACCCGCAAAAACTTTGCACACACCTTCCATATTACTTTATAAGGAAACCTATGTTCGCCATACATATTGTATCAAGGACTCCAGGACTAATAAATGCAGTATAATATCATATTTAAAGTTTAAGTATTATGAGGAGCTTATTTTGAAAGATAGTGTCATACATTACTTTAGATTTTAGCAAAAAAACCTGTTTTACCCTGAACTCAGGGGCAAAATATTAAAAAAAAACCATTTATGAGGTTTGTAATGTAAAGAGAATCTTCAGCGTAAATTTCAACTTTTTAATCGCAGTAGTTTAGAGTCTGATACAAACTTTTACATCCTGTATACGGCGGCACAGTGAAGTTATCCCCATATCCCGTCTTTGTGAGACGTAGGCACCCATAATCAGCACACCCACAAATATTTTCGCAATCAGCGCCCCTAAAAAGCTAGAAAACGCCACCCATATCGATTTTTAATACAAATTTATTTCCGCCATCTTGGATTTCGAAATTGATGTTTTTTGTGTAATTAGCGACCCTTATAACCTAGAAACATCATCCATTTCAATTTTTAAGCAAAATAAGGAGCGGTTTCGGTTTTTCATACAAACTTTAACACCCTGTATCATGGCTTACAGGACTAATGAACGCAGTTTTGATATCATATTTCATGTTCTCATATAAAAAGGACCTTATTTTGAAAATTTCAAGTCTCTAGTGTAATTAGTTTAGATTTTAGCAAAAATCATATTTCACCCTGCATAAGAACTCAGGGGCAAGATATAAAAAAACTAAAACCATTTATGATGTTTGTAATGCAATGACAATATACAGTATAAATTTCAACTTTCTAAACCCAGCAGCTTAGGAGTTTCATACAAACTGTTACACCCTGTATACGGCGTCCCGGTTAAGTTATCCCAAAATCCCGTCTTAGTGGGTGCCTACGTCACGTAAAGAAGCTACTGTCCAAATTTCATCTTTCTATCTTCAGCGGTTTCGGCTGGGCGATGATGAGTGAGTGAGTGAGTGAGTGAGTGAGTGAGTAGATCAGTGGTATTTGGATTTTATATATATAGATACAAAAAAACCTAAACGAAAATCGGTTCAGCCGTTTGGGCTCTACGATGCCACAGACAGATACATCGACAGACAGATACACACGTTAAAATTATAACACCCCTCTCTGAATTTTTCGTTCGGGGGTTAAAAAATATTTTTTTTTCTGACCTCTACAAAAAATATACTTATTTTTATTTGGAATATTCTTACATAGTCCTGGCCAAAATTGAAATTCTCCTCTATAGTTATTGACGTTCATTCATACACGTGTTGTGACGTTGTACAAAGCAAAGAAACAAAGTGGCAACAACGCACATAAGAAAACCACCAATCATAAGAATGGTGGCCTCTGATTGGTACATTTGAATCAGATCAACATTTGATGGAGCGGATTTGTATAAAGAATGTTATGAATTGATCGTATTTGTGCTCTTATAGGGACAGCGATTGTTGATCCGAGCGGAGCCACATTTGTATGCAGGGTCATAAATTTGATCAACAAAAGCTGTCGGGATCAACAATTGCCAACGGATCAACAATTAACTGATGCTACAACCCGAATAATCAACATTTGCCGAGAAGATATATCTATATACATATATATATATATATATATATATATACAGGTACAGGATGTTTCTGACAAGGCGGTAATAAATGAAATGTGGGGTTCGGCACAGCATACCTAACAACTTTCCCTAAGCAACATAGGTCGAAATATCAAAACTAAAATCAGCTGTCCCGTACATTGACCCCGTCAGCTGATCAAACAAATGTATGGAACAGCTGATTTTAGTTTTGAGATTTCGACCCATGTTTTTTTGGGAAAGTTGTTTGTTGTGGTGAGCTGAATCCCTCCTTTCATTTATTACCGCCTTGTCAGAAACACCCAGTATATATATGTATATATAAGTGTTGATGTGGGGTTGATCTAAAAAAAACCCACCTGCAGAAGCATTTGCATAACGACATCAAAGTATTTCGCGAAGTCAGGTCCAATGCACAGAGCTATATCGCCGAACGCCGACAGGATCTGAGGTTTCACTGACCGATGGATGGCAGGGTCGCCGAGATTCGCTAGCAGCATGAACAAGATCTCGTCGCAGTAGGGTAGCGCCTGCAAGTGGTAGGAAGGAACATTATTTAGGTGTAATTGAAGACAGCACCGAAAAGAGCAATAGTTGGCAGGTGTCACTGACCTTGGACTTGAGCGCGCGGCAGATGTCGCCCGTGAGGCCGACGGCGGCGATGCAGACCTGGTACTCCTGGTGGTTCTTGAGGCCCATGTAGAGGTACCTCTTGAAGGCGTCCATGTACTTGAGGAAGCCCTCGCCCAGCACCTCGACCAGCGTGCTGACGGCCATGAGCGCGTCCTCCTGCACGCCGCCAGCCTTGCCCGCGTTGCTCTCGAACATGGTCAGCAGCGCCGTCATGATGGCGTCCGAGATCTGCGGCGCGTCCGCGGGCGTCACCTTGCGCAGCACGGACTGCAGCGTGGCGCACAGCAGGCTCTGCAGGTCGTTGAACTGCGACCGGTCCGCTTGCGACGAGATGTGGCTCTCCATCTGCAGCACCTGCTGCAGCCGCTCCAGGATCACCATGGTCGTCTTCTGCACGGTCACGTAGCAGTCGCCCGGCGAGTTCTTGACCATCTCCATGAGCGCCTCGTAGGCGGCCGAGCGCAGGTTGTTCTGCGCCGCGTCCGCGCGGTCCGTCGTCTCCAGCAGCCGCGCCACGATGAAGTCGAAGTAGGTGGACATGCAGTAGGTCTTGGGCTGGTTGGAGTTGCCGGCGTCGGCGTCGGCCGCCTCGTAGGCCGCCTCGGCCAGCCCCGTGAAGGCCCAGCACACGTTCGCCGCCACGCGCGGCTCCGCCTTGAGCCCGTTCACGAGACTCTCCAGCAGCGGCTTGAGGTACTGCTCGTTGATGGCCGCCTCGGGCACTATTTCGCAGATGCGGCCGAAGGTCCAGGCGGCCGTGTCGCGCACGGCCACGCTCGTGTCGTACATGGCCTCGATCAGCGTCGGCATCGCCTTCTCGACCAGCGGCTTGAGCGTGTTGGCATCCAGCCCGCCGAGGATGGAGCCGAACGCCATGATGGCAGCCTCTCTGTAGCGCCAGTTCTCGTTCTTGATGTTCAGGTTGATGAACGGCAACACGTGCGGCACGATTTCGTCCTCGCAGCAGTTGGACAGCAGCATGAGGCAGACGGACGCGGCCTTGGAGGGGTTCCAGTCCAGCTCGTCGTCGGAGTCGTCCTGCTTGGTCAGTTTCTGCATCAGCACCGGCGCTAGGTACTGCAGGGCCCCTCTTGCGTAAAATCGCGAAGTTCGAGCAGGAGGTCGTCCTGAAATAACATTTTTAACAGCAAAATTAATTTGATTATAGAAAGTTGAGGAAAGGCAGCAAAACTTAATAGGATAACTTTGTATCTATCTATGTATACCTGTCAAAATACCTGTCTTGTCTGTTAAGAGATTAAAATTTTCCTTGATAAATTAAGTAATCCATGGGTATCCCGAAAAACAAGTTTATAAATCAAAGCAGTAATAAATAAATAAAAACTATGAAAATGACAGCATTCGAAATCCATTGCTGACTTTTTAAGACCACATCAGTATAGGCCTACGAACAACAATACTCAAAAAGCGTAACTAGCCTAATAAAATGCCCCACGCAATGCACACGGAAAAGAAGCCCCGGTGGGCGGGGCTTAGGGTTACGGACACCATGCCGCGTCAGTTCCTAGTGGCACCTTGAGTCGTTTGGCTGCAGCGTCGGGAGCATATTACTGTGTTTTTGGGTATTTCTGACCGTGAATTATCTTTACAAATATGCCTTCGTGCATTATAAAGTGTTGTAGAAGCAATAAAGACAAAAAAAATACTTATATCACCTTTAAATAAATATTTTGTAAAATAACACTTGACCGCCATCTAGCCAAAAGTACCAGCCAAAAGCAGGGGGGCTAGCTCACTGCTTTGTCGACAGACGCGAGCGAAGCGGCCAATAGTGTGCAAGCTTGTCTATGAGAATGCGTGAGTGTTTGTTGTAATAGGAGTTACTGTGTGTGCGTAAGTGGAACCAAGATCGAAGCGGTTTTGTAGGAGAGTTACGCTTTCTGAGTATTGTTGTTCGTAGTGTTTAGTTCATTACCATAACTTTCATAGGAACATTGAAGAAACACAGTGTGCCACTTTTCTTTGTCTATATCTATACCAATAATAAAGAGGAAAGATTTGATTGTTTGTTTGTTTGTATGTATGTTTGTTTGTTTGTTTGTTTTCATCGAATAGGCTCCCGAAATACTAAACCGATTTGAAAAATTCTTTCACAGTTGGGAAGCTACACTATCCCCGAGTGACATAGGCTATATTAGATTTTCAAAAAAACAAATGGTTTACAAATGCTGCCATGTCAATAATGGTTAACTTTTACGCTGCGGCAATTTTATGATTACAAACATATTAAAGAGGTTCCTATTTTAAAATTAAATTGCATTCTGATAAATTGACATTGCGTGGTGGGCAAAGCGAAGCAGAATTGGATAAACTTAAAACAGTGCAACAAAATTAAGTATAACTTTGCAAAGTTATCAAGATAAATTATCCAACTTACACTAATTAATTAAAAGTATTTTACTTAAAAGGATGATTAGATTTATTATTTATTAAAAAAATTCAAAAACCCCCAACCCAATCAGACCCCTCATTAACTTAACTAGAACTAGAGCAATTCATCTTAAAAAGATTATGGTATACTTTCAATATCATTGAAGTAACACGGTACCAAATTTAAAATCAATAGGACTTAAGGAAGGTAGTTAGATCCCCTCATCCACTATTTCAGAGCTGATCATCTTCAAATGGCAGATCAGATCATGGTTACCTTATCATATACTTTCAATATCATAATGTAACATGGTACCAAATTTCAAATCGATCGGACATATGGAAGCTATTTAGATCCCCTCATCACCTAGAAAAGAGCTGATGATCTTCAAACTGCTGATCAGATCTTCATCAGACATGGCTAAGAACACTAGGCCTGAAATTATCTATGATACAAAAAAACGAAAACCACAGACAGACAGATACACACGTTAAAATTCTAACACCCCTCTCTGAATCTTCGTTTGGGGGTTAAAATAAGAGCCACTCTCAACCTAATCTTCCAAAAATTGTCACAAAGAATTTTTTACCACATTTTATAAAACACACCAAACCAACTCTGCTTATAAACTTCACATACTCTTATTACTCAGACAATGTGTGATGTAAGAAGTAAAAAATGCTAAATTTGAGTATTCATTAACCCTTTCTGCACAAGTTACTTTCAAATATAAAAAAAAAAACCTGATCAACATACCAACATCCACGGCTTCAGCTTCCTCTATGGCAAGATCAATTTCTTCATCACTGACATTGGACCAGAACTCAATACCCTGAAGAGATATTTCATCCACATCAGATTTCATAGCTTCTAATGTTATCGGAAAAAGAGCTTGCCCCATATATGGTTCCATGTATTGGTAGTAGAGGGATAAAATTTTAACCTGAAATTAAAAATGAGATAGTTTAGCACTAAGGTAAAAAAATACAATTTCGAAAATCAATTATATTGACCTATTAGAGTTAACTCACTAAACACTGAAGTGCAGCAACACTGATCCTCATATCCTGAGACTGTGTGGCTTCACACACTACCTCCATGATAAAATTCCTTTCTAGTTCCTTGTCAAAGTTGGCCTTAGTGAACTCAAGTGAATTGAGAAGAGCCTGTGTTGCAGCCAATCGGACATGATTGCTTGGCTCGGTGGAGCGCATGCCATGGATTATAGCCGTGAGAATTGGGTTGCTCTGCTCTGTTAAGACCTCTGCGTCAATATCTTGGCATATGTATCCTGTGAAATTTTGTTGTTAGTTAACAAATCAACAATTACAAGTCAAATCAATCAAATAATAAAATAATTCTTTATTCAATATAGGATACAAGATATCACTTATTGAAAGTCAGTAAGACTACATGTAATCTAATTGCTATTGATACCTTATTTGGTAAAGTATCTTATACTGTGAGAGGCGAGGTAGTTCAGGGTGCCCACCAATTGGCTCATGCCTTACGACAATAGTCACCTGGAGAGGCCCAAAGTGGTGGCACCATTGCCAGATACCCGTTGGTATGTGGAAAGGCGGGATTCCTACCTCATCGGCAATGGCGCCACATACATATTTACACATTTTCGAAATACATATTTTTATATAAACCAAACATTATATATTATATAAAAAAAAACTCTACCAATAGCTTCTAATGTGGCTTCTTTCTTTAGTTCAGTGGATTGTGCATTGACCACATTTTCTACAAGGATTGGAATAAGGTCATTCCACTGTCCTACAGCTAATTCAGCAACTGCTACATAAGCTACACACTGTGCTGCTGAACTTGGCCTGCTGTTTTCAGTTCCAATAGCTGCTAATATCTGAAAAAAATATATATATGAGTGAGTGTAAACAGGTTATTAATTTAATTCCAAAAAAATTTTACTAGATTTCCAAATCATTTTTTCAAGTTGAGATCCATGCTAATCTAGCATATTTGATGCATATATTTTCTATCTAATGGATTTAATGTTTAATCATCTTTAGAAATTTTCTTACATTTTTTTTTATGTAAAGTCTAATGTCTTCTGGTAGGGCCAGCCATCTCTGTTGGTACTGTTGCTTCAGTGCAGGGTCTTTAGATGTGAGGTGGTTCTTTAGCTGCAGGCCAGCTGCCATGCGAGCTACCTGGCTGTTCCCACCCTGCACAAGCACATCCGACAGCATCTTGATGAATGTTGTAAAGTTTGTGACTGCCGCATGGTTGAGGTATTTTTCTGCCGCTTCCAATTCATTTCTATCTGAAATTTTTATTGGGTTATAATGCTAAATTTTATATTTATTTATACTACTTCTTATTGCCTGCAGCTCTGCTCACACTCTTACTATCTATGGTAAGAACTCTTACAACTGAACGGATCTTGACGTATAGTGGGTTTGTTAAGTCCAATAAATGTATGGGAATTTGCTTAGGTGGCCCAGACTGAGAATCTTCCGGGAGGGAGCGGGAGACCCCCCTCTGGGGGGCGGGGGGAGGGGGTGAAGTTTTGTTCTGCCACGCGCGCTATTGATCCCTATTGCTGCTTTTTTATAGCTACTAGGGCAAGTGTGGTGTCATTTTCGGATAATTTAAGGATGAGGAATCCATTTCCGGAACAATTTTTTTACATTTCCATACAAAAAAAATCAGAATTTACCATAAAATAGACAATTGTCGCCGCAAAAAAAAATCTTCTTATGTCGATATCTTTTGAATGAGTTAGATATCAACAAAAAAAATATATATTTGAAAAGCTGCATTCATGCAGTTTTCAAAAATATAGGGTTCAATATACTTTTTGTTTATATTTATGTGTTAAAAAAAATAGTAAACACACCGCGGAAGAGGTTGTAAAAATGTTTAATGCCTAATTTCGGTATAAAATTACTTGGTTACTTCAAATTACTAACTAATACTGAACAGGGTCATTCAGCCTGTGATAAGTAACAACTTTCTGTATTAAAACATAGGTTGTAAACAAATAAAATAAAACTTTTTATCAAAAAATAAAACCGCCGAAAAAAAAACTGAAAAGCATAAAATAGTAATCGAATTACTAAGTTCTTAAAGTAATGTAGGGTATAAATACCAAGTAATTTTAAGTCGGCACGCCACACAAGCAAATTTCTTAATTACGTAAAGAATTTTGGTTATTTCTTTAAATTTAAGGTACCTAATTTAGTGATCTTTGTACGAGGAATCTGTGGCGCCGACTCAAAATTACTTAGTATTTATACCCTACATTACTTTAAGAACTTAGTAATTCGATTATTATTTTATGCTTTTCAGTTTTTTTTCGGCGGTTTTATTTTTTGATAAAAAGTTTTATTTTATGCTTTTCAGTTCTTTTAGGGTTTTATTATTGTCTTCTCCCACAAGGTGTTCAGTGGTCACACCGCATAAGGTGATCAGACGACATGGTTTACAGGGACGACAAGACCTGTCGGTATGGCAATTTGTGGGGGAGGCCTATGTCCAGCAGTGGACGTCTTTCGGCTGAAATGTTTATTATTTTATTTCATTTCAAAAGATATTTAAGTAAGTATCCAAAGTTATAGAATAATGTAAATACAGAACACGGCAATGCAACCTGTGAGTGCATAAAAGTCCCACTGACCAAAAAGTCACCCCTATTTTCCTACCCTTAGGGTGGGATTTTTTTTTTCCAATTTTTTATGGGACCCACTTCAAGGTATGCCCTGTCGATTAAAAAAAGAATTATCAAAATTGGACTACTCTGTAAAAAGTTATGCGTGATCATACATTAAAAAAAAAAAAGAAATATACGTGTCGAATTGAGTACCTCCTCCTTTTTTTTTCGTGGGTCAAAAAAAAAACATCTCTCATACATTTATCTACCCAATTAGCTGACAAGTATGGATGAAATAAAGGAAATGTCTGTGCTTTTTCCATTGGGAAAAGATGTTATTTACTATATCGCAATACAGTTTGAGGAAAGCATCGGAAGAGGACCTGCATAAGTCCCGACGGTGCACTCGAAAACGAGATAGACTTCATCCATCATATCGACATATAAGTCAGAGTTGTCTGTGATCAACGCTGTTAAAACCTGAAGCAATCAATTTTGGTACAGAACACATTGATATCAATGTTAAGCTCGAAAGGTCGCGACTGGTAAAGTCTACACTCAGTCCGGCAAAACCGGCAGACCAAAACCCAAACTCGGAAAACTTTCAATTAGAACTCCAAAACCGTTTCGATTGCCTAGGGCACAGCGTGGATGATGTAAATGATGGGTTCTTGAGAAGTTGTAAATGCGGTTGGAGGTAATTACTTACTACTAAGCACACTTGATCTGATGGAGAAGAGGCGTGATTAGGGCTTGCAATCGAATATTCGAATTATTCGAATAATAAACTTAATCGAATATTCGAAAAGTAAAAACGATTATTCGAATATTCGTTTTTACCTAAAATTCTATATTTTGTACTACTAATTTTAAAGTTTACGTGCTAGGCGAAACGACATCACTTGTTTAGACTTAAAAAATGGAATCAAAAAAATCTTGATTACATCTGAGCCAGGATATTCCATCTATCTTGTCTTACAGTCAAAAATCTGGTACCTTTTTTTTATTTTAATGCAATACATAACTATCGCGGATTCTTCTTCTTATCCTGTTATCCCAAGCGGGAACATAGGGCTTCAAGAATTTTCCTCCAATTTTGGCGGTCTTGAGCAACAGCGGGTACTCCTCCCAGTTAAGTCCCACACTATTTGCTTCTTGCAGCGTGGACCGGCGCCAGGTTGCCTTCGGGCGACCTCTTTTGCGTCTTCCGGAGGGCTGCCACAACAGAGCTTCCCTACAAGGTCGTCCATCTGCTCTTCGTAGCGAGTGCCCTATCCAACGCCACTTTTTAGTTCGAATTTCCATTTCAATTGGCCTTTGCTTTGTCAGGTGCCATAGCTCTGTGTTGGTAATGGTTTGTGGCCAGAATATATTTAGTATCCTTCTCAGGCATTTGTTTATGAGTACCTGGAGCTTATTGGTCAGGTCTTTTCGCACAAAACATGTCTCACACCCATATAGCAACACTGATTTTACATTGGACTCGTAGATCCGAAGCTTGGTCCATCTGGTGATAACGTAAGTGCTCCACAGTGGTGTTAGTTGTGCGAACGCAGCCCGCGCTTTGTTAATGCGGTTTTCAATTTCAACTTCCGTACCTCCTGTAGGGCTCACCACTCCACTACTTCACCCGTAATGTTCAGAGGGTCCTGCCTGATCTCAGGTGTGTACGCGCATTTCTTTTGTCTTAACCGTATTAATACGAAGCCTCTCTTTTACAGCTTCAACCACCAGATCGTCTGTCTTTGCTTGAAGGTCGCTCAGTGTTATAGATAAAAGGCAAAGGTCTTCTGCAAAGTCTATGTCCTCAAGACACTTCTGCGAGTTCCAGGGAATACCCCGCTAGCCTCTGCCGGTGACTATACACATCACGTCGTCCAAAACCAGCAAAAACAGCATTTGTGATAATAGGCAACCCTGTTTAACGCCTTCTGTGACCGTAATGGATTGCGTCAATTGGCCTTTGTGAATTACTCTGCAGGTGGAGCCCACATACAAGTTTTGTATCAGGTTTATTAACTTGTCCGATACCTTTACTGCGGAGTACTCGCCAAATGCTGGACCACCTAACCCTGTCGAACGCCTTTTTGAAGTCCACAAATAGCGCGAATAGTTTGCACTGCATCTCATTGCATTTTTCCATAATTATTCGCAGCAGGTTCAGTTGGTCTCTGCAAGATCTTCCAGGACGAAATCCAGACTGATCTTATCTCAACTTCACGTCCACCACCCCTGCTATCCCGTTCAGCAAAGTTTTGGTCAGGATTTTAGTGCAGGGCGAGAGCAAGTTTATGCCCCGCCAGTTAGAGCATTGCGAAAGATCCCCCTTCTTTGGAAGTTTTAGGATTATTCCTTCTTTCCAGTCGTTAGGGACTTCTTCGGTTTCCTATATGGCTGCCAACAAAGGCAGAAGGACATCGGCTGATTAGTCTGCGAAGGCGTTTAGGGCATCTATAGGGATACCGTCTTAGCCAGGACTATCTAACTATCGAGGATCTCGTAGACAAATTAAAATTTAAGTTGGCCAAGATTATAATTGTATTTGACAATATTATTGACCGTTCCTTTGAGAAAAAGTTATTAATGAATAAAGGGGCCAATTATAATTTTAAAAAACTAATTTTCCTTAACCTTTTACGTATTTTTGGATTATTCGAATAATATTCGAATAATTCGAATAGTAGCCCGAAAAAAACCGAATATTCGAATACCAAATTTTTTCGAATAATTGCAAGCCCTAGGCGTGATACGTCTCAGCAGACAACGGCAACGGATGCCTCTGCCTGCAGGCAGCCAAAGAGGCAAATGTTTATATCAATTACAAGAGACATCAGGCTATTTTATACAAAAAATATTATGGTAAAGAGCTTTAGACCAAAACAAAGCCTCGTAAAGTTTTTGCTCCAGATCTATGTATTCGGCAAAGCCAGGCGAGGCTGAAGACCGAGGATGGTTGGTAGACTACTGTATCCACACCTGACATTGTGGGGGAATTCGAGAAGTTCTATGGACAGAAGTTTTATTATATACGTCGACACGACAACCCATTACTGACAGTCAAGATAAGGTACTGAGAGCAACATGGACCCGACACTATACCGAGGACATCTCGGCCGTCAGCCTGTATAAGATAAGTAGGGCTCGCAAACATCTTACAAACAACAAGCCAACAACAGCTGAACTTCAGAACGCAAGTGGTAAAACCAGCCTATAAGTCCCGTCAGAAATTCTTCAATATCATTATCCGCTGATCATATCCCCAAAACTGTTAACCGCTGCATTCCAAGATGTCTTCAAGACTCTGGACTTGAAGAAACTAGGCATCAGCATAAACGGCGACAACATTACTCACTAGCTATGGCCTAGACCGCGAAGGATCTAGTACAATGCTCGATGTCCTCAGTTGGGCCTCCGATCGAGTTGGTATTAGAATGAACATGGACATAACAAAGATACTTACCGTCCTATTTATAAAGATACAGTAGATTTTAAGGAGCGTTACTGGAGGTCTACTTCTCTGGTTTGTTGTATGGTAAAAACGTGTCATCCAGTCTAAATTGACATACGTCAAATAACTAAAATGCACTTTAACTTTTTATGAATAAGAGGGTTAATGTTCACCGCCATTGTAAGAACAATTCCCCTGCAACTCGGATGAGCATCGGTCGGTAAGCTTAACGATGCTCATCCGAGTTGAATTCGACGGACGAACAGTTTGTCCCAGTTATGTATTCTTTAACAACTTCGAGTGTATTGTATAGTCTTTGATTTGGAGTGGAAATTGTTCTTTTATGGGCGGTCAACATTATCATTGTATCCATGTTCATTCTAATACCAACTCGATCGGAGGCCCAAATGAGGACATCGAGCATTGTACTAGATCCTTCGCGGTCTGGGCCATAAGTAGTGAGTAATTTTGTCGCCGTTGTTTATGATGATGCCTAGTTCATTCCAGTCCAGAGTCTTGAAGACATCTTGGAATGCAGCGGTTAACAGTTTTGGGGATATGATCAGCGGATAATAAAATTGAAGAATTTCTGACGGGACTTATAGGCTGGTTTTACCACTTGCGTTCTGAAGTTCAGCTGTTGTTGGCTTGTTGTTTGTAAGATGTTGGCGAGCCCTACTTATCTCATACAGGCTGACGGCCGAGATGTCCTCGGTATAGTGTCGGGTCCATGTTGCTCTCAGTACCTTATCTTGACTGTCAGTAATGGGTTGTCGTGTCGACGTGTTTAATAAAACTTCTGACCACATAGAACTTCTCGAATTCCCCCACAATGTCAGGTGTGGATACAGTAGTCTACCAACCATCCTCGGTCTTCAGCCTCGCCTGGCTTTGCCGAATACATAGATATTGAGCAAAAACTTTAAGAGGCTTTGTTTCGGTCTAAAGCTCTTTACCATAATATTTTTTGTAAAAAATATCCTGATGTGTCTTGTAATAGATATAAAGATTTGCCTCTTTGGCGGCCTGCAGGCAGAGGCATCCGTTGCCGTTGTCTGCTGAGACGTATCACGCCTCTTCTCCATCAGATCAAGTGTGCTTAGTAGTAAGTTATTACCTCCAACCGCATAGACAACTTCTCAAAAACCCATCATTTACATCATCCACGCTGTGCCCTAGGCAATCGAACAGTTTTGGAGTTCTAAATGAAAGTTTTCCGAGTTTGGGTTTTGGTCTGCCGGTTTTGCCGGACTGAGTGTAGACTTTACCAGGCGCGACCTTTCGAGCTTAACATTGATATCAATGTTAAGCTCGAAAGGTCAATATCATTATCCGCTGATCATATCCCCAAAACTGTTAACCGCTGCATTCCAAGATGTCTTCAAGACTCTGGACTTGAAGAAACTAGGCATCAGCATAAACGGCGACAACATTACTCACTAGCTATGGCCTAGACCGCGAAGGATCTAGTACAATGCTCGATGTCCTCAGTTGGGCCTCCGATCGAGTTGGTATTAGAATGAACATGGACATAACAAAGATACTTACCGTCCTATTTATAAAGATACAGTAGATTTTAAGGAGCGTTACTGGAGGTCTACTTCTCTGGTTTGTTGTATGGTAAAAACGTGTCATCCAGTCTAAATTGACATACGTCAAATAACTAAAATGCACTTTAACTTTTTATGAATAAGAGGGTTAATGTTCACCGCCATTATAAGAACAATTCCTCTGCAACTCGGATGAGCATCGGTCGGTAAGCTTAACGATGCTCATCCGAGTTGAATTCGACGGACGAACAGTTTGTCCCAGTTATGTATTCTTTAACAACTTCGAGTGTATTGTATAGTCTTTGATTTGGAGTGGAAATTGTTCTTTTATGGGCGGTCAACATTATCATTGTATCCATGTTCATTCTAATACCAACTCGATCGGAGGCCCAAATGAGGACATCGAGCATTGTACTAGATCCTTCGCGGTCTGGGCCATAAGTAGTGAGTAATTTTGTCGCCGTTGTTTATGATGATGCCTAGTTCATTCCAGTCCAGAGTCTTGAAGACATCTTGGAATGCAGCGGTTAACAGTTTTGGGGATATGATCAGCGGATAAGAAAATTGAAGAATTTCTGACGGGACTTATAGGCTGGTTTTACCACTTGCGTTCTGAAGTTCAGCTGTTGTTGGCTTGTTGTTTGTAAGATGTTGGCGAGCCCTACTTATCTCATACAGGCTGACGGCCGAGATGTCCTCGGTATAGTGTCGGGTCCATGTTGCTCTCAGTACCTTATCTTGACTGTCAGTAATGGGTTGTCGTGTCGACGTGTTTAATAAAACTTCTGACCACATAGAACTTCTCGAATTCCCCCACAATGTCAGGTGTGGATACAGTAGTCTACCAACCATCCTCGGTCTTCAGCCTCGCCTGGCTTTGCCGAATACATAGATATTGAGCAAAAACTTTAAGAGGCTTTGTTTCGGTCTAAAGCTCTTTACCATAATATTTTTTGTAAAAAATATCCTGATGTGTCTTGTAATAGATATAAAGATTTGCCTCTTTGGCGGCCTGCAGGCAGAGGCATCCGTTGCCGTTGTCTGCTGAGACGTATCACGCCTCTTCTCCATCAGATCAAGTGTGCTTAGTAGTAAGTTATTACCTCCAACCGCATAGACAACTTCTCAAAAACCCATCATTTACATCATCCACGCTGTGCCCTAGGCAATCGAACAGTTTTGGAGTTCTAAATGAAAGTTTTCCGAGTTTGGGTTTTGGTCTGCCGGTTTTGCCGGACTGAGTGTAGACTTTACCAGGCGCGACCTTTCGAGCTTAACATTGATATCAATGTGTTCTGTACCAAAATTGATCGCTTCCGGTTTTAACAGCGTTGATTACAGACAACTCTGACTTATATGTCGATATGATGGATGAAGTCTATCTCGTTTTCGAGTGCACCGTCGGGACTTATGCAGGTCCACTTCCGATGCTTTCCTCAAACTGTCTTGCGATATCGTAAATAACATCTTTTCCCAATGGAAAAAGCACAAACATTTCCTTTATTTCATTCATACTTGTCAGCTAATTGGGTAGATAAATCTGCCGCGTTAACTATAAGTGCAATAACTCGATTTTGGCGCTTTCGAGAAAAACGCGTTTAAAGTTTTGAACTTTATATTCATCATAACTCATGACCTATGTAACGTATCGACATGAATCCTTAACTAATTGAAAGCGAAACAAATACAGAACTAATTCAAATATATAATATGTATAAATATTAAGTAAATAGCCTGTAATCGTTAAAAAAGTGGTTATAATTAGGAATGTTACATGGAACAGGCTAACATCACTTGTCATAAATACAATAACTACATTACTTATTGTATTTATCTTTAGCAAAGCAACATATTGTTGTTAAAATGTATCAGAGGCTTAATAATTTTTAACGATAAATACAATAACTGTTAAAGTTATTGCATTTATCGTTAGAATCATCCATGTTATCTAGTTGGAAATCCTTGTGAAACACAACAATTCTTTCATTTCTTTCATAAATATTATAAGTTTTATAAAAATTAACGAATATTATGAAGAAGCAAAATATTGTGAATTATGAACATAAGTTAACCATTACAATCTATCTCGTATTTTAGCAGAATCAGTATTTTTGGACCATATTTTATAGACCTATGAATTGAATATGAGAAAATCACCTTTTTCAGTTTTAACTTGACTAGTTTGATAAGTTTAAACATGGTTCATATAAAATTCTGCAATATGTTTTCTAAAATTATATTACAAAAAATAATTAAGATCGCAAGCAAAAAGTTATTTCAAAATTAAAATGTGAAGTACCTTAGTAATGTAACTTTCATCGATAAAAAGTAATGTTCTTCGCTTCCAATTGAGATTATTTATTAATTTATAAGTGACCGTTCTCGGCATTTACAGACATTGTCCCTCAAATAGGTACTCCCTTGGTTCCATTTTTATCATTTAAAACTTTCAGATAAGTCTATCAACATAAAAAAACAGTCACTGAAAAAGCGTGAACTGTGGTTTTACGTGAAATTTAACCATGGACAGCATCAACAAAGTCATGGAAATCTAAGACTTTTTAAATCTTATTTAATAATAATAATAATAACTATTTATTTTCATACATTAAAGTCCATAGTTGTTAGTACAAAACTTAAAACAAAAAATGAAAAGCTACGTTAGTCATGAAAACTTAAGTTTATAAATACGTAAAATAAATTAAAACATTTGCTTATGTAGCCATGGAAAATCGGCTGAAATAATTATAGAATCAGGGCTCGAAATACAGTATCTGTTTCTAAGTTATATACCAAATACTTATTCAGAGTCCCTAATAAATTGTTATTTCATTAGATAATTTGCCCTTTTCCTTAGTAAATAATGGGAATATACTTATCATTAGTACAATAAGTCACACATATTGTTTTTATGATTTGCAAACGGGTATTCCAATTTTGAGTTCTTCATAACATAAGAGGCACAACTTCAGGAAATATATGCGTAGTTCAAAAAAATTGTCACCATAACTATAATTATTGTTGTTTTGATAAGTAAAGCAGTGACGAAATTTAAGTTATTGCATTCTTGCTTGCTGAAAAAACAGGTTCCTGAAGGTTTCATAAAAAGTTTCTTTGAGAGAGGCTGAATGACCCTGTTCAGTATAAGTTAATAATTTAAAGTAACCAAGTAATTTTATACCGAAATTAGGCATTAAACATTTTTACAACCTCTTCCGCGGTGTGTTTACAATTTTTTTTAACACATAAATATAAACAAAAAGTATATTGAACCTTATATTTTTGCAAACTGCATGAATGCAGCTTTTCAAATATATTTTAATTTTGTTGATATCTATACTCATTCAAAAGATATCGACATAAGAATATTTTTTTTTGCATCGACAATTATCTATTTTATGGTAAATTCTGATTTTTTTGTATGAAAATGTAAAAAAAAAATTCCGGAAATGGATTCCTCATCCTTAAATTATCCGAAAATGACACCACACTTGCCCTAGTAGCTATAAAAAAGCAGCAATAGGGATCAATAGCGCGCGCGGCAGAAAAAACTTCACCCCCTCCCCCGCCCCCCAGAGGGGGGTCTCCCGCTCCCTCCCGGGCGATTCTCAGTCTGGGCCACCTAAGCAACAAGTGTGCCAAGTTTCATGCTTTAATGCAGAAAATATTACCTTTGGTCGTTAACAAACCCACTAGTAACATGCTGCATGATTTTAGTTAGCATGCACACACATAAAAAAAACATATTTTTAACTAAGGATCTCTCATAGTGGGTTTGTTAACGACCAAAAGTAATATTTTCTGCATTAAAGCATGAAACTTGGCACACTTGTTGCTTAGGTGGCCCAGACTGAGAATCGCCCGGGAGGGAGCAAGAGACCGAGAGAGTATACTCATTCAAAAGATATCGACATAAGATTTTTTACATACACACAGACATAAAATATTGGTTCCCATATTTAATTAGACTTAACAAACCCACTATCAAGTAAGAAAATACCACTATAATATTTTTATTGTTTTCTCTTTATCACAAGAGTATCTTGAATCTGTTTAATAATAGTAATCAATTCAAATTCAAGCTTAATCTACAACATGAAACATAAAATTAATTTATATTTGAGTGGTATAATTTCAAAACCCGCTAAAATGCCTTTACACATTTTTTAGTTGTTTACATCACTTTATAGAGCTTTCAATTCCACGTGCATTCCTATAGACTGTTATTAGCTAAATCCTCTATAAGACGCATAAATCAATGAACAAATATAAGGTTCCATAGCAAAAGCCGCTAAAATGATGCTTGTCAATTTCAAAACTCACTAAAATTGATTCAACCAATAGAAGCAGTCCATTTAAGTCACGTGGTTGTCAAAACAGTATGGCGATTTTCTTTTGTTTTTGTTGGAGTGCTGGTGGTTTTTATTAATTATTAACGAGAAAGAATGGAGAAATTGGCACAATTTGTCAAAAAATGTGATCCCAAGAAGACCCGGAAGAAAACCTGCAATAAGGAAGCTTGGAAACGCGAAGTAGAGCGCCGGGAGCGGTGAGTAAAAAACCCGAAAAAATCTGGATCCAGATTCATAGATAACGCATTATGCAAGATGTGACAAGTCAAGGCAAGATGCAAGCAGGCCGGTAGACCCGTGTGGTACGTAAATTTTATGCATTTTTGTGTATGTTTGCCTGTCTGTTTCTTTGATTGTTCATGACTAAACAGCGTAACAGTATTGTGTGAAATTTGGTACGTAGATAGAGAGATACCAGAAAACTTTACAACAGACTCGCGGGTAGGTACATACTATAAAATGTATAAAGTGCATGTGGGTGAAGCCACGGGTAGTTGTTATAAATATAAATACAGTGATTTGCAATATATTCTATTTATTAATTTAATTTATTTATTAATTTAAAATTTAGTAATTTAATTAATTATATAAGCTTTTTATTCACAAGCCGTTTGCCCGCGGCTTCTGTTTTTCTAGTTTTCCATTCCTTGTATTTTTTTTAAATAAAAAGTTTGATTTTCATTCGTAACTGATGTTTTGCATAACACCATCCACCAGCCATTTTGGTTTGTCCGCCATTCAGTTGCAAAGTCCGCTTAATTTGACGGATGAGTTTCAAAATCCTTTAAAATACAAGGTTAGTATCAAATACCGCTAAAATAAAATGTTTTCCGTTGAAATTTCGAAATTGGCGCCAAAGTAATCGGTTATCTTATCATCTATGATAATGTCATGCTCCACTCTTTCTATTTCTACCAATAAAAGTTCTGTCTGTTGGACGTAGATATCGTTATTTTTAAAATTCACTTTACCAACTTTTCTTAGGATTCGTTTTAGCGGGTTTTGATTCTATACCACTCATTTGTAAAAACAGTGAACTACATAATAATTGGGGGGAAAACAAAGACTTAGGTTATACATCTTTCTTCACCATTGCAGTTAAAAATAAATAAAATAATGAAAACAGTGTAATTATTTAATAAGCATTGGAAACAATAGTGTAAGCAACATTCAGATACAATTTTTCAAATGCAAAATGCTGCAGAACTTTGATCTAAAAGTGAATTAAGCCATGATGCCACAGCTCTAACTTTTGCTAGCTAATAAACTTCCTGATCTCACATTGAACATAGCATAAGTATCAGATCAATCGACTTAATATCCAGTTTTTTTCGTAGGAGAAGTTTTCTAATATTCAAAATGCAACCTTACGAGAAAACGTTGGAAGATTGCACCTTTGTCAAACAATGTAAGAGACTATACAAAGCGCCATGCACATATTATTTATCGAAATATATTTGCTTACCAGGTGAGACAGTCTTTTCTAAGATCTGAATAAGGGTTAACGTGGTTTCTGCATTCATTTTGAATACTATCCTGGGTTACAACTATCGTTTATGAAAAGGAATGGGAGCCAAAAAACTAAAAAGAAACCGGCTCAAGAAATGATCCAACGCACAGACCAACTAGAGATAGGGTAGGTACAGTCACGGACTAGGAGGCCGTAACAGAATTGTCTATGGTTTCGTCAGCCCTAGACTGTATTGCCAAAGAACAAGAGCTATTTTGCAATACAGAAAAACCGGGTGTTACGCCGATCGTGTCCGCCACTGTACTAATCCAACGTTTCGCAAAATTAATTACCTACCTACTTATTCTCATTTTTTTTTAAATTAAATCAGAGAGAAGGTAAATCACTAAATTAAATATTGCTGTAAACAAAAATGGTATTCTGCGCCTGTGTCAGCCAGTACCCTGCAGCATGTAGGTACCCTGATTCCCATATTTTTTCGGGCCGTTACGGCCTCGTAACGATTGCTGATCGTCCGACTTCCATCCTGTTCAAAAGTGTACTTCAAGCTGTAATCCTCATCTTTTAAATCTTCGCTAAAACAAATTTTGAGAATGCAAATAATTACTTAGTCATGAATTGATCCAAATTGGTCCACAAAGTAAAATAATTAGTCCACTTATACTTTAGAAGTTATAGCCAAATGTTTGTGAGGATTATGGCTTGACGTTCAAGCTAAAATCCTCATCTCTGGTCCAAGAAAACGGTAGGGTCTATCGACTTGGTTTAGGTCTAAATAATTAGTCCTCAATTGATCCACACGACATGCCAAATCTCATAATTGGTCCTCAAGAGGTTCCGGAGTTATAAGGGCATCTTAGTGAGGATTATGGCTTGAACATTTGGCACCTTCAATTATCTCCGGAACGCCTATAGCTATTGGTTTGAAATTTCGCCAAAAATTAATCCTCAATTAGTCCACCAGAATTATAATCACTTCGAACTAGGTTTTCTTTGAAGAAGTACGTTAAAATCATCAGTTTTACTTTCCCATACATTGCGATCCATGTACAGTTGTGCACAAAATAATTGATTAACATTGATATTAACCAGTTACCTAAACGATTCTTTAGAAAAGTGAAAGTGGGTTTGGTTTTCGCTATGTACTTATGACTTAAGACAGCCTGATTGATTGATTGCTATCACTAGTTGCAGGTGAATCATTAATGTACCAAAAAAAACTTCTATGTATAATTTAAATTTTTGTAAGTATATATTCAATTAAAAGTTTACAATAGTGTATTTTCTTACTTAACTTAATTAAATCACCGTTTATATCACAATACTTATACTTACTTACTTATTTTTTATAACTAACAATAATCTCAGTTAGTTCAGTTATAATAATAACAAAAAAAAAATGTTTTAATAATCACAGTTGCTTCATTGCAATAATCACAGTTTTTTATGGTGAGGTGGTAACTTTCGGTATGGCGCGAAACTATACTTTTAATAAATAAACGAAATAATTTTATCAAGTATTTACATTGTTTTTTTCATCTCCCGATTTTGGCTACAAATATACCCGTTTTAGCTACATTCTAGTCCTGTTCTAGTTTAGCTAATACTAGCTTTTCGACATTCGAGAACCTGGCTCTATTTTCAAGTGCGCAGTTGCGTGCGCACACGCTGCCTTTGAGTGGAGACAAGGATAGCGCTATTTGGCCAATACCGGGGTTGATAAGAGACAACAGTCCCGCGACGCTCGTCAGGCGCTATACTCGTGTATATATTATTTAATGTAACTCTACAGGAGTATCTCGCATGATGTCTCTTATCAACCCAGGATTGGCCAAATAGCGCTATCCTTGTCTCCACTCAAAAGCAGCGTGCGCGCAATCGAAGATAGAGATCAGTGTTACAATATATACATATAGAGATAGTAGACGTAAGCTTCCCTTACACTGTGTTGTTTGTTACTGTTGTCATCAATATCATCAATACATAGTATAAAACCAAGTAGCTTTCCGCATCTGTCCCTATGTATGCTTATATCTTTTAAACTATGCAACGGATTTTGATGCGGTTTTTTTTTAACAGATATAGTGATTTAAGAAGAAGGTTTAAAGTATAATACATGCACAATGTAGTAAGAGGTAAGGCGGTACAAAGTTCGCCGGGTCGACTAGTATTTTATACAATAGTAGTAGGTACCTAATAATAGTAATATAAATAGTACTTAATTACTCCCCGCAGCTCTGTCTCTCCTCCGCGTTTAAAACACATTTTGCGTAATGGACAGAAAGATCCAATGTCGCCCTTACAAAATCGCTTATTATTGCTTACATCCAAAATAATAAAAATATGTATACATACACATAGATAGCAGTTTACGTTGACACAGACACATAATTTCAAACATAGTAACACTGGTTACTTTAAATAATTAATAAATGAGGGGTGCAAGCGCAAGTACATAACAAATTTTTGTTGTTGTTTTATTTACACTTGAACCAACTGTGATTTTGTTAAAACTTAATAATTTTTGCAATATAAATGGTGTTGTAATTAAGTTAAGTAAGAAAAGAAACTATTGTAAACTTTTAATTGAAGTACATGCAAAAATATAAATCATAGATAAAGGTTTTTTTTTGTTAAATATCTTGGTAAGTAAATTTACGTAATTGGGAACTCGTCAAAATAATAAGTACATACTTTACCCACTTTACTCTTCTAAAGAATCGTTTAGGTAACCGGTTAATATCAATGTTTATCAATTATTTTGTGCACAACTTTACATGGATCGCAATGTATGGAAAAGTAAAACTGATGATTTTAACGTACTTCTTCAAAGAAAACCTAGTTCGAAGTGATTGTATTTCTGGTGGACCAATTGAGGATTAATTTTTGGCAAAATTTCAAACCAGTAGCTACAGGCGTTCCGGAGATAATTGAAGGTGCCAAATGTTCAAGCCATAATCCTCACCAAGATGCCCTTATAACTCCGGAACCTCTGGAGGACCAATTCTGAGATTTGGCATGTCGTGTGGATCAATTGAGGACTAATTATTTAGACCTGAACCAAGTCGATAGGCCCTACTGTTTTCTTGGACGAGAGATGAGGATTACAGCTTGAACGTCAAGCCATAATCCTCACAAACATTTGGCTCTAACTTCTAAAGTTTAAGTGGACTAATTATTTTACTTTGTGGACCAATTTGGATCAATTCATAACTAATTAATTGCATTTTCAAAATATGTATTAGCGAAGATTTCAAAGATGAGGATTACAGCTTGAAGTACCTACACGGCGGGACAGCTCGTAATAAATATTTAAATAGGAATAGCTAAAGAGGAATAGTAAGGAATTACGAAGGAATGAAGATTTGATTAGCATTTGTTGCCTTTGCCCCCCAAAAATAGTAAGACAACCGAGTTTGATGTGTTTGTTTGACTGACTGAACTTGAATGATGAATGAACTGACTTAATGACTGACAGCTTGTTTTCATTTCTTTCTTTTCTTTACGATTAGTGATGGGTTACTCAGTAATTTAAATTGAGGACTCGTGCGGACCTCATTTGGCTAAATGAGGTCCTCACGAGGACCCCTCATTTGAGGCGAGGCATTTCAACCCAAAAACAGGCCCAAACCTTCCCGCAGCCCCTCATTTTTCCTTTCTATAGACTTTATATAATAATAAAAATAATAATTATTTTATTTTATTTACTATAAAATATAGTTTACAGATTTAAATTAAAACTTACAAATTGATATTGCATGTAGATTTAGATATTTGTAAAGGATTAATTTAAATAGAATACAGAATAATTATTAAATTGAAAAATTACAACACCATGCAATGCAATACCTAAGCTATCCAATAAATAATTGAAATTAAAATAAAATAAATTCATGTGCTAGGTAACACTCTGCCTGTCCTGCTGTGGGGTGTTCTCGAAGGCTGGTCATATTCTTACCGACAAAAAGTCATCATGATACTATTAGGCATCTTACATGTAGGTAAGCTATATAATAAGAATAAATATAAATAATAAAAGCACACTTTAGTTTTATTTTTTATAATAACTAAATCTAAATACTATATGAATCGGTATCGGTACCTTCCTATTTATTATTCTATCTGTTTGCTAAACAATAATAGCCCTTTTTCCAATGAAAAGTAAAAAACTCTGGAACAAGGCTATACCTTCCTCATTCCCCTCACCTAGTCCACATTTATTGGGGTTCGTTTCGTTTACTTGTCGTTGAAACACAATCCTCACGCCTCACGTCACGACTCCTCACGCCTCACTCCTCCTCATTCCTCACGACGCCTCACTCCTCACGACGCCTCACTCCTCACGAGCCTCCTCACGAGTTTTATACGAGGTACTCACTCACCTCACTGTAACGAGCCCCCTCAAACGAGGCCCTCACGAGGGAGTAACTCATCACCACTATTTACGATTGTGTTGCAAAGGGTGCGGTGATTTTCTCGTGAAACTCGCCAAAATGGTAATAAATCCATGGATTTCAAAGTAATCAATGCCTGAATAAGTTAACTAGAGATTTCCTAAGCATTAAGAATTATTTGATTTTACCATAATGATAGTATTTTGTCATAAACTGTTTTGTAAATAAGTTCGTGTATTGTTTCAGTCGCTCGTTATACCGGATAAATTCCAACATATCCTTCGTATTATGAATACAAACATCGATGGCAAGCGTAAAGTTATGTTTGCCATGACTGCTATCAAAGGTGTGGGTCGCCGGTACTCTAACATTGTGTTGAAGAAAGCTGACATCGACTTGGACAAGCGCGCTGGTGAATGCACCGAGGAAGAGGTAGGTTGCCTGGATTTGTGTAATGTTTGTAAAAAAAAAAGATTGCTTGTTAGTTAAAATATTAGTTCAATGTTAAAAAAGGTTTCGCTTTGTTATTAAGATATGGGTACTTTTCATTTACTACTTTAAAGTGTGAAGACCTTTTTTTACCCTTAATTTTTATTTTTTTTACCATGAAAACTTATTTAAAATGTATATTTTGTTGTATTTATTATACGTATGCTACATTAAGGAATAACAAATAGTTATTACTTTAAAATAATGGATAATTTATACTGAAATGTCACGGAACATGGTCTGTGAGAAATCCGTTTTTTGACATATTTTAATTTTTTTATTTTTTTCAATTCATTATTTTGTCAAACTAATCAAACATTCACAACTAGAAATAATTTATCGACAAAACTACGCAAAATATAAACTAACATAATGATTAGAAATAAGTTTTTTTGATATAAAGATTTTGTGAGAAATTTTTTTGTCACGCACATGCAGGCATCTAGCCATGTCTGCTGACGTTCATAAATTGTGTTTCGTTGGTTTGGTAAAATTGGCAACACTTTGTTTTAAAAGAATAAGATTGTGCATTTACTTTTCTTCATTCAATGTGCAGTGCAAAAGTGATTTGGTAAAGATATGTTATTTTTTATTCTTAGATACCTTATTTTGTCGAGCATGTCTCATCACAAACATGAATTAAGTTGTATTCACTGAGGTAATGTAAATTTAATGGCTATCAATTTTTTAGGTGGATTATTGTACCAAATTATTGTGAATAAAATCCCACGCCGCTAGAGTCATTTCTATGCCAGGTTTTGGCGCACACGTTCAAAAAATGTCACAGACATGGCTTCGCATGAGTGTCACAAACATGGATTTTTAGTAGCATGTTTGTGACATTTAACCATGTTCGTGACATTTTACATTAAAATTGTTAAACATTAGTTAGTTTTCATAGATAATTTCATAATTAAATACGTAATATTTGCGTTTAATTATTATAATTATATTATGAAGATGAAATAACTATATTTCAGATAAAACCTTACTATATTTCAAGTAAAACCTTCATTTGTTTGTATATAGCGAGGATATAATCCTATAGAAGCAATAATGTACTGACTGATATAAGCGAATTGCTTAAAGTTAGTAGCAGTCTTAATTTGATTTTTTTTTTAAATTATATCATACATTTTCGGACAGAATTGAGAAAAAAATCATAAAATTCTAATATAAAAGAATATAAAACCTACATCTCAACATTAAAGAGTATTTAAATTTGTGCATCGTTAGCAAGACTTCATGTATTGTGATGTTTTTTCTTGAAGTTTATTGTTTAAGTTAACTTTTAATCAAAAAGAAAAAAAATGAATCATTCATATGATAATTTTCTGTATGAAAAAGTCACAAACATGGGCTAAATGTCACTAAACATGTCTTATTTAGCTAATAACTATTCAGTAGTCACACACATGTATGCTTGTGTCACACACATGTCCGTATTATTTTTCAAATATTTATATTTAGCCTCCTAGACATTTCCAAGCTCAGCCACATATATAGCAAGACTTCTTTTATCCAAAAGAACATTAAAAAAAATAAAAACAATTTTTTGGAGACAACACCCTCTTCTACAAACTTGGTGAAAATGACCCATATACCTAAATAAAAATCTTAAAATTAGGGTCAACTAGGAAAGGGGTTCCCATATAAACAACAAAATATTTTTTCTCAAAATACTTAAAAACATCGGGTTTGCAATAAACCTAGATGTACAAATCTTCGAAATAGTATGCAATGAAATTAAATTATTTTTTATTACATACCTACTTACTATTTTTTTGATAAATTTTTTCACAGTTTTTGGATCTATACATTAAAAATGCCTTATTAAGTGTTTCTGGCACTCGCTGCCCGCTACCGCGGTCGCTTGCTACACTCACTTGGCTTGTGCATGTGTTAATATGTACAACAATACCCTTTAGTCGCTCCTTGCTAACCTTACCATAGCGAGTCATTTCTGCATATTCCTTAGTTTTTAGTATCAAGTCCCAACTCCATAATACCGAAGAAAATGAACCCTCTTTCCTTTAGTAGCTGATAAAAAAAGTCCCAACTCCATACTAAAGTGGATCCGAAATTCTTCCGAGTATTTTGCTAATTTTCTATTGTGGCAGTAGAGTAAAAGCACAACCACCATTTTAAATATATCTCTGCTTGTTATTGTTGTTGAACTAATGTTTTTAGTTTACTATGCTACTATAATTGGCTGAATACTGTATAATTCAAAAGTGATGTAAAAATTTTACATCACTTTTGAGGAAGGGAAATTGCACTGGCAAAGCTCGCACACTAGTCTGTTATACTGTCTAACAGACTAGCGTGTGCCCTGCAGCTTTGGCGGGATATTAATTATTTATCAGAAGTTGCGCTAGTTTCGCACCGTGTAAGCCCTTATGTAAGTATTAGGTTTATTTGTTTTATGGTAAAATCTAACTTAATTTTCTTTTTCAGGTTGAGAAGATTATTACAATCATGTCCAACCCTAGACAATACAAAATTCCAGACTGGTTTTTGAATAGGCAGAAGGACATAGTAGATGGTAAATACAGCCAGTTAACCTCCTCTAACTTGGACTCCAAGCTCCGTGATGACTTGGAGAGACTGAAGAAGATCCGTGCTCACCGAGGAATGCGTCACTACTGGGGCCTGAGAGTGCGTGGTCAGCACACCAAGACTACTGGTAGGAGAGGAAGGACCGTGGGTGTGTCTAAAAAGAAGTAAATTTCTGAATAAAACATTGTAAAAGTTACTAAATTTTTATTTATTTGCGGTCACTTCATAATTCGTATTCCCAATCCATACATAATCTATACCAATATTATAAAGAGGAAAGATTTGTTTGTTTGTAACGAATAGGCTCCGGAAATACTGAACCGATTTGAAAAATTCTTTCACTGGTAGGAAGCTACATTAACCCCGAGTGTCATAGGCTATATAAGATTTTCAAAATAATTAGGGGTCCTTACCTAAACTCGAATAAATTAACCAAAGGTGCAATTTTATTTCCATTGTTTACATAATATATTTTGACAAGTGGTTTGTTGTTGTTTGTTTCTTTAATCGCCCATTCTGGGCAGTCAAAAGAACATAGTCTATAGAGCCAAGTCTTTTGTAGTATCTTATATTCTATGGCGTAACGAAGTAAGCCGGGAAAGCTCGTTATATAATAATTTTATAAATGCGAAAGTAACTCTTGTCTTGTCTTGTCCGGCTTTCGCGAGAGAACTACCTACTGAACCGATGTGATATTTGCTATATGGATAAAGCCTGAGAAGGACATAGGCTACTTTTTATCCCGAATTTCCCGCGGGGAAATTGGGAATTTGATGATTCAAGGTAAAATGCGCTGGCGAAGCCGCGGGGCGGGGCGTTCACTAGTAAACAATAAGGCCCAGTGCACATCTGACAAGGCGCAATTTTATATGGCATAGTAAAGTTCTCCTAACACTAATCCTACTATACATATTTTCAAAATTTCGATGTGATGCTGGGAGAATTGCAAGACAAGACTGAGAGGACTCAAATCCACTTCTGGACTCAAGACTCCACGGCGTTCATATCGGGCCGGATCCCAAATGAGTCCGGTCCGGACTTAGAAGGCTCAGCTCGGACGAACCGAACGCTTCTCGTCATGTCGTCTTCAGTGAATAGTGGGTTTGTTAACGACCAAAGGTAATATTTTCTGCATTAAAGCATGAAACTTGGCACAGTTGTTGCTTAGGTGGCCCAGACTGAGAATCGCCCGGGAGGGAGCGGGAGACCCCCTCTGGGGGGAGGGGGTGAAGTTTTCTTCTACCGCGCGCGCTATCGATCCCTATTGCTGCTATTTTATAGCTACTAGGGCAAGTGTTTCTATAGAACTTCTCGAATTCCCCCACAATCTCAGGTGTGGATATAGTATTCTACCAACCATCCTCGATCTTCAGCCTTGCCTGGCTTTGCCGAATAGATCTCGAGCAAAAACTTTGGAGGCTTTGTTTCGGTCTATGGCTCTTTACCTTCATATTTTTTGTATAAAATCGCCTGATGTCTCTTGTAATTGATATAAAGATCTGCCTCTTCAGCTGCCTGCAGGCAAAGGCATCCGGTGCCGTTGTCTGCTGAGACGTATCACGCGTCTTCCCCATCAGATCAAGGTAATTACCTCCAACCGCAGTGACACTTCTCAAGAACCCATCATTTACATCATCCACGCTGCGCCCTAGGCAATCGAAACGGTCTTGGAGTTCTAATTGAAAGTGTTCCGAGTTTAGGTTTTGGTCTGCCGGTTTTGCCGGTAGTGTAGACTTTACCAGTTGCGACCTTTCGAGCTTAACATTGATATCAATGTGTCCTGTACCTGTACAGTTATTGCTTCTGGTTCTAACCGCGTTGATCACAGACATCTTTCAATATATACGGTTATATGTCGACATGATGTAGTCTATCTCGTTTTTAAGTGCACCGTCGGGACTTATCTGCTTCCTCAAGCTGTCTTGCGATATCGTAAATAACAACTCTTCCCAGTGGCAAAAGCACAAAAATTTCATTTGTTTCATACATACTTGTCAGCTTATTGGGTAGATAATGTATGAGAAATGTATTTTTTTTTGTACCTATACAACCTATCAATATATATAAAACTCTTGCGTTACTGACTGATTGACTGACTGACTGACAGACAACGCAGAGCCGAAACTACTGGGCGTACAAAGCTGAAATTTGGCATGTAGGTTCCTTAGGGAGTGTAGGTGAGCACTAAGAAAGGATTTCCCGAAATTCCCACGGGAACGGGAAAAAACGGGATTTTTGTGTTTATGAGAAATCTGCGCGGGAAATACCGCGGGGCAGCCTCTAGTGTTTTAATACAGAAAGTTGTTACTTATCACAGGGTGAATGACCCTGTTCAGTATTTGGTAGTAATTTGAAGTAGGTACCTAACCAAGTAATTTTTAAACCGAAATTAGGCATTAAAATTTTTTACAACCTCTTCTTCCGCGGTGTGTTTACTATTTTTTTTAACACATAAATATAAACAATAAGTACATAAAACCCTATATTTTTGAAAACTGCTTGAATGCAGCTTTTTAAGTATATTTTGATTTTATTGGTATCTATACTCATTCAAAAAATATCGTCATTAGAAGATTTTTTTTGCGTCGACAATTATCTATTTTTTGGTAAATTCCGATTTTTTTGTATGGAAATGTAAAAAAATTGTTCCAGAAATGGATTCCTCATCCTTATATCCGAAAATGACACCACACTTGCCCTAGTAGCTATAAAATAGCAGCAATAGGGATCGATAGCGCGCACGGTAGAAGAAAACTTCACCCCCTCCCCCCAACCCCAGAGGGGGGTCTCCCGCTCCCTCCCGGGCGATTCTCAGTCTGGGCCACCTAAGCAACAACTGTGCCAAGTTTCATGCTTTAATGCAGAAAATATTGGTTCCCATACATTTATTGGACTTAACAAACCCCTACTAGCCTAGATACCTCATTTGACAAATTTACCGATAGTGTGCACTGTGCATAAGGCATGTCTGGGTGTATAAGTGTCTAATCACACCCTTCACAATGCCTTTAATGTGTGCCGAGCCTAAGCTAAGATCTACTTTAGCAAAAAAATCAGCATCCAATATCCATAGTAAAAAATATTTTTATTAAAATAATTTTTATTTAATATTTCACAAGAATAAGATGGTTTTGTGATGATTAATAAAATAACCGATTGAGATAGGTAGAGGTAAACAATAGAGAAGCAATGAATTTTTAACTTATTCATAAGAGCACATTTTAATGCATTGATTGTCATGCTGATTATGTACTGTTTGCTTAGCCATGTGCCTTGTCAATCTTATGACTGTAAAATCGCTGAGTCAAAATTCCTTGTCTTAGCTCACTTCATAATAATAATTAGGCAAATTTTAACCTGAAAGCTTATTCATATTGTGCTATTAACACCATCATGTAGACACCTGCCAGTAGAGCCATGATCTCCTTGATAGATTGGGACAGCTTGTTAGAGCCTTCTAATAGTTCAGGAATAACAGAGACGGTAGCAATGTAGATGAACCCTCCTGCTGTAAAAGGCAGGATGAGGGAACCAACCAGCCCCTCACTGGCACCCTGCAGGTAGATGGACAGCACTGTGCCAGAGACTGCCCCAAAAGCTGTCAAAAGCTGTAACATCATGGCCTTCCTCCGTGAGCAACCTGACTGAACCAGGATAGCAAAGTCTCCAATCTCATGTGGTATTTCATGCAGCAAAATAGTTATTGTTGTTATAATTCCAATATTTTGTCCAGCTATAAAAGATGCTCCAATTGCAAGCCCATCAGTGAAGTTGTGAGTGAAATCAGCAGCTAGGTTCAAATATCCAGCTACTTTAATCTCTTCTTTCTTATCCTTGCCTTTCTTCTTGATTTTGTCATTGTTTTTTTTTTTGTCATCAGTATGAGAGTGACCATGACCTGCACTAAAAAGCCGCACAGTTTTCTCTACTACTAGGAATGTTATAATGCCTCCAAGAACACCAAGGCCAACAGTGGTGTCGTGCGGTTTGTGCTGTTCGCCGTCGTGCGAGTGGCTGTGACTGTGCCCCTCCTGCCCACTACTAGACATTAGTGCATGGGGGATCAAATGCAGAAAAGCATCGCCAAGGAGACCACCAGACGCAAATGATAGTAAAATTTTTAGGAGCGGTTGTTTCTCAACAGATCCATCAATAGGAATGAAAAAAAGGATCAAGAATGGCACAATACTAATAAAAATAGTAGAACTCAATGCCTTTGCGTATAAGTCATACTCAGAATCTTGAGCCTCTGTTTTCTTTGACTGCTCGTGCTTCTGGTTAGCATCTCGGGAATATTTGAAAGATGGATCTTCATCATGAGAATGAGAGTGAGAATGTCCAAGAACCGATAAAAATAAGGTAGTAGTTAGAACTGCAATAAAAAGCGGACTATGTTTTCTTGTAATCAACATTTTACTAATACCCTGTCTTTTTCTCGTCAAAATAAACTGCTTGCTTGCCTAGAAAGTATTCACAGACCAACTAGAGATACTAACTAAAAGTATTTGCGCATGCACACCACAAAACACTTCATATAAATTTAAGCTCTATTTTTTACATCCACATCCACGACACGACAACAACGACCACGACGACCACGCAACCACAGACCAAATAGAGATCAGGCAACCAGTGTTGCCAATGGCTATTTACCAGATTCCCCAAGATCACTGGTGAAATTCCTCAAATTTGGGGAGAAAAATATCCTGATTCCCCACAGAATCCCCTCACAATGAGATAGTGAATTACGACCTATTTACGATAATCTCTCCCTTGTTTTACTTGTTTGTCATTAATAAATGGTTGATTTTAAAATTTTAGTGAACTATTCACGATATAACTTTTAAAGCAACCATTTATTAATGACAAACATTTTAAAAATCGCAATATCAACATCATCCGGTACGTAAAGTAAGCTAGAATCCTCCTCCGGTTTTCTCTTAAGTTCATGCTTAAAAGAAAAAACTAGGTTAAATACATGTGCACTGATGAACTTTAAATTTAACTTGCTCTAACAAAAACCAAAAAAATATCAATACTTTTCAAATTTATTTAAAAGAACCATATCGCACCTTCAGAACGGTAGGGGCACAATTCAAAAAATGAGATTTTCGGGAAATCGCAAAAAAACAAAAATAAAATTGTAACTTCGATTTTTGAAAGTTATTTCGCTAATTTGACCTAAAAAGTTAAAGTTTTATATTCCCAAGGTAAACTCTAGGTTGTCTTCTAGCCTATGAAAGGTAAAAAGAGGGTTTATGTTAATTTTTTTATATTTTATTTTATTTTTTTAAAAAACAATGGAAAAAATGAGCCTTTTTTATTCTGAATGAATGAATGAATGATATCTTTTTTGCACAAAAAACACAAAAACAAAAACATTAATAGTACAGTAAGTTGACAAAAGGTGACCTTATCGCTTTAAGCGATTTCTTCCAGGTAACCTGATAGTCCTGGTTTCTGATAGTTTTTAATTTTTAATGGTTTTATAGACCAAAAACCTAAAGTTCTCTATAATTTTGAACTATAAACTTAATTTATAAACAACTAGAGGCTGCCCCGCGGTTTTTCCCGCTCATAAACACTAAAATGCCGTTGTTTCCCGTTCCCATGGGAATTTCGGGAAATCCCTTCTTAGTGCTCACCTACACTCCCCAAGAAACCTACGTGCCAATTTTCAGCTTTCTACGCCCAGTAGTTTCGGCTCTGCGTTGTCTGTCAGTCAGTCAGTAACGGAAGAGTTATATATATATACTAGAGGCTGCCCCGCGGTTTTTCCCGCGCAGATTTCTCATAAACACAAAGATCCCGTTTTTCCCGTTCCCTTGGGAATTTCGGGAAATCCCTTCTTAGTGCTCACCTACACTCTCCAAGGAACACACGTGCCAATTTTCAGCTTTCTACGCCCAGTAGTTTCGGCTCTGCTTTGTCTGTCAGTCAGTCAGTCAGTCAGTCAGTCAGTCAGTCAGTCAGTAACGGAAGAGTTTTATATATATTAATGATTTTTTAAATAGCTTCGGTATGAAAAAGGCACAATCATAAATAAGTCTCACTTTATATTATTACTAGCTAACACGGCGAACTTCGTTACGCCACAGAATGTGAGATACTTCATAACACTTAGCTCTATAGACTATGTTCTTTTGCCTGCCCAGAATAGGCTTCATAAAACTACAAACTGTATTGGCTGTATGGACTGAGTTCCTTTGCCTGCCCAGGATGGGCAAATTTAAAAACAACGACAACCACTAACTGTCAAAATATGTAAACAACGTGTAAAAAATGCATCTTGGGCTACATTATTCGAGTTTAAGTAAGGATCCCTAATTATTTTGAAAATCTAATATAGCCTATGTCACTCGGGGAATGTTTAGCTTCCTACCAGTGAAATAATTTTTCAAATTGGTTCAGTATTTCCGGAGCCTATTCGTTACAAACAAACAAATATTTCCTCTTTATAATATTGGTATAGATAATTCGGTATCGTAAAGACCTATTTACATAGTGTCTTTTCTGAACTGATAATAACAATTATAAGTAATTAGCGATGACGTTTAGGATTATATGGCCACAATCGGCTATGAGCCTGTAAGAAACTGAACCTGTCCGTCCTACTTTTGGCGCATTAATGATTGCGTCACTCTGGTTCCGAGCGGGTGCAGGAAAACGTCCCAGTGTAAAAGAGACGTAAGTATCGGATTTCTTTTTCTGTCGTTAAAATGCCTGTATTTTAATATTCATCGGATAATTAACTCAGTATCGTGAAATATTTACATAGGTACACAGGTATATGTATACATTAGCAAAGACTAGGGATAACCAACTGACTCATTTTAGGGTGGGGTGATACATATTCATTATTGTATTTAGCTACTAGCTAACACGGCGAACTTCGTTACGCCACAGAATTTGAGATACTACATAACACTTGGCTCTATAGACTATGTTCTTTTGCCTGCCCAGAATAGGCTTCATAAAACCACAAACTGTATTGGCTGTATGGACTGAGTTCCTTTGCCTGCCCAGGATGGGCAAATTTTAAAACCACGACAACCACTAACTGTCAAAATAATATTTTGTTAGAGCGAGCGTCTTTATTATTTACATATTATGTAAATAATAAACGCTCGCTCTAACAAAAATCGTGTCGCAAATGACAAGATGAGGGGCTTGCGCGGGGAGAGCGCGGCCTGGACACCCGTCTGTGCTGCAGCCTCAGATTAATGAATACCAATAGATTAAACCCTGAGATTAAACCTTAGTGACGTCACGTGAATGCAAATAAATTGTCAAATGATATCTTATTTCCTTATTATAATCCTACAAAATTAAAGAGTCACTAAAAATCTACAATGGTAACATTAGCAATCCTCTTTCCTCTCTATGTCGCGTAATGGTTTCTGACATTTTCAATGGTAAACATCGGCAGATATTTTAATTTTATCAAATAATTTCGTAATTTAATGGTGTGTGTATGTTAAACAAAGAAAAGCAATCATTAGGAGAATGTCCTGCATGGTGCGCAATTGCAGATCACTCTATGGAAATAAAGAAAACTTGGACGAAAGTATCAGTTTTCACGCGTGAGTATTTTTCCTACAAAATAAACTTAAAAATGATATGAGAATTAGAGACAATACTTCAGAATGCTTAATAAAAGTACCCAACGTGATTTCATTCACTTTAGAACAAAAATAAGCCCAAAAATTTAGAATTTAATCAATTCTAATTTGAGGCTATTAGGGATGTCAAAACATTGTATCGATAATCAAGTCGATGAATGATTAACTTAGCATTTTCTTCCAGGTTTTCGAACGCTGAAAACATTCGCAGGCTCTGGTTTACTGCCACTGATCGCATGGAAAAGTATATTATAAAAATTTTTGGAACTCGGAACTTCAAGCCCGAATGCTTTGAGGTTTGCAACTTATTGAGATTTCACTTTAATCTTTCCCAGTGAAACAGAAGTTTCTTTGGTAAGAACAAAACAATACTTACCAAAAAAAATCTAAGCTTCACACTTACCCTGTTATTCAGGCAAAATAAAAAATAATTTTAGTTATTTATTTAGCTTGAAGAATCGCACCGCAAGACACAGAAATGCCCAGAGCGTGCCAGAGCCCCCTGAGATGCCCCTCAGAAGGTGGACACGATCTGGTGAAGACTGCAAATCCGAATCTGATTTTTGAACCATTTTTGGAATGATATTGATTCGTCAGTTCGTCACCAATGTATATTGAAAAAAAGTTATACAATTAGTTTGTTGAGTGATTTGTTAATTTTTTTTATTTAGCCCTATATGTCCCACTGCTCGGCAAAGGCCTGCTTCTTTTTCCAAGCCTTTATGTAAGTCAATAATAAAATTAGGATAGTAGAACATTATTTTATTCTGTTTCTGAAGAGAGAAATTCAAGAGCACTGAGGGCTTTATATAAGGTGTTTCTGACAAGGCGGTAATAAATCAAAGGAGGGATTCTGCTCACCACACCGCACACTTAACAACTTTCCCAAAGCAACATGGGTCGAAATCTCAAAACAATAATCAGCCGTCCCGTACATTGACCCCGTCAGCTGATCGAACCAATGTATGGAACAGCTGTTTTTTTTTTTTGCGTTTTTGACCCATGTTGCTTTTGGAAAGTTGTTAGTTATGGTGAGCAGAGTCTCTCCTTTGATTTATTAACGCCTTGTCAGAAACACCCAGTATATATTAGCGTACAGTGTCTTCACTCTTGAGACTTGTACTCTCATTTATTTTACATTAAGGGTCCTGGCGGATTAACAGCGTTGCGATGTATGTTACGTGAATTAGGAGTACCTACTTAGTGCGCATATTTCTGTGATAAGAAGCTGAGCCCGAGCCCTTTCATCGCACAGTACTTACTGCTTTTCTATAAAAATATTATGTATTATATATTTTTACTTAGGGTTTTCTTATGTCAACTGATTTCGATCTGTGCTGTGTGATGCATACTTTTTTTATCTATCTACCTAAATATAATTCTGACACAAAAAAAAAATTAAAGAAAAAAGATAGAAAATCTTTCTGTGACACTGACATATTTTTATTATAAGTTTTCATTTTTGCGTATATCGATATCGATTGAAACTGGATTCAATACATTTGACAGTTTAGTTGATACACCGCTCAAAATCGAACCCATCTTCTGTCCTTTTTGATCACATAGTAAGTTTTGTAAGCGTAACCTGGACAGGGCAAATACACAAAAATAGGTTAACTCTATTGTAGCCTCGTAGCGTAGCGGCGGTTTCCTTACTCTGAGGCTGCAGCGCTTGATCAAACCAGATACGTAGTATCTCTAGTTGGTCTGTGGATCAAACTATCGTCGTCTAAGGCTACGAACGCACAGGCGGTTTTTTTCCGCGCGGATTTTATGTAACATATTGAATCCTATGGAAGTGTGCGCACCAACGGATAAAAAACCGTAAAAACACGCTTGTGCGTTCGTAGCCTATGAATAAGGTTGAAAATTAAATAACAAACTTTGACACCGCGTGGAAATAAAACCGCCTGTGCGTTCGTAGCCTAATTAAACTATTATAATGCAGCGCTAAACCGCTTAGACGAAAATTTTCTTTCTCGCTTTATTGTTTTATAGATTAAAATAATACAGAAGTGCACAGCTTAAACACAGCTATTAAACCTACGAAACTACTTAGTACAATAAATATGCAATTGTAATTGAAAAAACTTAAGCTATTGTGCAGTTCTAACAAAAAGTAAAAATTATTAGTTTATGCCCGCCGTTACAAGGCGTTGTTGAATTTCGATGAAGTATCAAATGTGACCTATTAAAATGATTCTACTATAATTGTGAGCAGAAACACTCAGATTGAACACAGAACCTTAATGTTGACGTTAAATTAAATACCATCCCACTAAAAATACGCGACGGAGGAAGTCAAGCATAAGTACCTACGTGGCCTATCTGTACTGTTTACTCTTCAGAATATTTTATCTCTCATTACCTTTCTCTTTCTATTTTCATACAAAATGGCGGAACCGCGGAAAACCAGGTAAACATTAGTTTTTTTAATAAATAAACTAGTTTTCATTAATATTTTGGATACTTACCGATGATAGGTCACACCAGTGTTTTTTTTTTTGCTCCAGCGGAGTAATTTGTGCATCCTTTTAATATGCAATACGGCATTTTCTCGTTATTCGTTTTTGGACGCGAAAGTGGGTGTACACCTTTTTTTTTTTTTTTTTTTTTTTAGGCGGGGAAACTCCTAACGAGTACCCTGCGACCCCGGGGGGAGTCGCAGGGTTATGTGGGGTTCGCACCCACTAAAACCCCGCCGGTGTCCATCTCGGCTGTTGGCAAAGGGGTCACGGGTGATCTTTCGATCGTTATGTTCAACTCCGCGACCCCCTCCAGCATTGGCTGTTAAGCCTCTTCACGGGGGGACAAGTGGTGGTAGTCCCCCCTGAGCGCGGCTCTTTCTATGCTCGGCGGCGGAATCGGGACACCGCGTTTCACCGTCCTTCTCGGGGCCGTTATATGACTACACGAGGCCCCCGCCTCATGCACCCAACGACCCCGGGGTCCCCTCTTAGTCGCCTCTTACGACAGGCAGGGGATACCTCAGTCCTATTCTTCGGCCCGGTACTGCAGGGCGTACGGCGGCGCTTCATGGCCTCGCGCCGCCGCGGCGACGAACTCGCCGTCTGGCCGGGTTCGCCGCCTCTCTCTCTCGTTCGGCCGTCTCCTTGGCGAGCATGACTGCTTCGCAGAAGGAGACAGCCGCCGTCCAAGCCTCTCTGCTGCCGACCATGGCTCGCACCACAGCCGGCAGGGAGAGGTCCGTCCCGATGGCGGTCTGGAGGACCGCACGTGGAGCCACCCAGGCTGGGCACACCTCTAGGGTGTGCTGGGCCGTATCCTCGGGGCAATCGCAGTGGTGGCACCGGGGGGACTGTTCGCGCTTTATCATCGCCAGGAAACTCCCAAAGCATCCATGCCCTGAGAGCACCTGGGTCAGACGGAAGCTTAGAGCCCCATGGTGCCGATGCAACCACCGCTCCAGGACGGGGAGTATAGCCTCCACCGTCCTGTGTCCCGCACTCGGCCTCCCCAGCCTGAGCGCCCAAGCCTCCTCTGCAGCGGCGTCGGCCTCCTGTCGGCGTGCTACGGTCTCGCGCGGAGTCGGCCAATAGCCCCTCGCGCGCGCCTCCTCGCGCCAGTTATACACGGCAGCAAGGGTCCTCGCGTCAAGGTCCCACGGCATACTCCGCGCCAGCAGGCATGCCGCCTCGCGGGAGATCGTGCGGTAACCGCGCGCGATCCGGACGGCCATGATCCTCTGGGCTCGGCCCAGCGCCGCCTTATTGTTGCCGCCCAGTGCAGGCGCCCAGATGGGGGCGCCGTACATGGCAATGGACCGCACGATCCCCGCATACAATTGCCGACAGAAGGCCGTTGGCCCTCCAAGGTTGGGCAGCAGCTTACTAAGCGCTGCTGCCGCCACGAGCAACCTCGGTCCCAGGCGCTCAAAGTGAGCGCGGAACGTCCACCGGCCGTCGAGGACCAACCCCAAGTACTTCAAGGTGGATTCGACGGCTATGGGCTCCCCGCCCACAATGATGGGTGCAGCCACGGGGGGAGGATTTCTCGCCCCGTGAAACCACATCGCCTGAGACTTGTGGAGGGCCACCTCCAGACCAACCATTCTTATTCTGCGCACCACGTGCCCGACACCAGCGGTTGCGATGATCGCAGTCTCTCTATAATCTCCGCCTCGAGTCGTCACCAGGGTGTCATCCGCGTAACACGTCAACTGGACACCCGGGAGGTTGGCTCCGCGCAGCACCCAGTCGTAGCCAAGATTCCACAGAAGGGGGCCTAGGACGGACCCCTGTGGAACCCCGCACGACATCGCCCGGCGGACCCAACCCTCTCGGCCAGGGTACGAGATGTACCTGTCCGAGAGGTACGACTCGAAGTGGGTGTACACCTCGAGCGTAGGCGAGCGAATAAACGCCACATAAACGCGTTGGAGCTAATTAGCTCCAACGCACTGCGCAAGAACCAGTTCGGGGTTGTCGTTTCCATGCCTAAAGATAAGTTTGAGCCTTTTTATCAATTAAAATAAATAAAGGCAATAATTTATATAAAAATAAAAAAGTGGAAACAGCTATATCATCCCCTGGCCCGTTTCTTGGCACTAATGGATGGTCTGCTCAAAAACTTGCAAAAATGGTGCAGTTGCCTAAAAATGAGTTTTTTTTTATCCTGTGCTGTGTTTATATTATTATTTCTAGTATTAGGTAGGCATATTCAAATGTTGATCAAAAAGTGGACATCTGCGGCCGTAGCATGACCAGAGAGATAGGAGATCGCTACTCAGAATCATTGAGCAAGACCGACCATTTGTCGAGTTTTTCTGTCACTTTTGACATATAAATGCGGGAAAATGTATTGAGATAATGTCAAAAGAGGTCAAAAGTGACAGAAAAACTCGACAAATGGTCGATCATGCTACGGCTGCTGATAGGTGAAATTATACTCATAAAAAAGGTAAAATTCAATATAACTGGGCAGCGGGGGCGCCAATTTCCAGTTTTGCCCCACCTAAAATAAAATTTGAAGATCCGGGGCTGGGCAGGGCATACAATACTGTTAGGTAGGCGATCTACAGGGCTTGAACGCCAGTGAGTTGTAATTACTACGCTAGTAAAAATAGTTCAATGTTGAACGCCCCCCCAATGCCAATGCCAATGGCTATCTATTACGGCAATCTCCCTTTACAATTTTTGTCCTTGTGCAATATGATGGGGAGACTTTTTGGCAAGGAGTCTTACGTCTATTGCTTTAAAATGATTAAGTTGCTTAAAAAATAATTTTGTAGAACAGTTTTTAAGTTGTATTTTTTGTGGCTATTTTGAATACTTTTTTAATAGGTAAGTACTGTAACGATCGTCTAGCGGTCGTTCCTGTTTTCATACCTTTTATCATCAACTTAAGGACCTGTACTTTGAAGCTTCTTACCTAATTAGGTATGAGGGTCCCCCACCCTCGCAGCTGTGACATGCGCGCGTCGAAATGCGAAATGTCGCGGCAGTTTTGAATTTTATTACTTTTCATACAAGCCGAAGTTAAATCGAGATGTTTATACCTACCGCATAATTTTTCTTTCCGATTTTCGTTTCAGCTAACAAGAATTTGCGTTTAGGTAAGGTATTTGTAATAACGAGTTTTTTTTAAACCATCTGAGAAATATAAAACAGATTTCTTAATTCTGAAAAATATAGATGTAGGATTTAGTTTAGACAAGTTATTAAAAAGTAACAAGATGTAATGAATTTCACTCTGTAGAAATAAATATCAAAGTAAACCCTTTTTGTAGTGTTTTCTCAATATAAATAAAACACCACTGGTTGTTTTAATTTTAAACAAATAACGATATAGTTTGAGTTGATAACTTTTTTTATTTGGAACTAAAATCACACCCTAAGGCCTCCTTTACGAAGACGCGGCGTGTTGTGCGGGATGCCGTGTGGGCTCCGACGCGGGCGCCCCACCACGGGCGCCGCCGCTGCGGGCGCCGCCGCGGGAGCCGACGCGTTTCCTTATACGATATCGAACATAGGCCTATGCGCGTCTCTTTAAACGGTCTCATACTATTGCTATACATTTGATTTGGGCGCAGCACGCCCCGCACGACGCCTCGCGCAACGCCCTGCGTGCGGCCTGCAAATGCGGCCTAAGGGTGGATAAAATATGGATGCCTTTTTTATTCACTCACAGATTGTATTGCCATATTGTAATTTACATGAGAACTGCTCGCATAAGTATATTTATTTTTTATATAAAAGTAAATTGTGCCTTTCCTCCAACCTTTTTGTAACCAAACTAAATTGACATTGTTACCTTTCAAAAAGACTTTTGTTAACTAGGCAGTACATCTCAGCCGCTGTACACATTAACATGCATTCATTTTCTTGTAAATAGTGTACCTAACCATGTGTAAATATATCATCCCTTCTTCAACCTCTGGAGTTATTTCTACTGCAGGCGGGCGGACATAGGAGTTCTCTAAATTGGCGACCTACGACGATTGGATTACAAAAACCGCAAAATTTTCAACACTCGCCCCACCAGTTCCATTGTAAGTGGCGACTACCTGCCTTCTTCTGGAGGACTCTGGGGGACTTCTGGAGAAGCGCCTCGCCGACTAATATAATAATAATCATCATCATCATCTCGGCTGCCCAAATTTCAAAACCTAGTAACGGTGTTTTTGCAAAAAAACCGTTTTTGTCATTTTTCGACTTACTAGGCGGTATAGATTTGATATGAACCTTAAAACACCCAGTTTCTTACGTAATTTTAAAAATAAAATTTAGCAAGTCTACCCAATTTGGAAAAGTTATTGAAATTTCCATGAAGTACATATTCTTAACATAGCGCATGTCGGATTACAAATAAAAAAAACCTAGCAACTCAACCGACTTACTAGGTTATGAATTTGAAAGCTGACTTACTATGTTTTGAATTTGGCGCCGATTATAAAATCAATCAAATTTTGATGGAATTTAGTAAGTTACAAAAACAGTATACAAATTTGGCTGAATTAACCACGAGTCGTAACCAAATCGTAAACAAAACTTAATTCTGCCACAAATAAATCATTTGTATAACTTTTAAATGAATGCACTTCAAAAAATAACATTTTTCATTCGAAACGTACAACTAAAAATATAAAATGCTTTAAAAAGTAGAGTCAAACTTTTGGTCAAACACCGAAATCGCTATTGCGTCTGGTTTCTTCGGGGCAACGAATTAAAGTGGTCGACCCGTTTTTTGGCTCTCCTGAACATTTTTGTTAAAACGAGTTACTAGGTTTTGATTTTAAGCAGCCGATCTCACACGATAGCGTCCACTGCTGGACATAGGCCGCAACCTTTACCAGGTCGTCTGACCACCTTCAGGGGTGTGAGACCAGCGTTTGGAGGGTGATTTGAGGTGAAGGTGAACCTTGAAGTGAGGGGGGGGGGATTCCATAAAAATTAAACTGAAAAGCAATAAATAAAATCTTTTCATCAAAAAATTAAACAGCCGAAAAAACCGAAAAGCGTTAAATAAAAAGGAAACATTTTCTATTAAGACATAAATTACTGCCTTCTTAAAGTAATTTGAGTAAGTATACCACGTAATATTGTGCTAATGTAATATTAATATTGTGTTATCGGCGCCACAGAACTAACAAAGATATGATATAACTATATAAGTACCCTATGATTTAAGTTTTATTTGTGGGAATAAAAAAGGTAAGTTTGTAATGCGACGGTTTTATAAATGTAATATCGGTATCAAAATTGGTTTCTTTCAGCTCCATACAGATCCTAATCAGATGTTATGGTTCATTATTTGACATCTGTTGTCAAAATTTGTTTACATTTGAATAAAAATAAAACGAAATACGAGAGCGCGAAAACAAAAATTTGACACAGAACCGGCCTCGGCCGTGGCCACAAGGGTACTGACGGGGTAGGGAGCGGCGCGGCATGGCATCGGACCGCGCGAAAACGATGTTTTTTTTTAGTTTTTGCTGGTTTTTTGTCTTTTCGTTAAACTTAAAAATTCTTACTATAGTAGTATGTCTAAAATTTAAGGTCAGCAATTTTCATTCCAAAAATCAAATAAAAACAATCAGCGGTTTAAAAATAAAATGGAAAAAACGGAACAAAAAGGGGTAACTTTGAGATTTTTTTCTATCAACTAAAATTAATTAGATCCTGTTTTTCTTTAGTATGATGACTAGATTAGATCCTTAACTAACACATATATTTTTTTCAGAATGAAGACATCAATTTTGTATGTCTCAGATTGTTTAAAAAAATTTCAAAAACACAAATTTTTGAACTACCAAGCCTTAATCCTTGTATCATCATTTGTATCATCATTTTGGCTTTTAAACCCTGAAAATCACTAAAATTATCTTCGAAATTCTTCATTTTCATACTATTGTTATTTTATTTGTTTACATTTTGTTTGTTTATCTTTCTGTTTTTCTATTCTTTTTAGGTATAGATTCCTTGTAATTGTCTTTGAAAGGGGTTGCTCTCACATGGAAAATGTAGCATTACTGGCCACTTTTCAAGGACAACCTTTCATAAATTTGTAATCGACATATTCGAAATTCTTATTTTGATTGATAAAATTTTGATATATAAACAATTGTGGGCCTAATCCAGGATAGTCTGGGATTGAGCTTTGAGGAAACCGATTAAGAACCTACTACAAGTCTGATAAAAATTATATCCTGGAGTCTTTAAAACTATCAAGGACATTCTTCTGCTGGATTATTGGACCTACCGCTCGGCCCGACCTTGGCTGAGCGAGATTCCACGGATCTTTGGTGGCAACGAGCTTTTGAGGGCCAGACCCTAAACCTGGCCCAACTCTCGGACTCCGGCAGCATCTTCGTTCCGTACACCTGCCGGAGCCATCTTACCTCGTGCTACCTACCACTTCGGGGGACCCCTTTTCTTTGAGGGCTGGAGGTCTTCTTCCTGACTCATTTCAACCTCCAGTAACTCTCTCTCCGTTCTTCAGGGTCCACCCACCACATCCGTACGCAGCCACGAGCAACTACCGCTCGTGCTAGCTGCCTACTCCAGCCGCAGCCAGCCTCTACAGCCAGACTCCAGCCAGTCCTCCAGACCGGCCGCCGCTTCTATCTGCAGGCGGGACCAGCCTGCCTATCTTTATCTTACCAGATAAGAAGTGCCAAGTAACTGTGTACCTTTTAGGGAAATAAAACTCACGTGTGTTACCGAACCCTTTTTGAATAATTTCTGTAGGCCCTGGGATAAAAACTCTAAATTAACTCAGCTCTTACAGTACTTAGGTGTAAAGTCTGATATAAGTAAGTTTTTGTTGGGGGTATATCTCAGGAAACCGCCGGGGTCTGAGGCCGGGGTATATAAACAAGAGAGGTTGAAAACCGCCGCTATGCTACGTACAAACTTAGATACTACTTTAAAAATACAGACTTTGTTTATGAATAATTTTAAACTGTCTATGAAAAACACAAAGAAGCAGTAATTATAATTTTAGAACCAATAGGTCATATTGATGTTTCCACGCGAGTCCCTTTGAGTATCTACGCCACTGCTCTGTCTGACTAGCTTGCGCATAGAGCTGCGGCGGCGCGGCGGCGGCGCAGCGGACATCTCGTCGGCGTCTACCAGCGGCGCCGCGGCAGCCATCGTCAACTCCAGCTGCTCAAGGCTCTCATACGAGTCGGATATAGCCGTTTTAGATCTAAGAAGGAATGGAAAGGAAATGAGTTTAAGCTACTAAGTAAGTAGGTACGTTTATACATAAAAACTGAATATTTTGTCACTTGAATCTTTTATACGACGAAGAAACTTACCTCTGCGCACCGCAGGCGTAACAGTCTTGACAGTTCCAATCGTTGCCGAACAACTCTCCTTCTTCGGCCGTCTGCGGCAACGGACAGTGCAGTGTTTCCGGGAGACGCAGCGCCGTGAGCCCTCCGAGAACTGAGACCGCACCCATCACGACTAGCGGGAGCACTAAGTTACTGGAACCCTGAATAGTTGTGATTCTTTAGAAATAATGCATGTTCTACCTTTTCTATGACGCATAGGTAAGTCAATACAATATTTTATTAGCCAACAAAAACGTGCGTGCGTGAATATGAATAATAAACTGGTTTCATAAACTTAATTTTATGTAATGCCGGAAAATGGGTTATAGTTAATGTGAATGAAAATGAATGTTAAAAAAACATTTAAATGAGTTTACGTCTGAAGGCTACTTGTACCTTACCAAATAATTGATAAACGGGATTACAGCAAGTCCTAAGCCTCCAATATAAGCCGAAAAACCGATTCCGACACCTCTCAACTCTGTTGGGTAGAGCTCTCCAGCGTACGGGTATATTATAAGAAAGGAAGCTGATATAAAACATTTCGATATCAAAAACAGGATTAAAGTTTCAGTCGGTGCATCTGAAATAAATAAAATTAAATCGAAAACTTCCTCTACTTTGATGATTAAGTATAAAGATGTATTATTATATGCATACCGCTGGGTAACAGTACAGTGACTATACAGAATATTCCACTAATGACCATGGACAAGCAGAGCGGCCAGCGCCGCCCGACGCGGTCCATCAGTACCCAGCACACTATGTAGCTTGGGATTTCCACCGCAGATGAGAGAAAGAAGCTCATATACTGATTGCTGCCAATCGCTGGACCATAGTAGCTCAGTCCGACGTACACCATCTCGGACGCACACCAGTTCAAAGTAATGAGACAAGTCTTAAGCCGCATGTTTGGCGTCTGGCATAGAGCAAACACACTGGCAGCCTTTGCGTCAGAATGGCCTTTCTCTTTTTGCTCTGTCATATGTTTTTGCAGCTTCGCTGTATACTCCTCAGGGAAGTCTTTTCCGTTTATTCGAGCTATGTTTTTGAGTATCGTGTTTGCCTCCTCAAACCTCTCCATCATAAGCAGCCATCTCGGGGATTCGGGTAGCACGAGCCAGTACAGATAGTAAAATATAAAAGGTACTGAAGTAGCTAGGGCTAGTGATCTCCAGTCCCGTAGTAGATATGTTACTCCGGACAGTAGTATCAATCCCAATGTGTAAAATATGCAAGTCATCACTGTTACAAAAGAACGGTAGTTAGGTCCTGCCAACTCTAAAGCTGAAACAAAAGATTTCAAATGTTTATCTAAAAGTTATCTTTCAACGAAATAAATTATATTTACTTATTGAATATAAACCATACAAATAATAAAAGGTATCTGATAAACTGCCGGTATAGTCAGGCCCACAATTGTTCTTGCAAGGACCCAGAAACCATAATCACGAGCGTATGCCGTCATTATACTGCCGATCAGCAGTGTTGTCAAGCATGAGAAGAATGTCTTCTTTCTCCCAATTCTATCGTTCAATAAGCCGAATGAGTACACGCCGACCGGACCACCCACGTTCAACGCAACCAATCCCAGTGTCGGATAAACGTCATAATCGCAAACGAGGTCAAACTGAAAAAAGCGATAATTTCATTATATACCTAATATACTTTAGGTTTAGGTATATAAATATAAACTTTAATAAAATATTTAGGTAAAAAACTTAAATAAAAATACCAAAGTATCCAATAAAAAAAATCTATGCGACCAATCGGGAAGATTATGTTTTGAAATTGGACAGTAGAGATCATCATCATCTCAGCCGAGTGACGTCCATTGCTGGAGGTCGCTGCTCATAGATCGCTACAATTAAGAACCTGATTTTTATTTATTTTATATCAGTTTAAAATAATATTTAGTTAAGTATAAACTTTTAAAATTCTCGTTAATTCATCGAGCGAACTGCTACAATACCATATTAGAATTTAAAAAAAACCTTACGTCAATGACTACTGAAGAGGCGACTTCTGTAGTGTTATATTCCCATCCGTCAAAGCAGGGCTCTGTGGGCCAGGTTGTGTTCGGTATTAAACTTTTGTCTGGTGTAACGCTATGCCAATCCACGGCATACCGTGTACAGGATTCAAAAGTGTTTTTATCGTGGAACTGCATAATAAAACCAAAATAAAAAACGTAATTCGAGTAATTATTATAAAAGTACTGGAACTCAGGGCTGGAAACATTTGGTAAGGTATTATACCTTACGAGGTATCGCCAAATCCTTCCGTTGCTCTAGCGTGATGTTGGTCTCCATCAGCGCCGGTACCTTGCACCAGTGGTCTGGGACATCTGTCATAAATAGCTGGTTGAAGGCACAGAACCCACACGGGAGGCATGCGGGAAGACAAACAAACCAGAGTAGAAGTTTCTGGTAGCGTCCGAACTCGCCAATCTTGGGAAGCAGGTCGTCGAGGTCGATCGCCTCCTCGGCCGCGCTATCTGGCTAAGTTTTTATAATAGGTAACAAAATTATGGAAATTTATTTTATATATAACTACCAGAATAAATAATATAAAATATACTCGTCGACCCGGCGAACTTCGTACCACCCAAACATATTTATTATACATATACTTATACACTTTCCTTTTGAATCACTCAAAAAAAATGCAACAAAATCAGTTCCATAGTTTTGAAGCGTGAAGCGGCTTTCTTTTGTTCTAATACTGATAATAAAAATAATTTATCTGTTGCGAGGCTGATGGGTATCGCCGGCGGTGCCGCCGCACGTACTTGCAGGTTTATACCTAAAGTGCGGCGTGAGCCAGGCCTGCCTATAGTTTAACCCTCTTATTCATAAAAAGTTAAAGAGCATTTTAGTAATTTGACGTATGTCAATTTAGACTGGATGTCACGTATTTACCATACAACAAACCAGAGGAGTAGACCTCCAGTAAGGCGACTTAAAATCTACTGTATCTTTATGAATAAGACGGTAAGTTTTTATTTTGCTACGTACTACATACGTAGCTGCAGTTTCGTAGCTAGTGAACCGAACGCTACGTATCTGCGTAGGTCAATCGTAGCAGGATGCGAGTACCCGCGTAGCCGTAGCCGTAGCATATTAGTTAGCTAGCGTAGATCGTAGACCGGAGCTCTGCTCGTAGCAAGCAATCATAATCAATTCAAATTTTCTAATTTAACTAAATGCGTTCGATATAATAACGCTTAGGTAGAGTTTTATTATTTATAAGGAATAGGTAACCCAATGCTATTCCCGTATCCTTTGCTATTATGTTATTGTTCTACATCAGCCATCTGTATTTTTAAATGAAGGTTCTCTGGCATATGGAGAAAAACTATTAAAATGTTCACAGCTTTGTATTAAGGTGATATGAAGATCATACAATGTATTCTCAAAGCTTCCTAAACAAAACTAAAATAAAAATATTTTCAGCATTTAATAACAAACGTAAGGAAAATTACTTTGAGCAGGTTAACATATTATATGGTGAGAATATAAAATATACTACAGAAAATGTACACTATGTTACAATATGACTCTAGAATAGAATAGAAAACACTTATTGCATACAAAGTATGATACAAAAGTACATTAAAAATCATTCAGATAAATTGAATTTGCGTGCACTCTAGTTAGTTATACTTATAGCTGTCATAATGGTTAATGTGATGATTAATTCTTAATTAGGTATAAGCAGTCAATAATAATTAATATCATCCCTCCCTTTCGCAAATTTACTTTACTGCAATTTTACAACAATATCACCGTTTGGTTTATATAAAAATCAATAACTAACTTTTACTTTTATGTAATGGACAACGATGTATTATTAAACAAAACAATTAAATCAGAAAACATAGTAAGTACAGATCAAGTTCATAGCGATATTCGTACTAATGGGTTTTAGTTTTACGTTCCTACTTATTCCTAACCACCACATTTATTACATTTATACTTTATTTTTATTATGGAATCTCTCAATATGAATATCTATGTTACAATATTTTACTTACCGTGTTTTTGGGCGAAACACGTTTACTAGGGAGATTTTTCGTTGTTTTTACCATTGTATAATTATTTTTAGTAAAATGTTAACGCGATACAACCATCTCTAGAACCAAACAATATATAAGTGACTGAACAAGTAAGAAGCCCCACAGTATTAATCCTATTGATCAATTTTATACGTACAGTTGAGCGACTAAGTAGAGGTATGTATATATGCCGTTTTGTCACACCTTTATTGCACTACGTGCCAATATGTTACTGAAACAATAATAAAAAATTATGTAGATCCTATACTAAGTACCTTGACTATTCTCTGAATGGCATTGAAATTAGTACAGGGTGGCCCATAAGTCCCTTGAAATGTAAAAAAAAACATAAAAAAAAACTAATTACAATATGAAAAAGGTTTTTATTTTGAAGTAATCTTAATAAAATGGGAATTATTTTTTTAAAATTACATCGTCTAAATGTAATCCGTTACGATCGCGGCACTCCTGTAAGCGACGTCTAAAATTGTCCATCACTGCGCGGCAAGTAACTTCTTTAATGCTTACCATTTCTCGTCGAATATTTTCTTTCAAGACATCGATTGACCGCAGGTTGGTTTCATACACTTTTCTCTTAAGATAACCCCATAAGAAAAAGTCCATTGGGGTCAGATCCGGACTACGTGGTGGCCAGGCAATATCTCCTCTTCGAGAGATAACTTTACTAGGGAAAAGTTGACGAACGACGGGCATAGCGGTGTTAGAGGTATGGGCAGTTGCTCCATCCTGTTGAAACCAAGTCCGCGTATTGAAGCCTGGAAAATTCTGCAACTCTGGTGCAAAAGTTCTCGATCATTGCCTCATAGCGCTGCGAAATAACAGTAACCGCGCGACCTTTGCTGTCCTCAAAAAAGTAAGGGCCTATGATGCCATGCGCTGACATAGCCGCCCAAACTGTCACTTTAGGGCTATGTAAGGGCCTTTCATGTTTGCGATTTGGATTTTCGCAACTCCAGTAGCGACAATTCTGCTTTTTGACATAGCCGTTAATGTGGAAGTAGCCTTATCAGAGAATAACACGTTATTAAACGATGTACAGCGGTCGATCATATCATTTGCAAAATTTAGTCTGTGCATAGGGTCAGTATCTTTTAATTCCTGTACTAATTGAATCTTGTAAGGGTGAAGAAGTAAATCTTTCTTTAAAATCCGCTGTAATGAAGTTCTGGATAAGTTTAATGCACTGGAACGCTTACGAGTAGACTGGGTAGGATTTTCACGAATTGACTGTTTCACTACGTCGATGTTTTCTTCCATGCGTGATGTCCTTGGTCGACCTAACCGTTTTTTATCCAACGTAGAACCACTCTCCTCGAAAGGACTTATGGGCCACCCTGTATGATAAAAATTATACCGATAAATAGCTCATTTTCGACTTGTATTAAAATCTACGTATTAAACATTATATTTAAACTTCAAGAACTCCCGTTTTTTTTTGAACAACGAACAAAAAAAAGGTTTGGCTATCATAAATGGCCAGTATAAATTGAAATTGCGATAAAAAAAAACTGCTTTAGTAAACAGACTTTATATAGAACGCGTTCAAGAGTAAATTATAATCCCTGAGCTTTAAAAATAAATAAAATTGAATCAATTTAGTATAAGTACCTACACTGCACACGTATTGTATACTTATTTTGAATATAAGGCTGTTACAAAGAGGACGAACTTGCTCCGGAAATGATAAATGATAAAATGCTTTGCTACTAAGTTATCATGGTAGGTAGTGAAAGTAAAGAAAAGATTTATTATAATGTTTCGTTAAAATATTTTAATTGTGAAACGTAGATAAAATTGATATAATTAATAAAGGTCTTAAAGTTATACTTAAGTTTAGGTACATAGTTAAAATGTGAAAAGTGTCTTAACTACTTCTTGCTTAACGTTTCAACTAACCAATGCATTCGGTAGATTTGACACGATAAGCAAGCAGCTTGGGGCTGCGCCACGAGGATGCTCGTCTTGTTCCTATCACCTACAGCCTACAGCTGCTCTAGTCAAGTCATCGAATGAAACTTTGAATTCGTATAAAACATATTTTATATATCATGCACCTTCTTTACAATAATTGAAAAGCGGTCTCACTGGAGTAACCCATCAGTTCTTTAAGCATGCTACCTTGATGCAGGTTTTCATACATACATATTTTACACATATTAATAACAGGGATGATAAAAATCTATTTACAGTTTGTGCTATAATAATCACTTTTGTTTCATAATTGTACATGATTTAGCACCCAAGACAAGACAAGACAAAATACTATAATTGTAATATTATAAATATCTAATAAAAAAATTAATTATTAAGAAAAATCTCTATAAGTACTTACTTTCGGAATTTATTTTATTCTTAGTTTAAAGTTTTTTTTATTCTTGATAAAAATTTGATAGATAGAAGAAATTAAATAAAAAATATTTATCCGAGCTGAGAAAATTTCCACTTTCGAAGAGGCGCGATGCCGCCTCGCGCCCTGCCGTTAATTATAACGCCTTTAAAGTGAATGCATTTATAATTTTCTTTCTATATTAACAAATGCTGACCCTAGAAATGTCGGTAGGTACCTTCATAGGGCGTTTTCACATTGAACGATAACGGTAACGACACGATATCGTCGGACTAAAAAATCCATACAACACTACAAAACGGTTTCACACTGTGTCGTCAACCGTCAACGGCATCGTCGCCGACAGATTGTCGTAACGATATCGGCTGTATATGTGTAAATATAAAAGATGAAGCAAATGTAACTTGTTCACTGCTGCCATTATTATCTCGAATAATTACACTTTTGGGATACTTTTGCTGTCGCAGTGTGACTTACCGCATAACAAGCTGTAGGTTATATCGAGTCACATACCGATGTCTTCCCGATATCGCCGGACGATATCGTTGTCGTCTGAGCTAACGATATATGAGTATCGTGTCGGTGTCGTTATCGTCGCAGTGTGAAAACGGCCATAAGATAGTGACAACCTATATTTATTTATCATGTGTTTATCAGAGGACCTACCGAGTATATAGGTGGATGTTATTAGGTTCTCGCAGTATAGCGCTCTTCCTTTGCTTCTAAAGTAACTACAGCGGCAGCGCTCTGTTCTCTGTAGAGATTTGTGCGATTTCCTTTAATACTACAATAAAAGCCCTATAATTAATACATAGGTACATTCAAATTAGCTCAATTCAATGATAACGGTTCTGAAAGCTTTAAAATATACCAACCCTAAAATGCAACGGGCCTTAGGTACATTCTTAATAAATCTCTTTGCTGACAAATTACATCTCAATATAACGCTACACCATACCAGAACGAAATGACCTCTATTTAACAGAATCCGCTTTAATTATTTTCTTTATTTCATAACGAAAGTTAAACACTAAATTATATTCTAGCAAACATAAATTTCTTACATCCTAATATAGTAAAAAAGGTTAATTTAGGTGTTCAAAATGTAACTTGTATCAAAAAGAATGTAGTTTTTAATATTTGAACGTCAAAAATTTTATAATTTGGCTATTTGTTTCGGTAACTTCAAATTTACAAATATATACAAAAGTAAAAAGCGTTGAGAAGGCGCGCGAGCGCCCCCGCCGCTGCTACGTCAGCAACTTGAAGAACAAGATGCCCAGCGAGATGTTGACAAACAACACGAGGAGCACCAGCTGCTGCCGCGAAAACCAGTCCTGCAACGATACACGTCACGTAAGGAGATCAATCAGCTGGGTTATTCAAATGAGTTATTAGTTGTAGTGAGTATGAGTTCTGTCTCAATTACCTTGACTTGCGGACTGACGAGATACAGCAGAGGGTTGGCCCGCAGCTTCTCGGACTCCTCGTGCATGCGGCGCACCTCCTCGCGCCGCGCGGAGCCCAGCGCCGAGACCTCCTCGCGACTCATGCCCGGCTCCGGCCCCACGCCGCCGACTCCGCCCGCCATCTGCGGCAGAGATTTCTTGCGCTGAAGACTTTGCGGCGAGCTCACTATTTGCTGTTGAGTAAAAAAATAAAGTCAGGTTGTTATTTTGTCAACAGCCCTTACCTAATTTATGGCAGGGTTATTGCCTAACATTACCTCCACAGGAGGCACATTTATCCAACTCTCGGAAGCGCGCCGCGCAAGAATAGCCGGTGAGCATAACAAGTCCTCTTCATCCTCCTCATCGCCCATGTACCACATCTTGCAGAATGTGTGTTTATTTACAGTCTACCAGATCCGTTCACACTCCTTTATTTGCATTTGTAGGCTTTAAATTAGCTGATTTCACAACTCCTTTAAGTCACTTGAAACAATTTTAGTAAATGCATTTTCTACTTTATTTTCAGGGATCAAACAATTACAAGCGCAAAGTTCATTAGTTAGTAAAATATTTTAGTTATATTTAGCAAGAGGTGATGCGCGGACAGCGGCTGCGAACGACTGTCGCTCAATATAGAAATAGCGAAGGCTGGCCGCTGTGGAGTTGGCGCGGCGCGTGAGCCGGGCACAGCCGGCCGCCGCGTGCCGCCGCGCCCGCCGCCTCTCTACCGCCTCGCTCGCGCCGCCCGCCTTGGCGACGCCCGCGTGCTTGTTTAGGTAGGTATATTATAATATAAACTTTCGTTAACTAGCTACCAAAATACCTGCAATTATTATTTTAAACGGTGCGGTTAATTCGTATTATGGTACATGTATTCAATTTTGTAATCGTTCAACTCTGGACATGCTCTACAATTAGACTCCAAATATCGTGATATAGACGACATAACATTAGTAATATAATATCTTTAAATTAGTAAACGAGAGTATAAATTTAGATTACTTAGATAATTAAATTGTACATATTATTTAGTTAATCCCATCCCATCCCTTGTATTTTATTTGTAGGTAAGTGTATGTTTTTTTAGTTAACCGGAATTTTATACTGTAAATATGTTATGTACTGTAAATATTTTTGTGTTCCTGTTAATAAATGATTTATCGTTAATCCCAGTTATAGATAGAAGTGAATGTGGCATGGGATAGGTACACGACTGATTCCAACGTTCCTATTTCTCATGGCCCTAAATATATAATTCCCGATTTATTTTTAGATACACTACAATGTAGGTACCATAATTTAAAAAAAGGACATTTGGCCACATATGCAATACACATGTGCTTTTCGTTTCTTTTCGTATATCCATTTGTATTGACTTTTTGCTCTAGGAGACGAAAAGCTTTATAAATATGGCCATGTTCTAAGATAGCGTTTTACCCACATACTTTATTTTTCAGCTCTTTTATGCTATGCCGTGCTATGGACAAATTGTATGCACATATACTGAAATTATTAAATAATAGCTGTGCCCACGACTTCGTCCGGAAAGTACCTTTAATATTTTCTTACCGTATAAGGCGGTAACTCACGGTATGGCGCGAAATTCAAAAATTTTCACGTTTTTTAATTATTTTGGCGAAAGTATTCATTTTAAATAGAGTTTAAATGAATTCGTGTACGTAAAAACCTATTTCCCAGATTGTGATATATCGTTTTTGAAAGACAGAGTAACCGATTTTGTGTATATTCAAGGAACTTGTTTTTTGGCCTTTTACCCCTTAGACACAAAATCTGTAGGTCTGTCTTGAAAAAACGTTGTATTACAATTTGGGAGATGGTTTTTTACATACGCGAATTCATTTAAACTTTATTAAAAAATATATACTTTCTCCAGAATAAATAAAAAACACGAAAAATTTGAATTTCGCGCCATAGCGAGAGTTACCACCTTAAATCTTCCCTGGACGGCGATAAACATTTCAAATTAAAATCAGTTAAATCGGCCCAGCCGTTCTTCAGTTTTAGCGAGAAAATGAATATATACATTCGAATGTCGATTTATTGGTAGCTATAACGCTTTGATAAAGAATGGAAGGTAAATACTAACGAGCGCATTTGAATAAAGAAGAATGAATAAAAATTGGTAGTATAACCTGCGCAGATAAAGAACAGATTTAAATATGGCGTCGATCCGCATGCTATCTCGGTCACACAGTGAAGTACACGCTGCAAAAAAAATAAATAACGCAGAACATATTTAGCCATTTAATATTGCCATCGCTTTATGCGATAGCAATATTATTTTATTATTTATTACTTGTATTATATGTGGCAATAATATAGAAAAACAAAAGAACAATGTTTTATTAATAACAACTAATAGAGAAAAACAAAAGAACAATGTTTTATTTACCCTTGCTTTTAATTTATTTTATTATGATATTATTTGTAAATAAGTACTAATAGATCATTCATTAATAATAATAAAAAAAGAATTATTTATTACAAAGAGTCGGTAGAAGAAATATTAATCGAACTTTTTTTGCCAACCATACATTACGAAGAAAAAAACGCCCGCCATTTTTAAATCTGTTCTTTATCTGCGCGGCTTATACCTAGGTACTTTTATTATTTTAAGTTCCCTAATTTGAAGTTCATCCGACCACTGAAATATGAGTTGCTTTTATGACTACGGAACCCAAACAATTTAATGAATCAAGGTTTTTAATGGGTTGACCTAAGTTACTTATTTATAACTAGCTCTAGCCCGCAGCTTCGCAAGCGCTTTTTTAGAATAAATGTAAATTACTTGTTCATTTGTTTTGTTAAGTATACTATCTAATCTGTAGTTATACTCAGAAATATCAGGAAATCATTTCTAATTTCTAATCCAAACCCCTAAAGAAATCAATATCATGCAGTTTCCTTTTACAATACAAAAATCTTTAGCTGTTTGGACTGCAAGCTATAATATCCGTATTTCTGAATATACAAACTAACCTTAGCCTTTATGCATAACTCTGACGATTTAAAAAAAAATCCAGTTCATCTACCCGATAAACTCCGTTTACTTTCATCATCATCGTCGCTCGCTACCGATTGATGTTCACTGCTGTATATTGGTCTTGCGCGACTCTTATCTATTATATATTTAAAATTTCTAACTTTTTCGTAATCAGAACACCCAATATCCTAAAAAAAATCCACACATATCGATTTACATTTTGCATTTATAAATTAAAATGATGATGTCTTTTTTGTAATAAAGATTTCTTAAACCTAGAATTGCCCATTCGATTTGTAAGAAAAATAATAAGCGGTTTCGGTTTTTCATAAAAACTTTGTATCAAGGACTCCAGTAACTATAAAAGCAGTTATGATACCATATTTGATGTTTTAATATTAATAGGAGCTTATTTTGAAAATTCAAGTTTGTAGTGTCAATAGTTTAGATTCTAGCGATAAACTTGTTTTACCCTGTATAAGAACTTAATAACTCAGGGGCAAAAAAAAACTACTTATGATGTTTTTAATGCAAAGATAATGTACAGTGTAAATTTCAACATTCTGAATCCAGATGTTTAGGAGTTTCATACACACTGTTACATCCTGTATACGGCGTCCTTTTTGTTTTTAGTAATTAGCGCCCCAACAATTTAGAAACATCACCCATTTCGAATCAAAGAGAATCTACAGTGTAAATTTCAACTTTATAAATCCAGACGTTACACCCTGTATACGGAGTCCCGTTTGTTTTTCGTATTTAGCGCCCCTAACAATCTAGAAACATCACCCATTTCGAATCAAAGAGAATCTACAGTGTAAATTTCAACTTTCTAAATCCAGACGTTACATCCTGTATACGGCGTCCCGTTTTTTTCGTAATTAGCACCCCCAACAATCTAGAAACATCGACCACTTCAATTTCTAAGAAAAATAATGAGCGGTTTCGGTTTTTCATACAAACTTTAACACCCTGTATCAAGGCTCTCAGGACTAATAAACGCAGTTTTGATATCATATTTGATGTTGTAATATTATAAGGACCTTATTTTGAAAATTTCAAGTCCCTAGTGTCATTAGTTTAGATTTTAGCAAAAAACATATTTCATCCTGTATAAGACCTCAGGCGCAAAATTAAAAAAAAACTAAATGATTTGTGATGTTGGTGATATAAAAGTAATCCACAGCCTAAATTTCAACATTCTAAACCCAGTAGTTTAGGAGTTTCATACAAACTGTTACACCCTGTATACGGCGTCCCGGTTAAGTTATCCCAAAATCCCGTCTTAGTGGGTGCTTACGTGACGCAAAGAAGCTACTGTCCAAATTTCATCTTTCTATCTTCAGCGGTTTCGGCTGGGCGATGATGAGTGAGTGAGTGAGTGAGTGAGTAGATCAGTGGTATTTGGATTTTATATATATAGATATACTATTTCTATTTGTCTATGTCAATCATCCGAGCGCAGCCGAAAGACGTCGATATTTAATGATGAACGCTGTTGCCTGTCCTCATCGGGTGTTCCCAGTTGCCTTTACCATCACTATAGGTAGTATAGGGATATTCTAAGCTGCGCATCACACGGTTAAGACAATATGATGACAATACTCAACATTCGAGTGGTCGTCATATCCGTACAGAACGATCCAGGATATTTCGACCGGTTTCTCATCGCTTCTTCCTCAACATGGCCGCCCTGTTTGCAATAAAATTAGGCCTCCTGTATATAGGTAGTTGTATAAGAGGGTAGGTAAACGAGCAGTCTGAAAAAAAAATGTGTTTCGAAGTTGTTTTGAAGGTTTTTTGCAAAAAAACTAGGGATTTTGCGAAAACCCGGATAATTTGATATAAGCATTACTTTTTTTTCAATCATCCTGACGTAAAGAAGTTTTTTTGCAAAAAACCTAGTATAATTGAAAAATTTGAAACCTTCTTAACTCTGATTGGCTAGATTATAGCTTGCTGGTTAACTCTTATTCTGATTGATTATCTGTAGCGTCAAAGGATATTTTAACAAAACAATCAGAATAAGAGTTTGCCAGCAAGCAATAATCTAGCCAATCAGATTAAAGGAAGGTTTCAAAGTTTTCAATTTTACTAGGTTTTTTTGCAAAAAAACTGCTTTATGTCAAGATGATTGAAAAAAAGTAATTCTTATATCAAATTATTCGTGTTTTCGCAAAATCCTTAGGTTTTTTTTGCAAAAAACCTAATTATCAAATCTTACTACGACATATACAAACCTTTCTGCCTCCTCCACCGCCGGGCACAGGTGCCGGCGGCGCGGGCGCCGGGCTCTGTGAGACGTACAGGCTCTCCGTCCGTTTTGGTTGGTACGGCGAAGGCGAAATATCTTGTCCAAGGTTTCGCTTCCGCAATAGAGATTCTTCAAATGGTGGTGGTTCCCGCGAGCCAGCGCGCGAGACAGACCCTCTACCGGATGCGAGGTGGCCGTTGCTGGCAGGCGTAGGGGCGCGCGACATGGGTCGCGACGGCGCCGGCGCCGACGGCTGCGACGCCACCGAGCCCGCCCGAGAGCCCGAGGCTGGCGGCGCGCTCGCCTCTACCGATGCCTGCCTCGATCTTCTTCCGTACCGATCAACACTTCCATCTCTACTTGGCGGCCGTTTGTAATGATCGAAGTAATCTATCGATGGTCGTGTTGTTTGTCTTTTATCTCTCATCCCATTCGGCATATTATCTTGTTCTGGCATTTGCCTGTAACCTTGTTGTTGCAGGTCCGTGGTTGGTTGATGAAAGACCGCTTGGTTGGGCTGTCCATAACCCTGTTGATCAGTTGGTGGTTGACGGTATCCTAGATGTTGATAACTTTGTTGGTCCATATTTTGGCGATAGGGGTCTGAGCCCATGGGCACCTCCGAGTGCACAGTTCCCGTTCTTAATCCGTTTCGACTGTAAGACGGATTTACACTGTCAACATAAGTTTGTTCTTGTGGCTTGCTTGGTTGTCCTAAAACGCTACTTCTTCGCACTGGGGGCTGCGTCGTATTCCAATCTTGTAATGGTCTTTGGTTTAAGTTTAGGGTAGGTTTTGCTGACGATAATCTACGTCCCTGTAAGTTTTGATAGGGCTGACTAGTGGGTTCCATACTTTGTTGAATTGCGTCGTGTCGTGACAGGTAGGGCGCTTGTGTTCCGGCAGGAGCAGCTCCGTAGTTGCCTTGTTGCGGATCATTAGAAGTGTAAATTTTATTCCCATCCATCATTTGTGAAGGTGCAGATCTGGAATTGCTCCACGTGTCCTGATTAGGAGTGTATTGTGAATCGTACGGAGGACCAAGAATTCTTTCATCTGTGTTATAGTTTCCAATGCTAGCGAGTCTGGGGTCCATTGACTGCGGCGGTTTAGGGTACTGGTTAGACGACCTTCTGGAACCTATGGCGTTGGGAATTCTATTATTAATTTGTGGTAATTGCTGGTGCATTGGAGGGATATGATTTGGAATGCTCTTTCCGTCCAAGATCTTTTCAGATTCTTGCGTTGGAGGTACGCGTGGTACGTGTGCTTCATAATTTCTTTGTCTATATTTGTCTCTTAATCCTATTCGATCAAAGCCTGGGTGCTTAAAATCTGGAGCGAACTGCTTAGCAGTCGTTTGTGCTAGATCACAGTCTTCTTTTGCTTGGTCCGCGCCCTCGTCGGCTTGCTCGGCCTTGCCTCGAGCCGTTGCCGTTCTGTACAAAAAATAAAACATGGTCAAATACAATCTATATTTTTATATATATTCGCTCATTGAGTAAGCTATCTCAATCGTCCTTACTTCAGAAGGGTAAAACACATATTTTGTAGGTTATAAATAGATACAACTTTTTATTTTATACTAGTTGACATGGCGGACTTCGTACCGCCTTGCATTATAATTTTTGGGAATATTCTATAGCCTATATGTCTATATGTATGTGAAGCTTCCCAACAGTGAAATATTTTTCAAATCGGTTTAGTAATTTTGAAACCTATTCAATACAAATCTTTCCTCTTTACAATATTGTATAGATTAAGTACTGAGTTACTGATCTGCTTAAGTCAATCAATATCCTACTTATCTATCTACTATATATACATACATAAATATACTGCATATAAAAATTTAACGTATTTTGTTAGTTTCGTATAACTCGAGAACAGAACAGTCGGGCCGATTGAGCTTATTTGGTTTTGAAATATTCAAAGTTTACAAGGTAAGGAGAGAAAATATGAAAATTGGGAGGTAAGTTAGTAAAAACGACAATTTAATTTATCCATATTAAATTGTAAGGCGAAATACGAGTTCACCGGGACAGCTAGTAATTTATAAAAACCCCCTCATTGTGGTGGTGGAGTGTTATTAGTTTGACACACAGGCGGACTAAAGTGTAGGCTCACTCACAGTACGTGTTCCGAAGACTCGCTTGCATACATAATTATTAGTCAACTAGTCGACCCGGCGAACTTCGTACCGCCTAACCTCTAACTATGTTGTGGATGTATTATAATTATAAACCCTTCTCTTGAATCACTCTATGTATTAAAAAAAAAACTCATCAAAATCCGTTGCATATTTTTAAAGATTTAAACATACATAGGGACAGACGCGGGAAGCGAATTCATTTTATACTGTGTGTATAAGTCATTACGTTAGTTTACTGAAAGTTATATTAAGTAACATACAATTGTCAACACTAACCTAGAGATTGCAATGTCCTCCTTTTGCTTCGCTATTTTGGAAGCGCGTTGCGCCGCGTTGACCGCCGAGTCCACTCGTTCCCGGAACTTGGCCGAGCGCATAAGGAACATGTGTTTCCGTTTCTGACTTGTGATGAGCACGTTGTTCTTGTATTTGCCCTCTTCCCGCGTGCCATCCCTGAGGGTCGTGACGCCGTATCCGTACTTCCTGTTAGCGAACCACTCTCCCTCGTAGCGCAGCCCGTCGCTCCTCTCGCTCACACCGAACCCAGTACGTTTGTCATTCTTCCATTCACCCAGGTATGTTTCTGTCACGTTAGCGTCTAGATGCTCATCCTAGAACATTATTAAAATTTATTAAAGTTAATAAAGATATGTATTATTACAAAAAATCTTTGTGATAGGTAAGATATGTGGGTTGCCTGGAAGAAATCGCTTTTAGCGATAAGCTTTTAGCGCCCATTGCATGCAAATTCAAATAATAATATAATAATAATAACACATCACACTCAGAGCCCCTAACTAGGAAGAACCTGTATCTAGGCTGCCCGAAACACACACAGAGACGAACATCACACCCAGACCGGAAACAAACATCGATATTCATCATATTAATATTCGCCCCGCCCGGGAATCGAACCCGGGTGCACACGTTTACTCAGTCCACATCACTGCCAACTGAGCCACGGAGCAGTCATAAATTGTCAAATTGTCTGCACTCATAATTTCAATTGTACCTTTTGTGTCTTACTTTGTCTATACCAATATTATAAAGAGGAAAGATTTGTTTGTTTGTTTGTTTGTAACGAATAGGCTCCGGAAATACTGAACCGATTTGAAAAATTCTTTCACTGGTAGGAAGCTACATTAACCCCGAGTGTCATAGGCTATATTAGATTTTCAAAAAAATTTGGGATCCTTACCTAAACTCAAATAATGTAACCCAAGGTGCAATATTTTTTCCGTTGTTTACATATTTTGACAGCTGGTTTGTTGTTGTTGTTTTGTTTTTAATTTGGCCATTCTGGGCAGTCAAAAGAACATAGTCTATAAAGCGAAGTCTTTTGTAATATCTTATATTCTATGGCGTAACGAAATAAGCCGGGAAAGCTAGTATGCAATAGTGTTTCTATTCTATTCTAAGATATAAGTTGTTTTGAAAGTATTATGTGCTTTGCATTTGAAATGAAATACATAATGTAGCATAAGTTTTGATACACAAAACCGCTTTGCATGTAATGCGATTCTGGTATGTAAGTAATTTAATGTAATTTTAATGATTAGGGTTCATGTAGCGGGATAGAAACTGCTTTAAAAACGAGAACTTACTTACAATACAAATAATTTATAATATTCGAATTTAATTTCAGTTAATTGGGCCTATCTCAACCAGAATATTATGTACAAATATATAAAATTGAAATCTCTCAGAAAAGTTCTCAGGTAGGTAATGTACTGCTTCTACTGGTAGTGAGTTTAAAAGTGTTCTTTTTTTCCTTATCTGATCTGTGCTTTCAAACCACAAATAACGCACTGCCGCAGATAGTTTTGTAATTTCTATGAAAGTGGTTTCCTACTTGGCCGTTGTTTGTGTTACTGTGTTCAATATGTCACCTCAACAACGAAGCTGGCGTTGGAGTCGGTGTGCAGCGAGGCGTGCGTGGCGGCGGAGTGCGAGCTCTCCACGGAGGAGACCCACGAGGAGCCCGACCCGCCCGAGCCGCCCGAGCGCACGGAGCTCGTGCCGCGCTTGTCCAGCTCCCCGGCACTGCGCTGTTTGCGCAGCTTCTGTATAATAACCATAAGTACCTATTAAGTATTTTAATATAATTCATCATGAAAATAAACTCGGCTATACGTGGGCCCGTATCCCAGATCCGCACAGGAACTTAAAAACTACCATGCAGCTGCTTATACCTAACTAGACTAGAACTTCTTTGAATACTACTGAACCGATTTTGATAATAATAGCTGATTTTTTAAGTAAGGCTATGAAGTCTTTAAGGTGGTTACTCTCGCTATGGCGCGAAATTCAAATTTTTTCGTGTTTTTTTATTTATTCTGGCGAAAGTATACATATTTTTAAAAGTTTCAATGAATTCGCGTATGTAAAAAACTATTTGCCACATTGTAATACAACGTTTTTAAAAGACAGACCTACTGATTTTGTGCCTAAGGACATAAAGGCCAAAAATCAAGTTAGGTCCTTAGACACAAAATTAGTAGGTCTGTCTTCGAAAAACGTTGTATTACAATGTGAGAAATGGTTTTTTACATACACGAATTCATTAAAACTTTATTAAAAATTAATACTTTCGCCAGAATAATTAAAAAACGCGAACAATTTTGAATTTCGCGCTATACCGTGACTTACCGCCTTAAGCACAAACTACATTCATATCTCACTTGTTTTGCCGTTTTTTGACCCCACTTAATTATGAGAAGAAGTATCAAATCAAATCAAAATTATTTATTTAAAGAACACACAAGAGGGTAAAATACATTAATACAAATGTTACATTTCATAAATATTATTAGATGTATTAACAGTCCGTAATGTGTTCTTGCTAAAGTTCATTTTCGAGTGGCTGTGGTCCCCGCACTAGGCGAACCTGACTGAATCGCGGCCACCGCGGTTGATGACGACACGTTTGTGGCTATTAAAATAATCTAATCTTTTGATCCGCTTGGTTATTATATTACTTTATTCAGTTACTTTTAACTTTATTAAAATGCATAAATGTTAAAAAATACTGATAAATCATGCAATTAAATAAATAATTAAATGGTTCTGTTTATTAATATAAATTAAATTAAATTAAATTATATCTATTTTTGTATTATGTATGTTAAAATCTAGTTAAAATTATATTTATTAAATAACTTCCTTATTTTTTATTTTAGTGTTTACTATTTTTATTTAGTTTATTTTTATTGTAAGAAAATAAATAAGAAATCTTGCACACATAAATATAGGTAAATAACAAAATTCATACTCACTCATTAAAATAATTGTGTTTAGTTGTGTAATGATCAAGATTCTATTACAATAAGTTTTTCCGTTTCGTCGTAGGTTAGGGAATTAAGTTTATTGGTGATTGTATGTTTGGCCTGACGAGTCGTTGCTCCACGAATATTGCAAAATACTTTATTTTATTTTGTACTAGTCGACCCGGCGAACTTCGTACCGCCTAAACTATTACTTTCTTGTGCATGTACTATACTTATTATAAACCTTCCTCTTGAATCACTCTATCTATTAAAAAAGACCGCATCAAAATCCGTTGCATAATTTTGAAGATATAAGCATACATAGGGACAGACGCGGAAAGCGACTTCATTTTATACTATGTATTGATTTGATAAGGTTATATTAATTCGTTGATAACCTGTAATTTGGCGTCAGTTTTTAACCCCCGATCGAAAATTTCAGAGAGGGATGTTATAATTTTAACGTGTGTATCTGTCTGTGTATCTGTCTGTGGCATCGTAGAGCCCAAACGGCTAAACCGATTTTCGTTTAGTTTTTTTTGTATCATAGATAATTTCAGGCCGAGTGTTCTTAGCCATGTCTGATGAAGATCTGATCAGCGGTTTGAAGATGATCAGCTCTTGAATAATGGATGATAGGATCTAACTAGCTTCCTTATGTCCGATCGATTTGAAATTTGGTACCATGTTACATCTATGTTATAGAAAGTATTTGGTAAGGTAACCATGACCTGATCAGCCGTTTGAAGATAATCAGCTCTTGAATAATGGATGAGAGGATCTAACCACCTTCCATTTGTCCTATCAATTACAGTTACTAATGATATTGAAAGTATATGTTAAGGTAACCATGATATTTTTAAGATGATTAGCTCTAGTTCTAGTTAAGTTGATGAGGGGTCTGACTGGGTCGGGGGTTTTTAAATTTGAGTTATATTTAAATAAGTGTTATATGTGTCATAAGTTACAGACCTAAATCATACACCGAACATGAAAAAACGTAAATACTTACCCATAAAAAATTCAAATTGGACCTGATTTTTTTTTCTCTTTTTCCAATGTCTACCCATGTATACCTACCGTTTTTATTAGTTACTTTTCAAGAATTTCTTATATGTGTGCTTGCGATGGTGATGCTTTTTAGTTCAATGACACCCAACCTAATCTGTAAAAAATTTAATTTGTTAGATAATTTAGATTTTAATTTAATTTTTGTATTGCATGCTAGGTTACAAATACTACTATAAAACTTTAATACTTTTTTAAAATATCTTTGTAATTTATAATGACCTCTGCGATACAGGCTTACCTAGTTCAGGGACTACTTTGTAATTTTATTTTCTAATCTATTAAATGAAATAAATTTTATTATTATTATTATTATGTATATATTTGTTCGAAAACCTCGGTTTTTACGCCGGTAGAATAACTGATATTCACGGGCCGGGGCCAAATGAATATCAGGGTGATGATGTAGGTGAGCATTTCTACAAAGTGAACAGATTTGTCTGACTTCGGTGGCATTTTTTTTATTTTGACCTAGAGACTTCATAATTAAAAACCATGCAAAGGAGCTTATTCTGTATTCAAATATTGATTTGGCCCACTTCAAAAGTATAGTTATCTTTTTATCATATTTTATTGTTACTCTGTATCTGTTGTTTGCTCCAATAAATAAAAAAAAAAAAAAAAAAAAAAAAAGAACAGTTTCCAAAAAAACTGACCTCGAATATTTTGTCTCCATCGAAATCAGAAAAAATTACCCACCGAATCACAATTTTGCCACTGAAATCAGAAATCTATCCACCGAAAGCACAATCCCATACAATTTATCATCGATATTTTATATTAATTTTTATTTACACAGTATTTAGTTGTAGTAGTAAGGAGCGCTCATTGAAAAATTTGCGTGTTTCATATTTTTAGTGTCATTTGGTGACAGAGTTTTCGGATACTACTTTGAACTCTGGATATTTCCAAGAAGAGCTTTAAGAATTACAAATGTTTAAAAATAATTTAAAGTATATCTGAAAATATTTACCTGAATTTTGTATTAACTTTACTGTTATTAAATACTCAATAATAAATAAGTACACTCTCGTACCAAATTAAAGTTTAATAAATTTCATTAGTCATAATAATAAGAATAACTTTTACGTCTGGCCATTCAGAGGGGTAACGCTGCCAGCCTGCTAGGCACCGTACCTTCCGATGGCAGTGATTTTGAGGCCATTTTTTATTTGTAAATATTTATTTAGTTTATTTAAGTTAATAAGTTTAATAATATCTTGTGTTGTTAATAATTATTCAACTTTTAGGTATTTATTTTAAACATTAAGTAATATAAGTATAATAACAATAACGATAATTTACTTTTTTTTTTGTTGATTCAAATGCAAGCTTTGGTATACATAAATTCAGTACATATTATAACACAAAGTCGCTTGAGCGGGAAGCTTCTGTAAGTATGCTTAAATAGTTAAACTACTCAACGGATTTTGATGTTTTTTTTTTTATAGATAGAGTTATTCAAGAGGAAGGTATAAAGAACATGCATAACATAGAAATATTTTAGACGTTACAAAGTTCGCCGGGTAAAATAATAATAGTAAAACCCCCCTGACTCAACTCGGTACAGCGCTATGCCGGTTTTCAATACTACCCTCCGAAAAAATTTAGTCAGAGAAATAAAAAACAAAAAATGGTACGAAGTTATATGCATTTTGTGTATAATCAATGATTATATACAAGAAATAAGTATTTTTATGACAAAAATGTGAAATATGAGCTATTTTAGCATGCGTTCAAAGTAAAAATCTGATTTTGGTGGATGTTTTTTTGACTTCGGTGTTTAAAAATCCACCGAAAACCACCGATATCAAAATCAGCGAAATCACAAAAGAGTACAAATAAAAATTTAACTCGGAATTAAATTACAGCATAACAATCATCTGTACATCAAATAATACCAACCCAATGGCGAGTGCATGGCACTAGTTGAAAGTTAACTATTTCTTACGGTTAGAAAAAAATTACCTACACCGAATTCAGGACTGAGGGGTACCCAAAACCACCGCGTGTCACAATTATCCTGAAAATAATTACTGAAATGTCGGCGGGGCACGGATTTCAGGCTCGCGGCGTGTAGGCCATGACTGAATCAAGCTGCAGAGTACTTCAGATAGTTCGAAACGTTAACCACTATGGTTGTGGGTGATGATTTGTAAACACCACCGAAATGAGGGAGAATTCCAGGACGCTCATTCAGATTGGTGTATTATAAAAATAATAGAAGTTTTTGGTTTTTCATGGTAACTACAGCCTCAATACACTCATCGCCAAGGCGTGAATATATATAAATTAATCAAATATCACTTCATTAATTTGTAACAAGTGACTCTTTCATGAATTTCGGCAACAGGACACCCCACCGATGTCAGGTTTTATGACTTTCGGATTTTTTTTCTGGTATTTATATTAAATTTTCAGAAATGTTTCTATGCTCTCCAACTGCGTACCCATACATAGTTGTGGCTGAAATAATTTGAGCAGCCTACTTTATTGGCGTATATTTTATTTTCAAATTGCCACTGAATTTCGCCCGTCCGTAGAAATGCCCAGGTGCATGATGAGGTGATGTGTGTGGGGCGTGTGTGGTTGAGATAGCCGCAGGTGTAAGTCGGATAAGTGCGTTATCTTCTGTTTCCAAGAACTTTCTGACTATTCTACAAGTATTAAGTATGTCTGCTTTTTGTATGGTGAGGTATGTTTTTTCTGGTAGGTTAAGTTGTTTAAGAGATGTGTGAAGCAGCTTTGGGATAACACCGGTTGTGGACATAACTATTGGGACTATTGTAACCGACTGAAGTTTCCACATTCTTTTTAATTCTTCTTGTTGATAGAGTTTTAGACCGACGCTCGGGCTTCTTCTTGGCGCAGAGGCTGTCCATTGCTGTTCAGCGCGGCAATGCGGCCAGCGTCATGGGAGCCTTTGAGCCGAGCGCAAGGGCTGGGGGCTTATTTATTTAATTATGATATTTATTTTTATTTTATGACTTGTGTTTTTTTTATTTTTGTTTTTAATTTTGACACTTATTTTATTTTTATGATTGTTATTTATATTTTTTATTTTTTTATTTTGCTTACTGTTTTTATGTATTAAATTGTTTTATTTTAATTAATATTTAATATTTATTTAAAATTAAGTACTTAAGGTGAACCCTCTCCCATACTAAACTAAAGGTCCTAAGACGTGAAAACCGGAAAGTATTTTTTACTGTAAAAAAAACTGAAACTTTGTACATGTGATTAAAAGTGGCAAACAAACGGAAACTTATTTATTTTCACTGTAAACTCGTAATTTCAGCAATAAAATTTCGTACTTTTTACATTTGTGTGCGTGTATACACACACAAGTTTTCCGATCTTGACGGCAGAGGGCTAGACATGGTTCTACTATAATAAGTTTTAATGTTTGTTCTTACGTATTAATCTTATGATAAATTAAAAACACTAAAATAAGAATAATACAATTAAAAAAAATTAAAAAAACTAGAAACTTTTGCCCAGGCTGGAATTGAACCCGAGTCCTCTAAATGTACTACCGTCCCACCGACTCGACTACTCAAACGAAAAGATTTGATCGCGACGTTGCCGCTGTTCTATGAAAATGAACAGAAAAGAAAATCTGCCAAAGGTCGAAGCTCGACGAGACGAGCTGTTGCCGCTTTTGGCAAAAACTTGCATTGCGTTGCGTGCATTGAAATCCTAAATGTATTGTTTTACTTTTCTTGTGTAGTGTGTAGGTATTGCCATTGTAATATTTTAAAATAGACCGCATGTTTTTTTTTTTCATACTATTTTAGTCAATATGACATCAAATGTAAAAATGCGTATAAATAAATGGCATCAAATTTGTTCATTAAATTTAAATGACCTATTATTAAATAATTTGTACTTACATATTAATAATGCTTGCAATACGATATCTGTAAGGATTTCAATTGAATTCATAAAACGTTTCAAAATGTATCCTAGTTTTGTTCCTAAATCTTCCTAATTAGTTTTTCGTGGGTACAGATATTGTACTTTTTTAGCAGAGATGTGACTTATCTAAGATAAAAGTATCTTAAATACAGATACAAGATACAAAATACGTATCTTCAATCTTGTATCTAGATACTTTTTTTAAAATGCATTTTGTATCTGGTATTTAAATACTTTTGTTAGGTATCTTAGTATCTTGAAGATACTTTGTTTACAAAATACTTTTAGATTGGATTATGAGGGTGTGTTTGTGTATGGCGATTTAATTTATTCTTGTTAAGAGGAAAAAAAATATTGTTTCTTTGTATCGAATAAACTCTGTCCATAACTAACTAGACCGATATTAAAAAAAAAAAACATTAGAATCATGAATTATTCCTGACTAGCTTTCCCGGCGAACTTCGTATCGTGTCTCACACACATTTTTTTATGGAAAAAATTAAATGTCGTTTTAACAAACTTCTCCTCCGTTTTCCATATTTTCTCACCTTTTAAACCTTCCCTGGACAAGAACGAACATTTCAAAACCAAAATCAACTAAATCGTCCCGGCCGTTCTCGAGTTTTAGCGAAACTAACGAACCACGATATTTTTTTATAGATATATAGAAGAAGGAGATAGATTAATTAACAAAGCCTATAGAATAGAGTCTTTTCAATAGACTATAGATAAAAAATATTTCCAAGAATTCAAATAGCGGAAAGGCTTTAATTATGTAAATGTTTTTATTTATTTATTTCTTTTTGTAATATTTGATATTATTGCTTGTGCTAGGTATTTTGAATTTTTGCGAATATTCTATACTATTATTATGTTCATCAGGGATAATGTAGGATTCATGAGATGAAAAAATAAAACGGTCCGGTAGTTATGAGCCTATTCGATGCAAACGAATACAAACATTGTGTAAACTTACATTGTAGGGCGGTAGAAAGTTCGGCGTGCTAGCTTGTTTTATACAGGGTGTCCGGGGAAGTTATAACATAATTTTAAGGGTGTATTCTATGATCAATTTCACATACAAAAAACACCCCATATGAGGTGTCGCAGCCCCCTCCCCCCTCAGTATGATGTTTTTAAGTTTTTTGGCAAAAGTCAACCCCGCCTACTTTAAAATTCACAGTTAAAGATCAGAGGCTCACAGAAGCTTCATTAAGGTAATGATCGAAGGCAAAGTAGTTAGGCTACCTAAGTTACTAACAAAATAACCAAATATTGCCTTAACTTTTTTTTTTAAGTGGCTGAAACAAAAAAAAAATTGTGCATTTTTTATGGTTTTTCAAAGTTATCACAAAAATATGCAGATGCTTTTTTATATTTTTTGTGTTTTATTGTTAGCTTTTGAGTTGTTCTCCAAAATAGTACTAGATTTATTTCTTCGTCTATTACTATTACTTTAGAAATTATCAACTACCAAAAAGACCCTTCGCTTTCACCTTTTAATTTAAGATTTCAGTTTAACCCTATTTTATAAAAAAATAAAGTCAATATTTAATTAATTTGTTAGTTATTTAGGTAGCCTACCTACTTTGCCTTCGATCAAGACCTAAATTAAGAGTCCTTTTACGCGAACAGTGGCGCCACTCTAAATCTAACACAAAAAAAAAATGTATCTGCAATTTTTTTGTGGTAACTTATTAAAACGGTACAAAATGCAAAAAAAAAAATTTTTTCACATGCATTAAAAAAAATAGCAAAGGCAATACTTGGTTAGTTTGTTAGTAACTTAGGTAGCCTAAAACTACTTAGCCTTCGATCTTCCTTTCCTTCGAGTGATCCTAAGGTTAAAGACTGTGAATTTAAAAGTAAGAGAGGACTAATTAAAAAAAAAAAAACTTCATACGGAGGGGGGGGGGGGGTGAGGCTGCGACCCTTTTTTTTTTTTTTTTTTAAGGCGGGGAAACTCCTAACGAGTACCCTGCAGCCCCGGGGGGAGCCGCAGGGTTATATGGGGTTCGCACCCACTAAAACCCCGCCGGTGTCCTCCTCGGCTGTTAGCAAGGGGGTCACGGGTGATCTTTCGATCGTTATGTTCAACTCCGCGACCCCCTCCAGCATCGGCTGTGAAGCCTCTTCGCGGGGGGACAGGTGGTAAGAGTCCCCCCTGAGCGCGGATGGCTCTTCCTACGCCCGACGACGGAACTGGACACCTCGTTCCGTCGTCCTTCTCGGGGCCGTTATGTGACTACACGAGGCCCCCGCCTCGTGCACCCAACGACCCCGGGGTCCTGCAGCGGTGCTGCAGGGCGGATTGGGGGCTTGTCGGCCCCGACACGGTGTACGGATGATCACCGTGGTGGGACCGAGGCCCCGCCCGCTCTCCTCCTCGACCGCCCCATCCGGCAGTCGAGCGGGAGCAGGGCTTGTCACTCCCCCTATGGCACCTAGAAAGTTAATGCCATAGTGGAAGTCCCAAGACCCCGCCCCTTCCTCCTCGACCGCCAGGTGCTGCTAGCCGTTCCACCTTGGCCACAGCACCCAGCGATCGTGTGTGACAGTGCCCTAGGTAGGACACTGCCACCCTCACCTACGGGGCATTGTGAGCGCCCCATCGGCACGCCCATTGCGGCAGCGACGGCGACATCAAGCCGACCGCAAAGCGTGGAGAAGTGATAGCCCGGCATCTACTCCCCTGCGTCTTCAGATCAGCCGGGTGGATCTGTGATCCCAACGGTCGGCGACGTAGTCATCAAGCCGACCGAGGGCAGGCCATTCCCGGCATTTACTAGCGCAGAGTTTCTCATCAGCCGAGCCATCAATCTCCACGTGGGCGCGCCATTGGGGGGCTCCCAACTCCCGCACCCATCTCGCCGCCATCTCCGCATCTCTCTTCCTAACTTCTTCCTCCCCTCTTCTGCCTCCTCGTTTAGCAGGGCTTGTTAGTCCCCCCACGGCGCCGAGGAGTACGCCGTGGTGGAAGTCTCAAGCCCCGCTCGCCTTCTCAACTCACACTATGCTCTCTGATAGGGCAGAGAGCATGTGGAGCGCCACTCCCGCCAGATTATCAGCCACCGGACGATCACACCAAACGGGAAACGAAAAGTGTGATCGTCCGCTGTTGCCCGGGGTGCACTTCATACGGAGGGGGGGGGGGGTGAGGCTGCGACCCCACATTTGGGGTGTTTTTGTCGATAAAATTGATCATAGAAAATACAACCTTAAAATTATGTTATAACTTTCCCGGACACACTGTATAATGTTGTTTGTCCAATATACGAAATGAACGCGATTTTACTCTTAAAAAAAACTCATAAAAAAAAGTTATGTAAAAAGTATTTTATCTATAAAAAAGTATCTTAAAGATACGTATTTTGTATCTTGTATTTCAGATACTATTTTAAAAAGGTATTTGCATCTGGTATCTGAAATACTTATTTAAAAAGGTATTTGTATCTTGTATTCAGATACTTTATTCAAGGTATCTTGTACATCTCTGTTTTTTAGTATAATTAGTGTTATGTAGAAATATAAGAAAATGCTACATAAGAATTGGCTGTACCTATAGACTACGTTCATTTCCTTTACAGATTGGATTGCTAGATGGCGGTATCAATATTTTTCACCTTTTTCGTTTCGTAATTGCGTATTTATTATACGATAAATTAAAATAACACTAAAACAATAACGCAATATAAAAATAAAATTATCTCACGTCTTTTTATTCCCCTAAGGGTTAGGCAAAGGCACCAGATTAAGAGCCGGACCCACGTTTAACCGAGTTTATGCTGTATTACCAACGTGACAAGGGGCCAGATTGTCGCGTTTGGTAATAATGTAACATTGTGTAACATGGAACAAAATTTCAACTCGATCGGGCATAAAGAAGCTAGTAAGATCCCCTCATCATCTCGAAAAGAGCTGATGATCTTCAAACCGCTGATCAGATCTTCATGAGACATGGCTAAGAACACTCGGGCTGAAATTATCTATGATACAAAAAAAAAACTAAACAAAAATCGGTTCAGCCGTTTGGGCTCTACGATGCCACAGAGAGAAGACAGACATACAGACAGACAGACAGATAAACACGTTAAAATTATAACACCCCTCTCAGAATTTTCGTTCGGGTGTAAAAAATAAAATGATAAATCTCTGCCGAGGCTCGAACACGTGTCCTCTGAGATGGACTGCTCTTTTGCGATGTTGCCGCCTCGCAATGATTTTTCCGTACATTGAAATAAAAAAACAATTGGAAGGCCCGGCGCACATATGGCGAAGCGCGGGGCAGATTTTCTCTTAATATCAAACTATTATCAGCTTAGTTGTCTTTGAATAATAGGTATCCAAAATCAATCAACACAATACTTAATTCCTAAGCGCATCGAAGCGAATATATGCGAAAGGTAGCGCGCGGGAACGCGGCTGTGGTGCGAAGCCAAAAAAGCCGATTATAGCTTGAAATCGAAAATTTATCTACGCTGCGCTTCGCCATGTGTGCTCCGGGCCTTAATCGTTGTAGGGTACTTCGATGAGGTAGGTATAATTATTAGTACTCTGCAGCCAGAGTCGGGCGTGACGCGTCACGCACGGCAAAATGCTATGTATTACTTAGTCAAAGAGATTAATCTCGAATAGCAGTGACCAAAATCGTCATTTGTTTCAATGAACTTGAAATCTGCATCCGCCCGCTCCGTACCAGGATCGCTAGCCTAGGTGGCTAGGGTGCATTTACATCAAACGAACAAAGAGCTAGTAAATAGCATTCTATCGCGATATATTATTGTACATGAACAACTAGCAAAACTTTTAAGCAAGTAAGTACTATGTAGAATTAATTCTTGCACAAAGATCGCTAGAATCACGAATTGTTAAAACAGAATAGGTACCTAACACTTTCGAACATGCAAGAACTTTTTAACAACAGTTCGCGCGTTCGACCTATGGTAACAAATAAAGATTCTAATTCTGATGCTTCTAATTCGTCTTTTACATTGAGCGAGCGAGCATTTTAAAGATCTTTTATAGAACGCAGACAGAACAACAAAATAATGCTTTACTTACGTCTATTTACTTTACACTAAAATAATTTAATAAAGTGGTGAAAAACTGAGCATTGGGTTGCATTGGCTTGTTTGATGTGAATCTCCTATACGATATTCTACCAGTGTTTGGTTTGCAATATGAAATGAAAATGGTTGCCAGGCAACGCTGATTTTCTCACTTCTTTTTGACTTATATCAATTTATAATGGTTATCGCGTATTTTGCATACATGTTCGACACATAATTAGACCTTTCTATGAGACCTAGGAAGAAGCTTTAGGAATAGCCTTGCTTTTATGCATTGTTTTGTGAATTATTTTGTCCGAAATCAATAAATCCTCACAGCTAAAAAAAAAAAAAGTCAATTTGAAGTTAAAATAAAAATATACAATCTCATCTCAAGAAATATAAAAGTCAGGGGATTCGAACTGCCGACCTACGATTTGATGAGCCACTGTCTCAACCATCAGGCCAATGGTGCAATATAAGTGTTTACGAAAATTATGAATATTTGAAAGCGGAATAAACGCACACATACGTGTGTTTTCCAAGAATGGGTTTGAAATTTTTGGAGGGTTATATTTATTCTCAAAATCAAGTGAAGCAATATCAATTTTAAGCATTATAATTCATTTCTACGTTATTGAAGTTTTAGCGAACCGCATTTCAGTCCTTTGAACTGTTGTAATAAAGCTACAAAAAAATAAAAACCGTTATTTTGTGGAAGTGCTGTCATCTTTGGAGAAAAGGCTAGGAACGGCGCATAAGTCTAGGCCTTAATTTAATTTGTAACCTTTTTTGACATTTAATGTATTCTTTTATTAATTATAATTATGTTAAGCTCAGATTAGGGTTCATGATTTCTCGAGCTTTTCAGTTTCTCGGGTCTCGAGAATTCTCGAGGCCTATTTCTCGGGTCTTCTCGGGTTGTCGAGAAATTTACATTTACCTATGTTTTTGCATATCTTTTCGATTCAAATAATGAAAAAAGTTGACACAAAATAAACAATGTGAATCATAATAAAAATAACTTATTTTAAACCAATAAATTGAGTGGGTGGACCCGGCGAACTTCGTACCGCCTAACTTATTAGTATTTTGTGCATGTATTATACTTATAAAGCTTCCTCTTGAATCACTCTATCGATTAAAGAAAACCGCATCCAAATCCGTTGCATTATTTAAAAGATTTAAGCATACATAAAGACGCGGGAAGCGACTTTATTTTATACTATGTATTGATGATAAAACTTGAAAAAAATTAACTTCTCTCAATATATACACCGTTAACTAATAAAAAAAATACACAAATTTCGGCTTGTTAATTAGGAAATAGACAACGTTAAACTAAAACTATACTTCAAAATAAGTGTTTAAATTTAAAGAAAATTTTATACAAAAGAAGGGCCTGAGTCGCTTAGCTAAATAAACAATGAAAATTCGATGACAATGACAGCATTCGGAAACTATTGCTGGTTTCGGGAGGCATGTACTGTTGTCGTCTTTAAAAAGCCGCAATGATTTTCGAATGCTGTCACATCAAATTTTCATTGTTTATTAAGTAAGCGACTTGATACTCAGATGTAGGTAGTGAACTGTGAAATTCATAAGATTATAAATTTAATTTCATAAAATAAAACACAAAATATACACATGCAGTACAGTCAAGCTTCGACGTTGAACTCTATCGAATTGTAGTTGTCTTGTTATCGATTTCGTTAACCATTGCCACTTTGTAAATTCGATTTCTGTTATACGCCTAAAGAAACCAGCAATGGTTAAGACAGTAGCTTGTAATACGATTACGAGTCGATCGACTTTGGTTACGAGACTTGACTCCAGCGCGTACCATCATTATGCTTATAAAAGTAAAAAGTACATTTCCATCTTTTACGTAATTCACGAACTTATTTGCACTACATAGACTCAAATATGATTTCTCGAGTTCTCGACTTTTCTCGAGCATAATTTCCCGGGAACAGAACCCAAGGATTTCCCGGGAATTCTCGACCCGAGAAATCCCGGGAATGAACCCTAGCTCAGATGCATGCGCATTATTCAATAAATAAATTTCAAATATTCTTCTTTTAAGTCGTTATATTTGCATATTTTTTCCGAGATGGTCTTCTGTATGTTGTGGGTGTTCGGGGTGGCAATGTCAATGAGGATTATTATTATTATGTTTCTCATACTCTTCGGTATCACGGGATGGAGCCCAGGCCTTTGAGAGGCGCGCGAGGGGACGAATCCAACTCGTAGAGGCCCTTTCGAGAGTTTTGCTATATTGTATAGGGATCACCAACAAGGCACCGCCACTAAATGCAAAAATAGATCATGCACCCAGAGGCGGCCGGCACCCAGAACGTGATAGGAACTATTGTAAAATGGATGACAAGAAATTGTCTATGGGGGTCAACTGTTTAATGGACCGGTTAACTGGTGCTATGGAGTGAATTACCGGTACGCCTGCCTTTAATGCAACATTTCACAAATTATCATGGCAGGCGGTGACTCGCTGTCCACTGGGTGGGCTTCCACTAAGTCGCCGATCTGTTGGCGACGGGTCGCAACACTGGGCGTGGACAGCTAAGGTTGTCGAGAGGTGAGACTGCGGGCAGCATAAGATGCACCCGGCGTTATGACATTTTACACTTCCAACCTGGAGCATAGGCTTCGCTCTTGCTACTCCACTCTGGCCGGCTGATGAAGGCAAGCTCAGAGGCGGGGGGGTGTGTGTGTGTGATGACTGCATTTGAGTGTGCGTGTGATGAGTGCGTGTGTCCCCCTGGAGGTATAGTGTCCGTGGTGTCGCCACTCACCATCGACTCACCTCAAGCCGTCCCTGCGGTGACTTATTGCATTGGAAGTTCCAGACTGAGAATACTGGAATTACCAATGGGCGATGGGGTCGATTACCAATGGGCGATGGGGTCGTTATTATTATTATTATTATGTCTCGAAAGAGATCTTCAATTCAGGGTTTCTTTTTGTGCACCAACAAAGATTCACACTGTATATTGCTGGCTGACCCACTAATAGGCACTTGTAATTTGGAATGTAAGTCCGTAGGTTTCATTAAAAACTAAAAAGAAATACTACCTATCAAATTCGCACGGAAAAAACTAAATATGGAAATTTACAAAGTAACCTTCGTACAATGTGTAATTAAAATACAATTGTTCTGAAAGTTTTAGGGTACATTTTATTACATGCGAATATACATCCCAAACAGTTAGATAAACTTTGTGTAAACGTTTACTAAGCAAGGAATTTCCTAAATTTACAAGGTAAAGGGAAAAATCTTTTTACGTTTAAATGAAAAGCTCGTTCTATTGTAAAGGTGTAATAGAACCTCTTATCGGATAGCGAGAGGCCATCATGATCTTTAAAATAGGAAATTCCTAATCATTTGGTGATAGCACAGAACATTTCGATATAAATTAATGTTACATACCTATTTTGATTTCTATAGCCAGAAAATCTTTGATAAATTGTATATGTAATCGGGAATCATCTTCTCACATTTAAAAATAAAATTAGTTAACATCCGTGTTAACAGATTGACATCGTTTTATCTATCGATAGGAAACTTAGTCTTGTTGCCCAATGCTCAGTAATGCATGACTGCATGAGTCACGCGAGTGTGTCAGGGTCATTAGTTTAATTTTGTAACAATGCCACTATTTAAAATTAACATTATTTGCTCTTGTTTGTTTTGCTACATTTTGATTGTCGCTAAATCATATAAAGCTTTCAAGAATTATAATACCAAATCAGATATTACTTAAGTACTTACGTTGTTTTTTTTTTTTTATCGCAAATAGATAAAATAATAATGAAGACTTACAGATAGTAATCCTTTCTTAGTTTTTTCGACGAGGGAGCCTCTTCGCCCCGAAGGCTCATCGGAGCTGGCCTTGAGGACGAAGCCTCCGCGAGCGTCGTCCATGCGCGTGGTGCGGCGGTCGGTGGGGTCGGGCGTGCCCGCCGCGTCCGCCAGCGACGACATGGAGCCGCGCTGGTCCCTCTGCCCGCCCGCGCCGCCGCCCGCCCCGCCGCTGCCGCCGCGGTAGTGCGACGCCAGCCCAAACGGCGCTGATGTCCGCACGCCGTACCCGTGCCGCATGCCGCGCATCCATTGTCCTTGGTACGTTCCTGAGAAATATGAAAACCTTAAGTTATAATACTGAAGCCAGCAAATATAAAACAACAAGCAAAGAATAAGTATTTACTAATTATCTACCTATTTAATTGAATATAGGTAAGTACCTATTAGTTTTCAGAATTGGTGGTGGTGCTATCAAAACAAAGAAACCATTAATATTTCGACTTGATTCTTTCTACATATTTTCAAGTTATTCCTCGGAAACTGGTCTGACTAGTGCCTAAAAAACCCTGAATACGCACTGGCGCACGAGCTGTGCTCACTACGCTCATGAACAGACCATTTCAACTTTCGAAAGGTTCGGTTGGTCGTGCTCCTTTCATGCTTGTTTTCAGTTTTCACCCAGTCTATATCTGGCAATAAAGTAGATTACTCAGATATTATATTTTAACTGCCGTTTGGTGGTGGTGGCGTGTACAACCACCAAATCTCTTCCATGGGTGTAGTAAGAAGCCTATGGCATATAAGGCAAATCCCCCAAAATCTTTGTTCTTGCGTTCTGAGGAAGAGGCTTATGACCCTCATATAGATAAATCTCAAAGATTGAATACCTTTCGGTATAGTTTATTCCGTTAAGCAGGTATTGTTTCCGTACAAATGCTGAGGTAATTAAAAGTTCAACAGTGTGTGTATTACAGTTTGATACCAAACAGTTAAGATTTCCGGAGGTTCTATGTAGCATAATTTTTCTTTATCACCAATAAATCTTTCCTTTTTAAGGTTCTGGCTACTCGTTACAGGACCTCAGTAATATGACTATTCCGTCCGTCCGTCTGTCTGTCAAAGGCACTTATCTCCGAAACGGCTCAATAAATCTAAATGAAATGTTTGCACGAAAATGAAAAAAATTAAAAAAATACGTAAATTTAGAGATAAATGCGAACGTTTTCGAACCAATTTTGTAGAGCCTCTACTGGGAAACTGACCGGGTTAACAATTAGCAATCGCAACTTCATTTAAGGAAGAATAACAATAAATAAAACTAGCTAAAGCTAGCGACAATAAATTTCTTTCGGAACCTTCTAAGCGCGAGCCCTCGCACGTGGCCGTTTTTTTTTTTACAAGCCATAAATTTGCGAATATTGCGATTTGCGATAAAATGTATGCACCTACCTATTACTTAAATCTTCGTGCATGCCTAAAGACAAGCAGGCGGTACCTATTGGATCCTGCCCTGGGGCCTTAGTCGCTGAAGTAAATAAAGCAAAGCGTTGCGTTCTTCTATATTTCTACAAAATAAATAATGAAAATTCGATGACAAAATGACAGCATTCGAAAACTATTAAGTATACTGCTTCGGGCATGTAAAGTTGTCGTGCATAATCCTGCAATGATTTTGCGAATGCTGGCATTGTCATCGAATTTTCATTATTTATTTAGTTAAGCATCTTGATGCCCAGGGGCTGGACATGGCCACATCAATATATATAAAACTCTTCCGTTACTGACTGACTGACCGACCGACCGACCGACCGACCGACCGACCGACCGACCGACCGACCGACCGACCGACCGACCGACCGACCGACCGACCGACCGACCGACCGACCGACCGACCGACCGACCGACCGACCGACCGACCGACCGACCGACCGACCGACCGACCGACCGACCGACCGACCGACCGACCGACCGACCGACCGACCGACCGACCGACCGACCGACCGACCGACCGACCGACCGACCGACCGACCGACCGACCGACCGACCGACCGACCGACCGACCGACCGACCGACCGACCGACCGACCGACCGACCGACCGACCGACCGACCGACCGACCGACCGACCGACCGACCGACCGACCGACCGACCGACCGACCGACCGACCGACCGACCGACCGACCGACCGACCGACCGACCGACCGACCGACCGACCGACCGACCGACCGACCGACCGACCGACCGACCGACCGACCGACCGACCGACCGACCGACCGACCGACCGACCGACCGACCGACCGACCGACCGACCGACCGACCGACCGACCGACCGACCGACCGACCGACCGACCGACCGACCGACCGACCGACCGACCGACCGACCGACCGACCGACCGACCGACCGACCGACCGACCGACCGACCGACCGACCGACCGACCGACCGACCGACCGACCGACCGACCGACCGACCGACCGACCGACCGACCGACCGACCGACCGACCGACCGACCGACCGACCGACCGACCGACCGACCGACCGACCGACCGACCGACCGACCGACCGACCGACCGACCGACCGACCGACCGACCGACCGACCGACCGACCGACCGACCGACCGACCGACCGACCGACCGACCGACCGACCGACCGACCGACCGACCGACCGACCGACCGACCGACCGACCGACCGACCGACCGACCGACCGACCGACCGACCGACCGACCGACCGACCGACCGACCGACCGACCGACCGACCGACCGACCGACCGACCGACCGACCGACCGACCGACCGACCGACCGACCGACCGACCGACCGACCGACCGACCGACCGACCGACCGACCGACCGACCGACCGACCGACCGACCGACCGACCGACCGACCGACCGACCGACCGACCGACCGACCGACCGACCGACCGACCGACCGACCGACCGACCGACCGACCGACCGACCGACCGACCGACCGACCGACCGACCGACCGACCGACCGACCGACCGACCGACCGACCGACCGACCGACCGACCGACCGACCGACCGACCGACCGACCGACCGACCGACCGACCGACCGACCGACCGACCGACCGACCGACCGACCGACCGACCGACCGACCGACCGACCGACCGACCGACCGACCGACCGACCGACCGACCGACCGACCGACCGACCGACCGACCGACCGACCGACCGACCGACCGACCGACCGACCGACCGACCGACCGACCGACCGACCGACCGACCGACCGACCGACCGACCGACCGACCGACCGACCGACCGACCGACCGACCGACCGACCGACCGACCGACCGACCGACCGACCGACCGACCGACCGACCGACCGACCGACCGACCGACCGACCGACCGACCGACCGACCGACCGACCGACCGACCGACCGACCGACCGACCGACCGACCGACCGACCGACCGACCGACCGACCGACCGACCGACCGACCGACCGACCGACCGACCGACCGACCGACCGACCGACCGACCGACCGACCGACCGACCGACCGACCGACCGACCGACCGACCGACCGACCGACCGACCGACCGACCGACCGACCGACCGACCGACCGACCGACCGACCGACCGACCGACCGACCGACCGACCGACCGACCGACCGACCGACCGACCGACCGACCGACCGACCGACCGACCGACCGACCGACCGACCGACCGACCGACCGACCGACCGACCGACCGACCGACCGACCGACCGACCGACCGACCGACCGACCGACCGACCGACCGACCGACCGACCGACCGACCGACCGACCGACCGACCGACCGACCGACCGACCGACCGACCGACCGACCGACCGACCGACCGACCGACCGACCGACCGACCGACCGACCGACCGACCGACCGACCGACCGACCGACCGACCGACCGACCGACCGACCGACCGACCGACCGACCGACCGACCGACCGACCGACCGACCGACCGACCGACCGACCGACCGACCGACCGACCGACCGACCGACCGACCGACCGACCGACCGACCGACCGACCGACCGACCGACCGACCGACCGACCGACCGACCGACCGACCGACCGACCGACCGACCGACCGACCGACCGACCGACCGACCGACCGACCGACCGACCGACCGACCGACCGACCGACCGACCGACCGACCGACCGACCGACCGACCGACCGACCGACCGACCGACCGACCGACCGACCGACCGACCGACCGACCGACCGACCGACCGACCGACCGACCGACCGACCGACCGACCGACCGACCGACCGACCGACCGACCGACCGACCGACCGACCGACCGACCGACCGACCGACCGACCGACCGACCGACCGACCGACCGACCGACCGACCGACCGACCGACCGACCGACCGACCGACCGACCGACCGACCGACCGACCGACCGACCGACCGACCGACCGACCGACCGACCGACCGACCGACCGACCGACCGACCGACCGACCGACCGACCGACCGACCGACCGACCGACCGACCGACCGACCGACCGACCGACCGACCGACCGACCGACCGACCGACCGACCGACCGACCGACCGACCGACCGACCGACCGACCGACCGACCGACCGACCGACCGACCGACCGACCGACCGACCGACCGACCGACCGACCGACCGACCGACCGACCGACCGACCGACCGACCGACCGACCGACCGACCGACCGACCGACCGACCGACCGACCGACCGACCGACCGACCGACCGACCGACCGACCGACCGACCGACCGACCGACCGACCGACCGACCGACCGACCGACCGACCGACCGACCGACCGACCGACCGACCGACCGACCGACCGACCGACCGACCGACCGACCGACCGACCGACCGACCGACCGACCGACCGACCGACCGACCGACCGACCGACCGACCGACCGACCGACCGACTGACAACGCAGAGCCTAAACTACTGGGCGTAGAAAGCTGAAAATTGGCACGTGGGTTCCTTGGGGAGTGTAGATGAGCACTAAGAAGGGATTTCCAGAAATTCCCACGAGAACGGGAAAAAACGGGATTTTTGTGTTTATGAGAAATCTGCGCGGGAAAAACCGCGGGGCAGCCTCTAGTATGCAATAATCCTTTTCGCCAACAAACAAAATAATCCTGGAATGCGATTTTATAATCCTACCTTGACTTATAAGGCTCCGGTGATGGTTTTGGTGGTTGCTACTGTTTTTACTCAAGTATGTGTAATGCTATAATTTGTGCTTATATTGGTATATAAGATCATATTTCCTGGTCAATATAGGATCAAGACTCCTATAAGAGCATTAAACAAGAGTAATTGCACTCAAGAGTAATTACTCCGGTACCTCAAACTTATTTTAATCTTCATACTCTAGTAGCATGAACCAGGAATATAATATGTACTGAGGAGCAATTACTCTTGTCATTTTCACTTATAAGCTAATAATTTATAGTCAATATAAGTCAAATAAAATTAAATTGCTGTAAATTATTTTAACATCTGGTATGGTTTTACATAAACTTAAAGGCAAAAGTTAAAATAATTATAAATCCACGTTTAAAAATTATTAAACAATAATAAATCACCAGATTATAACAGCACTCGGTAGGATAAAATGTTTTCTAAATCTATTTATCATATGCCGTTTTAAACTTAGATATATTTATACAGGTCCTGATTAAAACTTTTACGAAACCACTTTTACTTATAACAGCCAGTCAGGGAAAAAAACCTGTTGAAGACCGTGTCGCCAACTCTAGCGTGGGTTCCGCACAAGATAATAATTGTAGATTATGATTATTATGATTTAGATAAAAATAAATAAATAAATAAAATAAAAAACACATCACACTCAGAGCCCCTAACTAGGAAGAACCTGTATCTAGGGTGCCCGAAACACACACAGAGACGAAAATCACACCTAGACCGGAAACAAACATCGATATTCATCATATCAATATTCGCCCCGCCCGGGAATCGAACCCGGGTGCACACGTTTACTCAGTCCACATCACTGCCAACTGAGCCACGGAGCAGTCAAATGATGGAAGAGGTTTGGACTACAAAACTACCAAATCTTTGAGCGATATTGAAAGCATCAGCACATCCAGGAATATCTGCATACATAGGCTTGTTTATACCGTCGGCGACCAGCTTAATAATTAAATCAGATCATTAAAATTTTTATGCCTACTAAATTTAACCTAGCACGTAAAAAACAATAAAAAAAAATGCTTATAATATTCCTAACATAAATAAGTAAATACCTTACTATAAAAATCAATCGATTTTTTGTCTGGGCTTTGCGGAATCCTAATGTGTAACAATGGCAAATGTTCTAGTTTTGAGTAAACCCAATTTAGAACCAATATGATACTATGATATATCGGTACTATTTCAGACTTGGAAATGCTAAAAATATTTATTTTAGCACTATATCACACTTGGGAATGCTAACAAGAAAATGGCAGCTGCCTTCATGTTATTTAATTAAAAGTTTATTCAAATTAAAATGTAAAAAAGCATATTTCAAGTAGCGCTTTAATTTTTTAATCAATACTATGATTATATTCCACAGAAAGTTTATTTTCCCATACGAATAAGCTATGAGACTAACAATCTTTCAACAATACGATATATTTTATTTGACTACTATGGCTGACATCAATTATATCATTATTATGTATACTTAATACTTATCCTCAAGATGTAAAAATATTTTTTACAGAGCACAACAGTTTGCGACATACTTACCTTGCCCGTTTACGATTTATGCTTATAGCAGCATTTCAAAGCGGCGCTATATGAGTTTTTAAGGTTTTTTAAATCAAGTAATTCTCTTAATCTATAAGAGGTAAAGATCTTAAATTTTAACATAACGTTTTTGAGGATATAACAGTGTTTTTTTATTATTGAGAAACACTTGTGGAATCAAAAACCTCGATACATTATTTCGTCAAAGATAACCATTCCTAAAAACGGGAATAGCTAGTTCTTCGAAATTACTAACTAGTTTTTGTTGAAACTACATAGGAATAATGATAATAAAGTAAATTAAATTCTGGTAATTTAAATTTGATTTAAAAGTTATAATTAAAAAGATATTTAACATTTATTACTTTTTCGAATAAAATGTAGTAACCGATGTGGGCGACTGACATATGACTGTTCTTTTCCCTCAGTATGTTTGAGGGAAAAGGACAGCCTTTGATCCTCGGTCGTTTGATTTATTTCGCGTATATCGTCTTAATTAAATTTTCTACTATGACATACTTATATTGAGTCTTACAGAAGTAATTGCAATGACGTAATTCAAATATAGGAGGAATAATAGTAGTTTATGGCATTTCAGCGAACCGATATAAATACATTATAAGTAAAAGTAGGATTATAAAGTGGGCCCTTTTTGCGGTTTATATGCAGATATAAGTTTCATATAGTCCTCGATAAATGATGGTTCTAGGATTGCTTAAAAACCACTTTTTGTTTGTTGATGCTTTTCTTCCTCTAGTTAGAGTGTTAAATTCAATACACAAAAAAGCGAAGAGGACGAAAAACAGCTTATAGCAATAAAGGGGCTGATCCTGATAATGTAACTCACTGTTATGACCTGTCTATTCATTTGAATAACCCCGGATCAGCAGTCACTTGCGGATTGGTAATGCTTAACTGTTTAAAAAAAAAACTCTATAACCGCTTCCATTCATGTAGAATACAATATTTTTTTGCGGCTTGTGTATTTTGCCCGCATTGAGTGTGTTAATGTAGTGGCGGGCAGCGGCAGCAGCAGCGGGCGCGCATGTGCTATATTTGTCCGCGAGGGCAGCAACGAGCGCGCGGGACGGCGCGGGGCAAGTCCCGGACGCTTCACGCAAATCATTCACCTGTTAAATCGTGAAAGATATTAATAATTATAACCCGTAACTGGAATAATTAGGGCAAATCTCGGCCGATCGCGTACTTAGTCGCCACTAGAAGTAACGTGATCTACGGCTTGGCATCGTCGTGGCACTGCACACTGTTATTCGATACTGTTTGTGGATTTCCTTCGAACTTTCGTGATATTTATGAACTTGCGTGTACTCTAACTTTACTCGAAACAACTTTGTTGTGTTTTTTCAATATATTCGAAAGCATCCGGACTAATATTCATTTTCAGAAAATGTGTTCCAAGAAATCTTATTTATGAATTTCGTTATGTATCCTCAACATTATGACTAATTTTCATGACGCAACTGCAGCTAGCGGTCGTTTTCGTATACCGTGCTCTTGGGACATAATGAAGAAAACTTAGGGTCAAGGTTTTAAAAAAAAACGTTCCTATGAGTTTTTAAATTACTTATTTTTGTAGCGTTCACGGTTGTATCCGTTAAACACTTTTATTCTTTCAGGTTTTAGGTACCATATCGAAAGTTGTGTTTGAAATTATACAGTTATAGTTAGTAATACACTACAGTAATATACTATCATGTGTGTACTTTATTTATAATTTTTTATATTTTCTTTATTAACAAAAACCCAACAGCGTTAAAAACTAATATACTTAGTTAATGTACTTTTGTAAGTCAGACTTCAGACTCATATACGTATGAAGGGTTATATAGGAATACTAGCTTTTGCCCGCAGCTTCGCACGCGCTTTTTCATTAAAAACGTTAATTACTGGTGATTTTACTACTCAGGATTTTGGTAACATCATTTCTGAACGCACCCATACTCAAGTTGATATACTCAAGGAAATCGATTTTACATACTAAATCCATCCAGTCTAGTGATCCCCGTTCCTATGGGAATTTAGTTAATTCCGTTATTTCAACACCCTTTCATCCACTGAATTAAATTAATTGTAATTTCAATTTAATACAAATTTCAAGAGTAATACAAAAACTTTACACCTGTAAATCGGATCTAGAGCAATATAGCCTAAACTCTATCTCAATGGGTCACAAAAGTCAGCTACTGCCCTAACTTTTATCATTAGATGATGTGTCAAAATCTGATACGCGTTAGATTTTGTATAAAAAGGCGATACTTACATTTTATGTTCACGAAAGGAATTATTCCTCTTGAAAATAGAATTTTCGTCTTCTCACCCGTTGAAATTAAATAAAACCTTTTTTCCTATATAACACCCCTATTAATAATTTACACCTGTTTTTTTAATATTTTCTATTGCCTATTCTCGTGGTTTTAGATAGTTCCTATTGATTATCTAGGTGACAGATAAAGCACTGTACTTTATTATTTTCGTTACAAGATGGCAGAATCACTTTTTCTTATTGTAATCAGCACCCTTGTAAAATGCCATACGTATTATTTTTTAAGAAAATTTAAGTTTTCCATCTTGAATTTCAAAATAAGTGCCTTTTTCGCAATCAGCAAACCCAAAAACCTAGAAAACGCCGACAATATTGATATATTAAAATTTTATGTCCGCCATCTCGGATCTCAAAACAGTTTTTTTTTCGTAATTAGCGCCCCCAACAATCTAGAAACATCACCCATTTCGATTTCTAAGAAAGATTGGGAACGGTTTCAGTATAGCATATAAACTTTAACATCCTGTATAAAGGCTTCTATACCTAATAAACGCAGTAAGTAATGATATAATATTTGATGTTTTAATATATGGAGCTTATTTTGAAAATTTCAAGTTGCTAATGTCATAAGTTTAGAATTTAGGGAAAAAACATCTATTTCATCCTTTATAAGAACTGAGGTACAAAATATTAAAAAAATTTAAAACCACATGATGTTTGTAATGCAAAGAGAATCTACAGTGTAAATTTTAACTTTCTGAATCCAGCGGTTTAGGAATTTAGCCTGTATATGGCATCCCGTTTTTTTATTATTAGCGCCCCCAAAAATCTAGAAACATCACCCATCTCAATTTCTAAAAAAATAAGGAGCGGTTTCGGTTTTTCATACGAACTTTAACACCCTGTATCAAGGGTTTTTGGACTTATAAACGCAGTTTTAATATCATATTTGATGGAGCTTATTTTGAAAATTTCAAGTATCTAGTGTCATTAGTTTAGATTTTAGCAAAAAACATGTCTCACACTGTATAAGAACTCAGGGGCAAAATATAAAAAAAATTAAACTAGGGTAAAACGTCCTATTACCGCGGTAGTCAAAATCACGTCCTATTACGGCTCTATTTTATCTTTTGCAATTTATGATTCGTTGTGACTGTGTATGGTAAAGGTGACTACATAGTGTCCAAGGGAAACTAACACGTAACTTATTACCCAGCACTCGTGCGTTTAAAATCGTTTAAAATAACTTAAATTAATTATTTTGTGTAACGTCACCGAAGCGAGAAGCTGTTTCATACAAACGCAGACTGACTTGCGGTAGAACATTGAATTTTCAGACTTCGTTTTTAGTTCAACCAAACACTTTAAGATTATTTTAATATATTCGAATACTTTTTACAATCAAGTAGTCTTAGTTAATCAAGTTGATTTCTGTTTAAAATCAAATAAAACAAGTAAATATGAGTAAACAAAAATCCGCCGTGTTAGGAAGGCTATTCGAGGGTACCGCCTATTACGGAGGGTACCATCGGTAATAGGAAAAACGCAGTGTCGGTAATTTATAAATTTAGCGGTATAATAAATATAATTTTTGAACATTTCGTTATTTAAGAGTAATTTTCAGTAGTTCTCAAGTTTAAAACCAATTTTGGAGGTACATGTTTTTTAACTAGAATCCTTGTTTTTGACGCTTAAATTTGACAGTAAAATTTAAGTTTGTTAGAATACTGTGAAACCTAAAGCATGAGTTTTAATGAAGAAAAATAGTCTAATACAACGTTTACTAACGATTTGAGAGTTTTATGGTAAAGTCAGAGTGCTCTTATTTGTAATTAATAACTTACATTCCCTAAATATCTTAACATTATATTTCAAAATTAGGATATAAAAACTCATTAGATACTTTAGTACTTACCGTATTAGGCTTTAAGGAATCCTAACACGGTGTATGGAAATTACAGAGCTAATAATTTAACCGTATTATTCATAAAGATACCGTACATTTTAAAAAGCTTTACTGCAGGTCTACTTATTTGGTTTATTGTATGGTAAATACGTGACATCCTGGTATTAATTGACATACGTCAAATAACTAAAATGCACTTTAACTTTTTATGAATAACAGGGTAAGTAAATTATTAAAAACCTTACACAAAGGTTTATCGTATATTACCATCAATATAATAATTTACTACTAGATTTTACCGCAACTTTTGACACACCTTACAAAACTGATTATGATTTGTTGGTTGTTTTATTTATTATTGTATTTTGGTTAACTGTTTTGTTGTTGTTTTTTTTGTGTTCCATTTTTTTGAATGTTTGTGTCAAAGTTGTTGTTAAAAAGTTGTATCTTTCTTTTTTTTACTTTCTCCGCTTGGGTAAAAATCCATTTTCCATCTTTTTTAACCGTTTAACTAAACCTTCACTGACAACACCCCGCTGCTTTGCCAGTTAAATTTTCCTTCAAATATGTTTTATTTGTAAGGTTTCATTAAAATCTATTTCGTAGTTTTTACGTGAAAGAGTTACAGACATCCTTTATAACAAACTTTGTCGTTTATAATATTAGTAGGATTATTAAATTATAAAAACCCTCGTCCGGGCCTTTTTCAAATTAAAGTTAGAGAAAAACGAACAGCAATTGTTTTATAAAGAGGTTAAGAAGGTTATCAATTCGACCTGTATGTAAGTTTGTATGCATGTTTGTCCATTATTATGTAGATTTTGTCAAAGCCGATTTTCACAAAAGTATTTTTTAAATTCAGAAGAAGGGTTTTAGTATCTATTTTTAACCGATTTTACAAAAGAGGAAGTTCCGAGTTTAGGTTTGTATCAGTTTATTGATTAAGGTTTTGGGTACAAGTCCCGGGACCTTATTAATATGTCTTATCCATCCGTCCGTCTGTCTGTCTGCCAAAGGCACTAATTTCCGAAACGGATCGATTAATTTTAATGACAAAATTTCACGATATTTTATTTGTCGTCCAAAGAATACTAACAAATATTTAAAAAATTCAAAAAATTCTGGAAATTTAGCGAAAAATGCAAAAATTATGCCAAAATCTTTCTTCTTGAACAAACTTTTGTCGCGCCTCTACTGAGATATGACCTGGTCAACAGACATTAAATAATGATCATTTGTAACTTCACTGAATGTAGATTAACAACAAATATTAAAAATTATGTTAATAAGCTAGCCAAATTTGCACAAATTACGCTTTTATGGGTATAACCTGCTCACATAAAGAAACGATCTCAAAATGGCGGCCGTTGTATGGGCTGTCTCTCTTCTCAACTCTTCCCTCATACTAATATACGTTCATACGTATGAGATAGCATTCGTTCGGCCGCCATTTTCAAATCGTTTCTTTATCAGCGCAGCTTATAAAAAAAACGTCCCCATATTTAATTCATTCCGTTCCGTTGTGCAGAGAGATGGGAGAACGTTACGATGCCGTAGATTGATTGATTGATTGTTGTTTTGTTTTTCGCTCGTGCAGGTCAGGCAAAGAAACATAGTAGCCCATACAACCAAATATTCATTATTCGTGTTTCCTCAACTAATTATATTACTGGAAACTTCTTAGCGCGAGGCCATTTATTAAATAGTTGATACACAAAATATTATCAAAATAGCCCCTTACCAGGAAGAACCTGTATTTATGTACAGTGCCAGTAACAATTACAGCCATTGCATACCATTTCCTGATTGCACGGGACCATGAGCTTAGATGAAAATGTTTCATCGTGTGTATGTTGTCATCCCATACTCCGTAATAGGCTGTACTTACCGCCGTAATGGGCTTCAAACTTTTTTTTGCCGCCGTAATAGGAATTCCGAATTGTCAGAAAAAATATTTATTTAAAATTAATTATCACTCTAAAATAAAAAAAACGACAACTAAAATATAAAATATATTTATCATGAATGTCAAAAAAAATATTAAATATCTGCTAAAATATTTAGAAATGCTTAATTTCTTACCCTACTTTAAAATGTCGTCAAAACGCGCCGTAATAGGGCATGTTACCCTATTTATGATGTTGGTAATGCAAAAAGAATCTACAGTGTAAATTTCAACTTTCTAAACCCAGTAGTTTAGGAGTTTCTCACATACATCGCCACAACGACCGGTCTTAAGCTACCCTCATCCAGTGAAATCCCACAGTCTTCACCAGGTAGTCAGCAGACCACCTCGTAGTGGGTGTGCCTACTCTGCGCCTTCTGATGCGCGGTCGCCAATCGAGAACTCGTTTTTGAGCTATGTGTTCTGGCCAATTGGTCGAGAAGATGTAGCGAAGCTTCCCTAAAACTGCCCATCAGAGTTTGATTTGATAATCGACCTCGGAAAGTTTGTCCTAGGTATAGGTATGAAGATGTGATCGATCCGCATAAGAACTAAAGTTACCGACATAGCCCAAAGAATTTTAAACTTAGGTTCCAATGGCCACATAGCTCGAAAAACACATGGTCGCTGGGGCCGATAAGTTCTCGATTGCCGACCGCGCACTAGAAGGCGCAGAGTAGGCAGACCCAACAAACCCACCACGAGGTGGTCTGACTACCTGGTGAAGACTGTGGAATTTCACTGGATGAGGGTAGCTCAAGAACGGTCGTTGTGGCGATGTGTGGGAGCGGCCTGTGTTCAGCAGTGGATGTCTTACCCAACCAGCAAATCGTGTCGTAAAAAAGTCAGCAGCACGTTTATTTCAGCTATTGGTCGTAAGAAGTATCTTTAAAAAGTCGTGTAAATGATCTGTGCACGTTCTCTCAACGCGATTTGGGCGCACTTCTCTCAGCTTTAGATGCAGTAAATATCGTATGAGTAGCCATTTAGTCGAATAAATATAGAGCAACTACTCGCAACTAGAATGCTACTTAGTACCATAATGGCCACAGAATGCGATTATTCGACACATTTTATTTTTCCAAGTCGGTAGAACCGCTTTTATTGGACTTATTTATAGTTATAAAGCTATTTGGTTGCAATCACTCGACTTTTTCATCGTGTGACTGCACCCAAGCAGCGCCTATAGACTTTTTATTTTATGTGTAAATTTTTGTCAGTTGAAAGTGTCAAACCGAATTAATATAAGTATATTTTGCCATTGTATTATACCATTACGTTTAAGCCATCAGCCAAATGATGACAGGTAATTAGTGACCTGTTAAAGTGAGGTCGTAGGGTCTTACTTTCATAAAATGCGGAATAAATTTTCCGTCTCTATACCTAGCATTGTAGTTAATATTTCAATGGGCCCCAAGATTTCATGTCAGTGAACTTAGCAGATCATTGTCCAGCAGATGAAAATTTTATGTGAGTTCTTTTCGCATGCAGCCGAGTTCTACAGTTCCTGATACTTTTCAGAAATAGTTCTGGCGTTTTTACCTGAAAAAAAGTACTTTGACGAAATGATCTGCTAACTTCCGGTAGCAGATCATTTTCAGCAGATCAAAAATAAAAGTTAGTTCTTCATGCATACAGCTGAATTCTACAGTTCCTAGTACTTTTTAGGAATAGTTCTGGCGTTTTAAACTGAAAAAAGACAATTTACAAAATTATCTGACTACTAGCCGTGGGTTAGTTGAAAATATATTAATAATTAATTCAAACAGCTAGAACTCTTTCTCTTTCACACATCCGTATCAGAACTGCAACCTAGAACTCGTTTTGAGTCCAGAACTCACGTTAAAGTACCAGCAGATCACGTCAGAATGTTAAAAAAAAGAAAGATTTTTTTTACAACAACGTTGACACAAACATGCAATAAAATGGAACACAAAAAAAACAACAACAAAACAGTAAACCAAAATACAATTATAAATAAAACAACCAACGAATCATAATCAGTTTTGTATGGTTTGTCAAAGTTGAGGTAAAATCCAGTAGTAAATTATTTAATGATGGGAAAATACGATAAACTTAACCTTAGTATACATTTTTGTGTAAGTTTTTTAATTATTTACTTAAATTATTAGCTCTGTAATTTCCATACACAATGTTAAAATTACTTACAGCCTAATACGGTAGGTAATAAAATATCTATTAATTTTTTTATCCTAATTCTGAAATATAATGTTAAGATACTTCGGTAATGTAAGTTATTACTTACAAATAAGAGCACTCTGACTTTACCATAAAACTCTCAAATCGTTAGTAATCGTTGTATTAGACTATTTTACTTCATTAAAACTCATACGTTAGGTTTCACAGTATTCTAACAAACTTAAATTTTACTGTCAACTTTCAAAAACAAGGATTCTAGTTAAAAAACATGTACCTTCAAAATTGGTTTTATATTTGAGAACTAATGAAAATTACACTTAAATAACGAAATGTTTATAAATTATATTTATTATACCACTAAATTTATAAATTACCGACACCTCGTTTTTCCTATTACCGATGGTACCATCCGTAATAGGCGGTACCCTCAAATAGCCTTCCTAACACGGCGGACTTTTGTTTACTCATATTTACTTGTTTTATTTGATTTTAAACAGAAATCAACTTGATTAACTAAGACTAATGGAATGTAAAAAGTATTCGAATATAGTAACATAATCTTTAAGTGTTTGTTTGAACTGAAAACGAAGTCTGAAAATTCAATGTTCTACCGCGAGTCAGTCTGCTTTTGTATGAAACAGCTTCTCGCTTCGCTGACGTTACAAAAAATAATTAATTTAAGTAATATTAAACGATTTTAAACGCACAAATGCTGGGTAATTAAGTTACGTGTTAGTTTCTCTTGGACACTATATAGTCAGCTTTACCATACACAGTCACAACGAATCATAAATTGCAAACAATAAAATAGAGCCGTAATAGGACGTGATTTTGACTACCGCGGTAATAGGACGTTTTACCCTAATGTCGATGTTTAAAATTTTTTTTTTAATCTTTTTGTAGTTTGAAGGCCCGTAGTTTGCTCAGTAGCGGAATGTGCACCTCATTGTAGTTTTTATAGACGAAGGTATGATTCTAGATGACAATAAAATTTAAACGGTGAGAATTGGTTAAATTTTTTAAAAAATATTTGGATCTTAATGGAAGATCTTAAATGGAAGGTGGTTAGATCCTCTCATCCATTATTCAAGAGCTGATCATCTATAAACGGCAGATCAGGTCATGCTTACCTTAAAATAAACTTTCAATATCATAGATGTAACATGGTACCATATTTCAACTAGATCGGACATAAGGAAGCTAGTTAGATCCTCTCATCCATTATTCAAGAGCTGATCATCTTCAAACGGCTGACCAGGTAATGGTTACCTTACCATATACTTTCTATATCATAGATGTAACATGGTACCAAATTTCAAATCGATCGGACATAAAGAAGGTAGTTAGATCCTCTCATCCATTATTCAAGAGCTGATCATCTTCAAACGGCAGATCAGGTCATGGTTACCTTAACATATACTTTCAATATCATAGATGTAACATGGTACCAAATTTCAACTCGATCGGACCTAAGGAAGCTAGTTAGATCCTCTTATCCATTATTCAAGAGCTGATCAACTTTAAACGGCTGATCAGGTAATGGTTACCTTACCATATACTTTCTATATCATAGATGTAACATGGTACCAAATTTCAAATCGATCGGACATAAGGAAGCTAGATAGATCCTCTCATCCATTATTCAAGAGCTGATCATCTTCAAACGGCAGTTCAGGTCATGGTTACCTTACTAAATACTTTCTATATCATACTGAGTGTTTCTGACAAGGCAGTAATAAATCAAAGGAGGGATTCTGCTCACCATACCTAACAACTTTCCCAAAGCAACATAGGTCAAAATCTCAAAAAAAATAACAGCTGTTCCATACATAAGTTCGATCAGCTGACGGGGTATTGTACGGGACGGCTGATTATTGTTTTGAGATTTCGACCCATGTTGCTTTGGGAAAGTTGTTAGGTATGGTGAGCAGAATCCCTCCTTCGATTTATTATCGCCTTTTCAGAAACACCCTGTAGATGTCACATGGTACCAAATTTCAACTCGATCGGACATAAGGAAGCTAGTTAGATCCTCTCATCCATTATTCAAGAGCTGATCATCTTCAAACGGCAGATCAGGTCATGGTTACCTTACCTTAATACTTTCTATATCATAGATGTAACATGGTACCAAATTTCAACTCGATCGGACATAAGGAAGCTAGTTAGAACCTCTCATTCATTATTCAAGAGCTGATCATCTTCAAACGGCAGATCAGATCATGGTTACGTTACCAAATACTTTCTATATCATAGATGTAACATGGTACCAAATTTCAAATCGATCGGACATAAGGAAGCTAGTCAGATCCTCTCATCCATTATTCAAGAGATGATCATCTTCAAACCGCTGATCAGATCTTCACAAGACATGGCTAAGAACACTCGGCCTGAAATTATCTATGATGCAAAAAAACTAAACGAAAATCGGTTCAGCCGTTTGGGCTCTACGATGCCACAGACAGATACACAGACAGACAGACAGACAGACAGATACACACGTTAAAATTATAACACCCCTCTCTGAATTTTTCGTTCGGGGGTTAATAAAGTCACTTTTCGCGTCTGTCTCTATGTATCTATGTATGTATGTATATCTTTAAAACTATGCAATGGATTTTAATGTTTTTTTTTTTTAATAGATTAATAAATTAATATTTATATATTAGATTAGATTTAGAGTAATTCAAGAGGAAGGTTTATAAGTATAATACATGCACGAAGTTCGCCGGGTCGACTAGTTTCTCATAAATATAATAATTTCTCGTTCCCATAGGAATTTCGGAAAATTATTCCTTAGATTAGTGCTCCTCTACATACCGCAAGGAACCTACGCAAAATTTGAGCCCGCTACGGCCAGTTTAACTTTACCGGAAGAGTTTTAAATGTAAATATTGATTGATGAGGGAAAAAAAAACACTTATTATTCTTACTACAGACGCAATTCAGTAGAGGTATTAGGTATTATCATATTATATAGGTGTGTAACACAAGAAATGGTAGGTATTTGAACAAACTTACCACCATCGGCATACGTCTCCGAGCCGTATCCATCTTGCAGTCCATTGGCCCAAGTACCCTCGTACTTGGCGTTGCTGGTCGTGCTCTGCCGCACCCCGTACCGGCCCTTGTAGCCCTGCGTCCACTCGCCGCGGTAGAGCCACCGGCCGCGCGTCTCCACGCCGAGCCCGTGTCGTTTGCCGTTTTGCCACTGACCCTCGTATGAACTTCCACTGCAATCAAGTAAACATTCGTTACAAATGTTTTAAACATTTACTCATTATTTTGCCGTGTGGTGGCGGCACAGAATATTACCACCCCATCGCAAATTGGGTGGTCGCAAAATGCGACTAAGGGAATTTCCGAAGGCCGGGCAGCAAGCAGCGTCCTTCGTTGAAATTTTTAAACAACCATACCGTTGCGATCGCCAACCTGCCTGCGAAGCGTGGCGATTACGGCAAAGCTTCCGCCACAATGTTTGTCCTCGTGGCAATCTGTGGGAGAGATCAATGTCCAGCACTAGACGTCTAGTCTACCGGTTGAAATTACTTACTTATTATTTGTTGTTTTACTATTACTACATATTACAAAAAAAACAAAGTCGCTTCGCGCTGTCTGTGTTTATGTATGCTTAGATCTTAAAAACTACGCCACGGATTTTGATGCGGTGTTTTATTAATAGAGAGGATTCAAGAGAATGGTATATGTTTCATACATGTTAGGCGGTACATAGTTCGCCGGGTCGACTAGTAAAAGATAAGACGCGTAGGACGCAGGTAATTGACCTGAAAATAAATACATATTACAATATCGTGTATATTACAATATTATATACCTAAGTAGGTATAAAACAATGTTTGAAATTTAGTTATGACTGCATGATTTGCTGAACGGAATATTCACATTAATGTTTTTTCATGTTCTAAATTAAATAAAGTACTTCTTTTTATAAAAAATGAGGTCAAAGCAAAACAGAGTGTGCTGGTAGCACATGACCCTGCTATGGATAACTAGCCGGTCTTTAAACATATTTTCTAATTATTTTCTTAGGAAAGCTGGTTTGTGAGGAAGAATGAGGGTGTGTGCCAGGAATTAAGGTGTTAAGGTTAACATCATAGTAAATACTTTTTTTTTTCTATTTACAAGATATTTATTTCATTCGATTCATAACTTTTTATTAATCAAATCATGAAATTTCTCTAATTCGTATTCTACGACTTGACCCCTTTGGTGTAGATTTACTCAGAAGATAATGCATGTTTGACCCAACTATGCTAGCATTTTGGATAGCTTAGAAGACGTAGATGTTTTTTGGATAATCTGCCGATAAAAATCTTAGGTGAATTTCTTAAAAAAATGCCACTGAAAAAATACCATAATTAAAATAAAAAATAAATTTGCAGTTGAGAGGGCTATAAAACCCATATTCTTAAAGGTTTTTTTTATTTAAGTATTTTTTATTTAAATAATTTATTAAGGATTAGATTAGCATTAAAAGAAACATCCTAATACTTGAACATTTAAATTTAATTAAAAAAAATGTTCTCAAGGTGACGATATTATGAAAAAAACTAAAAAGTTCAATAACTCGAAAACGGTTGGGTTTTGACCTGGGTACCTGAGGGCTAAAATGATTGGAAATGACCCCTACTATCACCTCCTGAAATGGTCTGGTCTACTTACCAGTAACCCTGTATATAAAACTCTTCCGTTACTGACTGACTGACTGACTGACTGACTGACTGACTGACTGACTGACTGACTGACTGACTGACTGACTGACTGACTGACTGACTGACTGACTGACTGACTGACTGACTGACTGACTGACTGACTGACTGACTGACTGACTGACTGACTGACTGACTGACTGACTGACTGACTGACTGACTGACTGACTGACTGACTGACTGACTGACTGACTGACTGACTGACTGACTGACTGACTGACTGACTGACTGACTGACTGACTGACTGACTGACTGACTGACTGACTGACTGACTGACTGACTGACTGACTGACTGACTGACTGACTGACTGACTGACTGACTGACTGACTGACTGACTGACTGACTGACTGACTGACTGACTGACTGACTGACTGACTGACTGACTGACTGACTGACTGACTGACTGACTGACTGACTGACTGACTGACTGACTGACTGACTGACTGACTGACTGACTGACTGACTGACTGACTGACTGACTGACTGACTGACTGACTGACTGACTGACTGACTGACTGACTGACTGACTGACTGACTGACTGACTGACTGACTGACTGACTGACTGACTGACTGACTGACTGACTGACTGACTGACTGACTGACTGACTGACTGACTGACTGACTGACTGACTGACTGACTGACTGACTGACTGACTGACTGACTGACTGACTGACTGACTGACTGACTGACTGACTGACTGACTGACTGACTGACTGACTGACTGACTGACTGACTGACTGACTGACTGACTGACTGACTGACTGACTGACTGACTGACTGACTGACTGACTGACTGACTGACTGACTGACTGACTGACTGACTGACTGACTGACTGACTGACTGACTGACTGACTGACTGACTGACTGACTGACTGACTGACTGACTGACTGACTGACTGACTGACTGACTGACTGACTGACTGACTGACTGACTGACTGACTGACTGACTGACTGACTGACTGACTGACTGACTGACTGACTGACTGACTGACTGACTGACTGACTGACTGACTGACTGACTGACTGACTGACTGACTGACTGACTGACTGACTGACTGACTGACTGACTGACTGACTGACTGACTGACTGACTGACTGACTGACTGACTGACTGACTGACTGACTGACTGACTGACTGACTGACTGACTGACTGACTGACTGACTGACTGACTGACTGACTGACTGACTGACTGACTGACTGACTGACTGACTGACTGACTGACTGACTGACTGACTGACTGACTGACTGACTGACTGACTGACTGACTGACTGACTGACTGACTGACTGACTGACTGACTGACTGACTGACTGACTGACTGACTGACTGACTGACTGACTGACTGACTGACTGACTGACTGACTGACTGACTGACTGACTGACTGACTGACTGACTGACTGACTGACTGACTGACTGACTGACTGACTGACTGACTGACTGACTGACTGACTGACTGACTGACTGACTGACTGACTGACTGACTGACTGACTGACTGACTGACTGACTGACTGACTGACTGACTGACTGACTGACTGACTGACTGACTGACTGACTGACTGACTGACTGACTGACTGACTGACTGACTGACTGACTGACTGACTGACTGACTGACTGACTGACTGACTGACTGACTGACTGACTGACTGACTGACTGACTGACTGACTGACTGACTGACTGACTGACTGACTGACTGACTGACTGACTGACTGACTGACTGACTGACTGACTGACTGACTGACTGACTGACTGACTGACTGACTGACTGACTGACTGACTGACTGACTGACTGACTGACTGACTGACTGACTGACTGACTGACTGACTGACTGACTGACTGACTGACTGACTGACTGACTGACTGACTGACTGACTGACTGACTGACTGACTGACTGACTGACTGACTGACTGACTGACTGACTGACAGACAACGCAGAGCCGAAACTGCTGGGTGTAGAAAGCTGAAAATTGGCACGTGGGTTCCTACGATTCTATTGGTCTTGGAAATAAAATCGTCAAGCGAATTTTTTTATCAATTGCTTTGTTTGACTGCGCCAGTACTCTATGCAGCCGTTGTGAGGGCACACTACACCTAAATGAAACGTATAACCCGAATCGGTGGATCGCCCGCCAAATAAAGCAATTGGTACAAAATTTGCGCTTGACGATTTTATTTCAAAGACCCATAGAATCGTAGATTTACAATATAAACTACTACTGATTGAGGCAGAAATCGAAAGCTAAAATAATGCACTTTGATATTATTGTGTAAAAAATATTTATTATTGGGTTTTATGTTTTATTATAAAAACAAAAAAAAAAACATTTCTGTAGAAAACTTTGTCAAATTTTCACTTTTTTTACTTTGACCCCATTTTTTTTATAAAAAAAAGTAAGTACTTACATTATTTAATTTTGAATTTGTTAAGGTTTTATGAATTGTAATTTGACATCAGTTTTATTTAAATCGGTTTTATATGTCATATAAGTTAAAGACCTTGTTTTTTTTTTTTGTAATTTCCATTTTTCCTATGTCTAGAATGAGATCTTCTTTAGATCGTTTCATTTTGTGCACCAACCAAACATTCATACTTTATATAGTAGAATAGTAGATCTACTATTCTACTATATAAAGTATGAATGTTTGGTTTCTATCTACTATCTATAGTAGACTTGTTGTTACTGTTTGAAGACTTTACGTAAGGTACCTAGAATTTTATAATTCATCAAAATTATAAACGCATCAGGGCCACTATTTTATGTTAGTACTAGATTTTCGCCTGCAGCTTCGCAAGCGCCTTTTATAATAAAAGTAAATAACTGGTGTCTATTACCCCAGCCGTAAAGTACATCGCATCGAAATTTTGAAAATGCTAATATTCAGTGCATCAGACGTAGTAAATTTGCGCCAAGTGTCGAATTTGTGCATCCAGAGGTTTCGGAGTTATAGGCTAATAACAAATTCTGCTGGGAGAACGTTCTCCTGGAAACACTTTTTTGAACCGCTGGGCCTAGGTCTTTGAAACTTGGCAGAAATGTAGCTTGTATTTGTGCCTAAATGTGCACTGAATCTGGAAAATGTGCATCTTAAGATAACAGAGTTATTAGAATTCCTGCTGGGGTAACGTTTAGCAGTTTTCTATATCTCGGCAACGGCTCACGCTAAAGAACTGAAATTTTTTATAAATAACATTCGTCACTTTTTTGAATTTGTGCCAAATTACTGTTTAAAAATAATTGTTAGTTTTCGAGAAAAAAAATAAACAAAAAAAAGAGAAAACCCCTTAGCACAAATGAACCACGATACTTGGAGACTTCAAAACTCTATAAACCCTTCCTTAACTTGCCCTTCACGTTATTCTGAAGTATCATAACTCTAGGTCAAATACTTTTCGAGAAATAAAGATTTAACCAAATGTTTGACCGTGCGGTAGGTTAAACAACCTCTCACGCAAAAACCAATGCAGCGACGACATTGGTAACCTAGCACTCGTTCGAGTCATCATCATCATCATCATTTCAGCCGTAGGACGTCCACTGCTGGACATAGGCCTCCCTCAAGGCTCTCCATCTGTACCGATCGCAGGTGGCCTGCATCCAGCGTGGACCCGCAGCCTTGCGCAGATCATCCGTCCATCTGGTCGGTGGACGTCCTACGCTGCGCTTGCCGATCCGTGGTCTCCACTCGAGAACTTTTCGGCCCCAGCGGCCATCTGTTCTGCGGGCTATATGACCTGCCCATTGCCACTTCAACGAGCTTATCCGCTTGGCTATGTCGGTGACCCTGGTTTCTCTGCGTATGTCCTCATTTCTGATTCGATCCCGCAGAGAAATCCCGAGCATAGCCCGCTCCATGGCTCGTTGAGCTACTCGGAGCCTGTTCATAAGCCCTATAGTGAAGCACCACTTTTCAGAACCGTATGTCATCACTGGGAGCACACATTGGTTAAATACCTTCGTCTTCAGGCACTGAGGAATATTGGACGAGAAGACGTTGCGTAGTTTCCCGAACGCCGCCCATCCGAGCTGGATTCGGCGATTGACCTCCTTCTCGAAGTTGGACCTACCTAATTGGATGGTACTCATTCGAGTATTACGCAATAAACATTTCCTGAAAATTTAAACGTTATATTCGAAGAAAACCCGAAGTTATTCAAGAAAAACCGAAAATTTACTACTAACCGACCAAATAAAATAGACCACTAAAAAGCGACCATTGCATACATTGCGTAAACATTCCCTACTTTGTTGGATTGCAAAGAGTACACTTTAGCAGAAAAGTGTGTTTTGAGATAGCATAGCGAAAGCACCCCAGTTCGTTTGAAAGTAATTAATGTATGTTGCTAAGTAACACATGCCTATAATTAACTTTTATTTTAGGCCCCTGGTCTTTAACTAAATTTGTCGTATAAAATGTTTGCTTTGCTAGTGAATTTGCTCGTTATCTATCTGACAATAAAAAAAAACCTTTTCCGTAAATATTCAATGCGTTTTATATTTATACTTTCAAATTCATTCAAAATTCGTTTCAAAGACCTAGGCCCAGCGGTTCAAAAAAGTGTTTCCAGGAGAACGTTCTCCCAGCAGAATTTGTTTTTAGCCTTTAACTCCGAAACCTCTGGATGCACAAATTCGACACTTGGCGCAAATTTACTACGTCCGATGCACTGAATATTGGCATTTTCAAAATTTCGATGCGATGTACTTTACGGCTGGGGTAATAGACACAAATAACTGGCTGATTTGTTTCTCAGAAATAAAGCCCAAAAGAAATCATAAAAAAGGAGTTTGCCTTTACAACAGTAGAATTTGGTTTTTCCAGTTCCCGTATTATCTTCACGAATTCATGTCTTTGCTAGATTTATATTCCTTACGTTTCTATCTTGAGATGTTTGGGCTGAAAACTTAAATACTCATTGTTCCCTTTTCCATTTCAGGATATCATTAATGTCACCCTGTATTGTATAAACAAACTAACCTATATGCTTCATCTCTGAGGCTAAGCTCTGAGCTCTGAGGCTTCACTAAAAATAAACAAACTCACCTATATGCTTCATCTTTGAGGCTAAGCTCTGAGGCTTCACTAAAAATAAACAAACTAACCTATATACTTCATCTCTGAGGCTAAGCTCTGAGGCTTCACTAAAAATCCAGTTCTATTGTACCCTAATTAGGTCTACTCAGATTCATCATCATCGTCGTCCCAACTGATTGTCGTTCATTGCTGTAAATTTGCCTCCCCTACAGGGTGCCATAATTACCTTTCTTGCGCGACCCTTATCAAGTTTACTAAAATCACTTTTTTTTTCATGACTGTTCAACTGTTACACTCAAACTGTTACACTCTGTATCAGCACCCGCAAAAACTTTGAAAACACCTACCATATTACTTTATAAGGAAACCTAATATTTGCCATACATATTTGATGTGTAAGTATATTATGAGGAGCTTATTTTAAAAAATTTAAGATAATGTAATTACTTTAGATTTAGACCCAAAAATCTAGAAAACGCCACCCATATCGATTTTTTTTAATACAAACTAGAGGCTGCCCCGCGGTTTCACTCGCGCAGATTTCTCATAAACACAAAAATCCCGTTTTTCCCGTTCCCATGGGAATTTCGGGAAAGCCTTTCTTAGTGCTCACCTACACTCCCGTAGGAACCTACATGCAAAATTTGAGCCCGCAACGCCCAGTAGTTTCGGCTCTGCGTTGTCTGTCAGTCAGTCAGTCAGTCAGTCAGTCAGTCAGTAACGGAAGAGTTTTATATATGGGTAAGGCCGCCAATTTTGCCACTTAGTGACATAAAGTTACATACACACTTTTACGTTACGGTAACGCAGAAGTAACGCAAAAGTTACATATTTTTTTGTAAAGCTAAGAACACAACTTAGGTAATATTTTGAGTATATATTTTTTTAAAATGTAATGAGTACGAATCTATTTCTATTATTTTTCATATTTAATGGTTAAATAGGGTTTTCTTTATTCACATAATAACAGTTGTTTTAGGAATAAAATAAATCAAAACGACCCACAAATCCAAATTGATTTTAATAGTTGAGCTTGTTCTCTCAACTAAATAAATAGAGTTACTAAAAATATAGCTAAATCGTTAAAGAAAAATAGTTATTTAATTAATTTTAATATAAAAATTTACAAACACAAAATTCGATGAGCACATGGCTTTATATCATTTTATGTAACGTTACATAAAAAAAATGTTAACGGTTACATAAAAGTCACATAAAAGCAACGAAAAAGTCACATAAAAGCGAAAAATTCAACATGTTTTTTGGTCAGCATTTCGAAAGTAAACAGAATAGCAGGCTTAAACCTAGATTTTCGGATAATATAAGCATTGTCGAAACTATGAATACAACATTCATCAAAAACAAGCGTATGCAGAGGTTAAAATAAAAAAAAATATGTTTAGCGATTTCGCTGACGAAGCACGTGTGCACCACTTTGACATCAATTCATTCTCAAAATCATAGAGTTTTAATAGGTTTATGAAAAAAAATATCGTTAGTGTTGCCAAAGTAATCATTACAATTAACCCAATTATATTCAAATGCTACGTAACTCGAGATAATTCGTCACATAAAAAAATGTTACATAAAAGTGAAAAACTCGGGACATGGGTTCATACATTGATAAAAACTAAATAAACAGAGTTATGATAGAATTCTTTCTTTTATTTGACAATAAAAATATCGTACTTGGGCTAGGCATAGAAAGATTTTTACTAACTCCAAAAAAAAATTCATAATTTTGTAAATTTCGTCAGCAAGTGTTTTTGGGACAAAGATCATTTGTATGAAAAAAAAAAAACTCACTTACAAAAAAATTAATTAAAATAAAACTACGCTAGCTACAGCCATTTTCTAATCGGCCATTTTTTCCCTAAAGATTGCTTTGCAAGAAAGCATAGCCGAAGTAAAAAAAAATTGAAAATTTTAAAAGTTATTTAGGAAAACTTAAAAGTGTAGCAAAAAGTGGCAAAATTGGCGGCCTCACCCATATATTGATTCATTTTCGCCATCTTGGATTTCAAAATCGATGTTTTTTTGTGTAATTAGCGACCCTTATTACCTAGAAACAACACCCTTTCTAATTTTTTAAGCAAAATAAAGAGCGGTTTCGGTTTTTCATACAAACTTTAACACCCTGTATCAAGGCTTACAGGACTAATAATAGTTTATATATCATATTTCTCACATTTTTATACTCGTTTACGTAACTTATAATAATAATAATAATAATTTTCACATTTGTGAAATGTTGCATTAAAGGCAGGCGTACCGGTATTTCACTCTATAGCACCAGTTAACCGGTCCATTAAACAGTTCACCCCCATAAACCATTTCTTGTCATCCATTTAACAATAGTTCCTATCACCTTCTGGGTGCCGCCTCTGGGTGCATGATCTATTTGTGCATTTAGTGGCGGTGCCTGGTTGGTGATCCATATACAATATAGCAAAACTCTCGAAAGGGCCTCTACGAGTTGGATTCGTCCCCTCGCACGCCTCTCAAAGGACCGGCCCCATCCCGTGATACCGAAGAATAATAATAATATAATAATAATAATATAATTGTTCGCGACAAGTGTAACGGCCTCATATAGACTCTGTAAATAGATATTAGTTTAAGATTTTTAAGATTAAAGAACCCTGTAGGGCATTTTTAGAGAATAAGATATAACAGTTTGTAAATAGAATTTGGTAAAAACTTTGAGGTAAATACATGTAATGAGCGGTATGTAACGAGTTGGTAAAAGGTAATAAGGTCTGTTTTGATTGGTAAAAATTGGGTAAAAAGGTTTTAATAAAGTATTATGGAAATGGTAATGTTATTCAGGTAGCCTATTAGGAAATACAACCTAGGTAGGCTAGGTACTGCCTATATAGTAGATAGAAAGTAATAAAAGGCTAGTCATATAGAAATAAATAGAGAATAACTTGATATTCAGTATAGTAAATAAGTAGTACATAAGCTATGAACCTTTAGGGAATAGCAGGTAGCTTATATTTGTATTAGTTTTAGAGAGGGTAGTTGTGTGTAAGTGGGATCTCGCAGGCCTCCCCTCACCCCCGCCTTCGTCACCTACGGGTGAAGGGGTGAGGGAGGAAACGCCCGCGATTGGCCTGCTAGGTCTCACACGCGCTCTAGGCTAAGTTCATGTACATAGTAAGTTTGTAATATAATTAAGGCCATTTTTGGGGTCTGGGCTTCCTGCCGACCACCGGGCCTCCAATAAAGAAAAGAGAAAATACAAGCTCCTGAGTTTCCTTCAAGCCTCCACCCTCTTCAGTCAGTAACCAGCGCACCGCCTAGGATTGTGGGTCGTCGAGGGGGCCCACAATAATAATAATAATAATAATAAAGGCGTAGGGATGTGACGACCCCATCGCCCAGTGAAAATTCCAGTACTTTCGGTCTGGAACTTCCATTGCAATTAGTCACCGCAGGGACGGCTTGTGGCGAGTCGATGGTGAGTGGCGACACCACGGACCCTATACCTCCAGGGGGACACACGCAGTCATCACACGCACACTCACATGCAGTCATCACACACACACACCCCCCCGCCTCTGAGCTAGCCTTCACCAGCCGGCCAGAGTGGAGTAGCAAGAGCGAAGCCTATGCTCCAGGTTGGAAGTGTAAAATGTCATAACGCCGGGTGCATCTTATGCTGCCCGCAGTCTCACCTCTCGACAACCTTAGCTGTCCACGACCAGTGTTGCGACCCGTTGCCAATATATCGGCGACTTAGTGGAAGCCCACCCAGTGGACAGCGAGTCACCGCCTGCCATGATAATAAGTGAAATGTTGCATTAAAGGCAGGCGTACCGGTATTTCACTCCATAGCACAGTTAACCGGTCCATTAAACAGTTCACCCCCATAAACCATTTCTTGTCATCCATTTTACAATAGTTCCTATCACCTTCTGGGTGCCGCCTCTGGGTGCATGATCTATTTGTGCATTTAGTGGCGGTGCCTGGTTGGTGATCCATATACAATATAGCAAAACTCTCGAAAGGGCCTCTACGAGTTGGATTCGTCCCCTCGCACGCCTCTCAAAGGACCGGGCTCCATCCCGTGATACCGAAGAGTATTGAGAAACATAATAATAATATATTTATTTAGTATCAAAGTACAGGTTTCACAGTAAGGAATCTCCTTTTAAGTATAAATACCTGTGGCAGGAGACTCCACTCTTCCACAGTGACAATAAATATTATTAATGCTTATACATAGTAACCATACATAATATTAGCATGCAAAAGAAAGAATAAAAATAATAAATTAAATTTAGCAAATAAGTATAAAGTATAAAGATACATATATTACTGGTCTATTTTTGGCTATTAGTGGTCTAACTGCAATGTTACAAATTAATAGTTTTATGTTAGTCAGTCTGTTTGTTCAGTCGTATTTCTAATCAAAATTCAAAATGTATAGATTAAAATCACTTTAAGAGTGCTTCTACTTCTTCGTTGTTGAGAGTTGCAAGCCAGTGTAAAAGAGACTTCTTTACCTTGCCAGTTGTTGGAGGATAAATATTTAATAGGCGATTTGATTTATTGTATAGGCGTCCAATTTGTGCACAGTATTGTCTCATTGCGAAATAGGTGTTTGTGGCACTAATTGGAGCAACTGTATAATTACGTCGTTTTTCGACAGTACTATGAATGTATGGTAATGTTTTGTGTGTTCTAATCAAACTATTATTTAGTACATAGAGTTTTCTTACTGACAAAAGATTGCATGAGTCATACACTTTAGTTGTCGAGTGCATATACGGGAAAAAGTACATCACCTTAATGAGTAACCGTTGCGCTCTTTCAACTTCAAGAAACCTTGTCTTTGCAGCACCACCCCACACAGGAATGCAATAGGCAATAACAGACTGAGCAAGAGCTTTGTAAATTTGGTTTAATAAATTCTTCGAGGTCACAACGTGTCGAAGAACTTTAAAAATCCAAATCAGTTTTCGTATTCTTGTTGAAACCAGCTCAATATGCGAATACCATGACAGCCTCTGATCTAGCATAATTCCCAGATATTTCACAGCCGCAACTTTATCTATCATAGGACAGCCACAATCATTATTGTTTTTGTCAACTCTGTCGCAACTATGAATTTTAAGGGCATAGTCTGCGGAAGGCTGGGTGAAGTTGCTCAATGAGAAACATATGAAGTTGGTTTTAGAAGCATTAAGAGAAAGCATATTTGATGTTTTAATATTATAAGTGGCTTATTTTGAAAATTTCAAGTCTCTAGTGTAATTAGTTTAGATTTTAGCAAAAATCATATTTCACCCTGTATAAGAACTCAGGGGCAAAATATAAAAAAACTAAAACCATTTATGATGTTTGTAATGCAATGACAATATACAGTGTAAATTTCAACTTTCTAAACCTATCAGTTTAGGAGTTTCATACAAACTGTTACACCCTGTATACGGCGTCCCGGTTAAGTTATCCCAAAATCCCGTCATAGTGGGTGCTTACGTCACGTAAGGAAGCTACTGTCCTAATTTCATCTTTCTATCTTCAGCGGTTTCGGCTGGGCGATGATGAGTGAGTGAGTGAGTAGATCAGTGGTATTTGGATTTTATATATATAGATTTCAGGCGTCGAACGCAAACCAAAGGCAAGGATTGCTCAAATGCTTTAACTAAAGCGAGCGAGATTCCTTTCATTTTTATTACTTGCGGTAAGATAATGGCTTGGTCTGTTCGACTCACGGAACAGACGTAGCCACCGCGGCACGAAAGAGCTCTATTTATATAACGCGCAGTTACACATTCTGCGATGAACTAACTGAATAATGCAAGTTTTTAGGACACCAGTGCACCAATAATACAATTATAATACTTCTACAGTCATCACAGAATAAGATGCCCGTTGAGAAAGAGCCTAAAATGTAATTTCTTGACCTGTAAAATGTAACTGAATTAATAAAAAAAATTGCTAATCGCCTAGACACCCTAGGTTATTAATAATATTTTTTAGTTTCATTCAGTTACATTTTACTGGTCTAGAAATTACATTTCAGGGTTTTCCTCAGCGGGCATCTTATTTTGTGACGACTATACCTAGTGTAGTTGTTTTGTGCTCGTGCCCGAGGGCGACCTTGGGCGGGAGTCGCCCAACCTGTTGTGCCGTATCGATTGTTAAAAAGGTTCTGTTTTTCTTTGCGTAATTATTATTAGGTTACGAGCTTTCCCGGCTTACTTCGTTACGCCATAGAATATAAGACTTGGCTCTATAGACTATGTTCTTTTGACTGCCCAGAATGGCCGAATAAAAAAAATAACAACAACAAACCACCTGTCAAAATATGTAAACAACGGAAAAAAATATTGCACCTTGGGTTACATTATTTGAGTTAAGGTAAGGATCCCTAATTTTTTTGAAAATCTAATATAGCCTATGACACTCGGGGTTAATGTAGCTTCCTACCAATGGAAGATTTTTTCAAATCGGTTCAGTATTTCCAGAGCCTATTCGTTACAAACAAACAAACAAATCTTTCCTCTTTATAATATTGTTGGTATAGATTATATATATGCTTACATCTTTAAAACTATTTATAGGATGTTGTGCATTTTTTTTTTAATAGATTGAGTGATTCAAGAGGAAGGTATGTATAATACCTGCACCACATAGTAAAAGGTAAGTCGGTACGAATCGTGAATGAATCGTGGTCGTTAGGCTCGCTAAAACTCGAGAACTAACTTGGCTAGGCCAATTTAGCTGATTTTGGTTTTGAAATGTTTGGCGTAGTCCAGGGAAGGTTTAAAAGATGAGAAATAAAACATTTATCAAGAAATTAAACCGCTAAAAAAACTGAAAAACATTAATTAATAGGAAAACGTTTTCTAATAGGACTTCATTTACTCACTTCTTAAAGTAATTCTGGTATATATATATCAAGTAATTTTAAGTCGTCGCTACACCACACAAGCAAATTCATTATCTACGTAAAGCGCGATGAGCGGCGGCACACGTTTTTCGGTTATTTTTTTAAATTTCAGATAATTTAGTAATCTTTATTCGTTGATTCTGTGGCGCCGACTCAAAATTTAAAAGACTCATAATTATACCTAGCAGTTTTCATGTAAATAACGGCAATACAATCTGTGAGTGAACAATAAAGTCACCCCTATTTTCCACCCTTGGAATTTTATTTTATTTTTTTATGGGACCAATTTCAAGGTATACCCTGTCGATTAAAAAAATAATTATCTAAATCGGTCTACACAGTAAAAAGTTATGCGTGATCATACATAAAATAGTAGTTTATTCAACAAGGGTGTAAGGTAAGTGATGTATTATGTAGGAGGGTGGTCTGTTAAAACCCGAGCGCAGAGAGAGTTTCAAGGGTTTATTCCCGAACGTAGTGAGGGAATAATGACTTGAAACTTGAACAAGCGAGGTTTTTAACCTCACCCGAGGCAGAATAAATTACCCCCAAGTTGTATATACTGCTTTTTATTCCATCCGACGAGAAAATTCACATATAAAAAAGCAGAACCTAACCTAACTAATTTTGCTGACTTAATCAGCTAGCATGTTACAATCCCACTTCACTTCAATCATTAATTTTTGTAGCAATAATATAATAATGCATCATAATTGCTCAGAGGTCAATAATGAATGTATGGAAATTAATAATTGGAAATAATATAAACCGCATGTGAATAATGAGCAACTTTACGACTAGAGAACAGGAATTAAAAGTCTACTTTTCGAGCGGATGGGATAAAAAAAAATATATACAATATATATATATGTTACGGTAAATGTGAATAATTCGGTAAATATGCATAATTACCGGTTATTATGCATATAATCTAAGGCGATACGGTGTTTGCCGGGTCAGCTACTGTTAAATAAAAACTTTTTATAAAAAAATTAAACCGCCGAAAAAACTTAAAAGCATTAAATAATAGGGAAACATTTTCTATTAGGCCTTAATTTACTCACTTATTAATGTAATTTTGGATTACCAAGAAATTTTAAGTCGGTGCCACACCACACAAGCAAATTCATTATCTATGTAAAGCGCGATGCGCAGCGGCATACGTTTTTCGGTTATTTCTTTGAATTTCAGGTAATTTAGTGATCTTTATTCGTTGATTTTGTGGCACCGACTCAAAATTTCTTGGTCAATTCAAAATCCAAAATTACATTAAGAAGTGAGTAAATTAAGGCCTAATAGAAAATTTTTCCCTATTATTTAATGCTTTTAAGTCTTTTCGGCGGTTTAATTTTTTTATAAAAAGTTTTTATTTTTTATTTTCAGTTTTTTTTGGGCAAATTTTTTTGACCCCAGCTAATCACCCTTCACAGGGTGGTCGCATCCCACGAGGTGGCCACACAACCTGGTGAAGGTTGAGGGACTAACAGGATGAGGTTCGATCACGACCGGTCGGTGAGGCGATTTGTGGAGGAGGCCTATGTCCAGCAGTGGACGTCTTACGGCTGATTTTATTTCATTTCCAAAGATATTGTAGGTAGGTATCAAAAGTTATAATGTAACACGGAAATGCAACCTGTGAGTGGATAAATCGACCCGCCGACCAAAAAGTCACCCCTATTTTCCCCTATTTTTTATTTCCAAATTTTTATGGGACCAACTTCAAGGTATACCCTGTCGATTAAAAAAAGAATTATTAAAATCGGTCCACACAGTAAAAAGTTATGCGTGATCATACATAAAAAAAAAAAATATATATATATATACGCGACGAATTGAGAACCTCCTCCTTTTTGTTTTTTCGTCGGTTAATAAAATCCAAAGGGACTAGGTCCAGTCGTAGGTACTTAACCTTGAATTTAAAGTTCTGTAATAAAATGTTAAGGGTGAAGCATATTTCACTTAATTTAAAAAAAGGGGCCCCTAACGTATAAAAAATGGCAAATAAAACATCTGAGATTCATAAGAATCTACATTCATTCCGTAGATTTTTTATGCATTGTGCAAACATCAAAGCGAAATTAACATTGCTCTGAAAAACTTTGTACGAAGTTCTATCAAAGAAAAGTAATTTAGAGTGGTGCCTACCTTAATTTAATTTTTAAACTCGTTTTAGTGAAACCTTGCGAGTTCAATTTACTGAAAAACTTTCATTTTGAATTTGATGTTTAATTTCTAGGTTTTCAAGGCACGTGTCTACCTACAGGAGTTTTCTCGGAACTTCTCTATCTACAACGTCTAGCCTAGTCTGAGAGTATCTTTTTCGAAATGTAGAAGCGGTTTGTAAAAGCATGATCGTGCGCCTGGCCCGGCCACCACTCCTATGGGTTTGGGACTATTTACATTCGTTAGAGCTCATCTTCCCGATCATATGTACCTCATTCATTTTTCATATGTACCTCTCTCGTTGCAGAGAAAAACGCAAATCGGTGTGGCCGGGCTGAAATCGTTTCGCTGGCCCAGCCACCCAATACCTCTCTAACCACGTAACTTATAGCTATATTCTATACGAGCTTTCCCGGCTTACTTCGTTACGCCATAGAATTTAAGATACTACAAAAGACTTGGCTCTATAGACTATGTTCTTTTGCCTGCCCAGAATGGGCTTGATAAAAAACAAACAACAACAACAAACCAACTGTCAAAATATGTAAACAACGGAAAAAATATTGCACCTTGGGTTACATTATTTGAGTTTAGGTAAGGTACCCTAATTTTTTTGGAAATCTAATATAGCCTATGACACTCAGGGTTAATGTAGCTTCCTACCAGTGAAAGAATTTTTCAAATCGGTTCAGTATTTCCGGAGCCTATTCGTTACAAACAAACAAACAAACAAATCTTTCCTCTTTATAATATTGGTATAGATTAAACTTATGTACCACAGTCGAATAGCATATGTACAGTCACGGACTAGGTGGCCGTAACAGATTTGTCTATGGTTTCGTCAGCCCTAGACTGTATTACCAAAGAACAAGAGCTATTTTGCAATACAGAAAAACCGAAAGAGTTACGCCGATCGTGTCCGCCACTGTACTCCGTTACGATCACAAAATTCGCCATTGATAGTGAGTTACAAGTGCGTCTTGGTGGCCGGGCTGAACGGTTTTCTATCTACAAATTACTGCAAAATTATGTATGTAAGCTTGGGGCAACACCACAGAACAAGGAAGATGCTCTCTCTCTCTGGCAACACCTACCAAAAACCAAAGATATTCCGTAACAGATTATAAGTACCTCCTTTATTTCTTGAAATAACTCTTTGTTTTTTAGTTTACAGCGTCGTGTTTGTTTTTCAGCCCGGCCACCTATATATGCTCATATTTTTGGTAAACATAGCTCTATTTACGACCAGCAACAATGGTCGAAAAGTCACATTAGTTGGTAACGCCCTGAACGGATTTTATTACATTATGAATTAGCTTTTTATATAATACTAGTTGACCCCGCAAACTTTGTACCGCCTTACCTATTACTATGTTGTACAGTGGCGGACACGATCGGCGTAACACTTCCGGTTTTTCTGTATTGCAAAATAGCTCTTGTTCTTTGGTAATACAGTCTAGGGCTGACGAAACCATAGACAAATCTGTTACGGCCTCCTAGTCCGTGACTGTACATGCATTATTCCTTAACAACCGCCCGAACACAATGTGCTGTTTGCAAAAAAAAAAATTGGCGGCTAAACTAATTAATTTTTGCGAACGCAACCGCCCTGCATCCGTCAAGTGGGTACCTCTCTTCTCTACCCTAGGAAAAATCAATAACCCGTTTCGACCTTATCAATAGGCACTGTATCGCCGAGAACATGGATGCGGTTTTTGATCTGCCTCCGCGCAACGGTAAGTCCCAAATTTTTGTAAATTACTATGGAATGCCTACTTTTTCTCAAACTTACTTTTCTCTTTTTGCTCATAGATAATGACTTTATTTATGTAAACCTCATTTTCGTTCATTTCTACAATAATTACGACGTAATGAACGCCCAAATACAAACCAACACATTTGTGTGGGTCCGGATGTTGTGCCAAAAATCATGTTCCAATTCCAGTACATTTTATATTTAGGTTTTTTTTTTAATTCTTATCTTTAAGTTTTATTTTATGGCCATTTCCAGGTTTTTCCAGTAATGACAATAAGGTTCTCCAACTTCTGGGTGACGGTAACCAGTCAGATATTGAAGATTTTGATGAAGATGACGAGGAAATGCATCCACAGTATCTTGAGGACCTTGCGGCGGAAGGCATCCCACTTACTGAGATCCTCAACCTCTGTAAAGTCTACTAGATGTTCCCGATGACATATCCACCATACCTGCTTCATAAACCCAACGTACCCACCCAGCCAAGAGGAAGAGGGTCGGAAAGCAAATGTCTTGCAAAGACAAGCCCTATGACTACCCTGACCTGCCGAAATATCCAGTTAGGGTGCCAATTGTGTACCGGAGAGCCTATTTTGATCTTCCAATTCTTTGAGAAGGTGGCCAGAAGCACATATTTGTGCTGCCCCCGAAGAACAAGCCATCCTAATGGCATTTTTTATTTTGTTTAATTTGTGAGACTCATTCGATCCCGCAGACAAACCGTTTAAACGGTTTTGCGGGACTATGTATAGCTTATGGTAATAAGAAATGTTTAATAAAATATATAAATAAAAAAAAAAAATTCTGCACTTGGGCATCCAATACAGGCCTAGTAAATAGGTGGGAGACATTAACTAATGCTATTCCTGATGTCAATGCCCCTAAAGTGATCCAGCAGTACATCCGCACAAGGGTGGGATTAATGTCCTTGATCAGCAGATTACACAAGCAAATTCATTATCTATGTAAAGCGCGATGCGCAGCGGCATACGTTTTTCGGTTATTTATTTGAATTTCAGGTAATTTAGTGATCTTTATTCGTTGATTCTGTGGCACCGACTCAAAATTTCTTGGTAATCCAAAATTACTTTAAGAAGTGAGTAAATTAAGGCCTAATAGAAAATGTTTCCCTTTTATTTAATGCTTTTCAGTTTTTTCGGCGGTTTAATTTTTTTATAAAAAGTTTTTATTTTTTGCTTTTTAGTTTTTTTTGGATTTTTTTGACCCCAGCTAATCACCCTTCACAGGGTGGTCGCACCCCACAAGGTTGTGAAGGTTGAGGGACTAACAGGATGAGGTTCGATCACGACCGGTCGGTGAGGCGATTTGTGTGGGAGGCCTATGTCCAGCAGTGAACGTCTTTCGGTTGATTTTATTTAATTTCCAAAGATATTGTAGGTAAGTATCAAAAGTTATAATGTAACACGGAAATGCAACCTGTGAGTGGATAAATCGACCCGCCGACCAAAAAGTCACCCCTATTTTCCCACCCTTAGGGTGGGAATTTTATTTCCAAATTTTTATGGGACCAATTTCAAGGTATACCCTATCGATTAAAAAAAGAATTATTAAAATCGGTCAACACAGTAAAAAGTTATGCGTGATCATACATAAAAAAAATATATTTAAATACGCGACGAATTGAGAACCTCCTCCTTTTTGTTTTTTCGTCGGTTAAAAATGTCAAAGTATAATGTGATCGTCAAAATATTGAACAAAAATTATATAAAAAATAATAAGTAGTTAATGATTAAAGTACTGTGTAAACAATGTCAAATTTTTTAATGTATAATTGTATATAGAATGTGAAATACTAAAACTAATTGCAATATACTTGAATTACATATTGTAACCGTCGAATACTTAAATTACACAAATAATGACAAATGTCAAACAAATTTATAGTTTAAAAAGTCATCTATACAATAATATTCATGTTCCAACAAAAGATTTTTCAGTCGGCGACAAAACGCTTCGTCATTGATTTCCTCCTTCAGCTCAGTAGGCAAATGCTCATAATAGTGTGGCCCGATAACGCGCGGGTTAACGTTAATAACGATTAATGAGCTGCCACGCAAGGTCACCATGCCTCTGCTCGACTATCGTGTGGAGCTGGATGATTCTCTGACAAGCAGACCTCTCATAAGTCACCAGCAGGATGAAGAGTTGGAGAGTATACTGAGATCAAACCTCCTCGAAAACGCAAATACAGGCCAGCTATCCTACCTTCGTAAAGCAGAAGGTATGATGGCTAGTGGATGGTTAAGACGACTTTTCAGTGCCTGACCAGCTGCCAGCTCCAAGCTCATGCAGATATGAGGGATGCAGCAGCTGCTCTATGATATTTTGCCAGAAATGCAAAAATAATATTGATAGGAGATAATGTATATATGCGCTTTTCCATACCAACCTTGTTTTATTTTAGGTCTAAGCTAGAATAATTTAGCTCATAGCTAGGTTTGTCGATAGTGATCTATTTTTTGACCGACGAAAAAAAAAGGAGGAGGTACTCAATTCGACACGTATATTATTATTTTTTTTTTTTAATGTATGATCACGCATAACTTTTTACAGAGTAGTTCAATTTTGATAATTCTTTTTTTAATCGACAGGGCATACCTTGAAGTTGGTCCCATAAAAATTTGGAAATAAAATTCCCACCCTAAGGGTGGGAAAATAGGGGTGACTTTTTGGTCGGCGGGTGGATTTATCAACTCACAAGTTGCATTTTACGTGTAACACTATACATTTTGATACCTACTTACAATATATTTTGAAATGAAATAAAATCAGTCGAAAGACGTCCACTGCTGGACATAGGCCTCCCCCACAAATCGCCATACCGACCGGTCTTGTCGTCCCTGTCAACCATGTCGTCTGATCACCTTATGCGGAGTGACCACTGACCACCTTGTGGGAGAAGAAAATAATAAAACCCTGAAAGAACTGAAAAGCATAAAATAAAACTTTTTATCAAAAAATAAAACCGCCGAAAAAAAAACTGAAAAGCATAAAATAATAATCGAATTACTAAGTTCTTAAAGTAATGTAAGTATATACCAAGTAATTTTGAGTCGGCGCCACAGATTCCTCGTACAAAGACCATTAAATTAGGTACCTTAAATTTAAAGAAATAACCAAAATTCATGCGCTGCCGCGCATCAATCTTTACGTAATTATGGAATTTGCTTGTGTGGCGCGCCGACTTAAAATTACTTGGTATATACTTACATTACTTTAAGAACTTAGTAATTCGATTATTATTTTATGCTTTTCAGTTTTTTTTTCGGCGGTTTTATTTTTTGATAAAAAGTTTTTTCCTAATATATTTTAATTATTTATGACAACGAAAGAGTATCTAATTGCATTTTATTGCCGCCAGCCGCCGGAGCTGCGTCCTCTCCATCTATTTGGTGCCCGTGCCAGCGGCCCAGCTGTCGCCTCGGTCGGTGCAAAACGAGCGGCGCGCCCGCTTTCCCGCCCCGAGCTCCTTACATGGCAAACAGCAAACGACCCACCGACCGCAATTTGTGACGCCACGCTTTCCACTTGGGCAGCATCCGTCTCTGCTGCCTCCATGCTCACTGCCACTTTCACTGCCATTTAAAATGATTGCCCTTCTTTTGCAAATAACCGCTGTCTTATTGTCCCGTTGTGGGCTCTCAGTCTCATCGCGCAAAACGTAACTATCGAATAAAAGTAGAGTAGGAACAGTACGTTAATCGCAAGAAAATACACATTTGGTAGTCTCGTAATCAATTTTGCTATAACTTTAGCAGTAGTATCGCAATAGATTGGAATTGACCAAAAAGGGTAGTCTGCTCCATAATAAGATAATGTTATGATTACGTTCGACTGACATTATACATATATGTCAATAATCATTGATATTAAGTGACAGTTGCACTACGCCCGTTCCAATTTCGTCTAATAAAACAGGATTCACTATTTAGGTAAATAAATCCCAGATTATTCTATAGCTTGCTATTCATATTCTATTGCTATACTATAATGATCGATTAAAGTTACGAGACTCGCAATTTTTGACACAATCGTAATAGAGTAATAGTAGAATAATAATAGAATAGAAGTATAATCGTAAGTTTAAGAGACTAGAGTCCGGTCCCTTAGGCTATCTTCTAAACATGTTCCGAAACCGCAGTCTTTTGACATTTTTTTTAACTCCGCTATGTATTCTGCTATCGATTCATCACTTTTTTGTTTTCTTTGTTAAAATGTTTGGGCGTGGCTGTAATTCAAAGTTTTTAGTCGCTGGTTTATCCGGTGTGCACAATGTTACTAGTAATTCATAAGCTGCACTGCCCATGAAAGTGATTAGCAACGCTACTTTGTTATTTTCTTCCACTTTATTCACCAAAAAATTTGTTCCAAATGGTCGATGTACAAGGTCCAATTATCCACGCCGAGTTCAAAAGGTTGAATTTTTCCGATAGACATTATTTTTTTATTTTCTACTTTCACTATAGCACTCGTAGATTCAGGAATCGTCGCCACTGAGGAGTCTTCGCACATCTAACTAAGAAGATCCCAAAGGAATAATAAAACACGTCTTTACGGTATTGCGTATATTGAAGAAGAGATCTACCCTACATTATTACAAAGTAACAACTACCTACATATACTACAGCCAAGATGTAAGATTTTACATATTATTTTTGTTTGGTTAGTATAATATTGTAAAATCATGCTAAAACTCATGATAAAACATAGTAAAAGCCTTTTCTAAAGAAATATGATTTTTTATTTTATTTAAACTTTATAAAACTAAAGGATAAATATACTTAAATATACTAAGAAGCACAATCGTGCTAGTGTCTCTTTATTCCTGAATGGAACAATCGTGCGGGGGGTTTTCAGGAATAATGAAAATCAGAGATTTTTTTATTTAATTAATTAAAAAAAAAAAAATTTTTTTAATAAATTAAGTAAATAATTTTCCGAAGCTTATTGGATGAAGCCTATGTTATGTTTCTTCAAAAAGAAAAGTCATTTTCCCACCCTATCTATTAAAAAAATCGCATCAAAATCGGATGCATAATTTTAAAGATATAAGATAAGTAAGCATACCTACATAGGGACAGACGCGGGAAGCGACTTTGTTTTATACCATATTGTATGATGATGATATTGATTATACCTACCTATTATCGTTAGCAAACGTACAGTGGCGGACTAGGAGGCCGTAACAGATTTGTCTATGGTTTCGTCAGCCCTAGATTGTATTACCCAAGAACAAGAGCTATTTTGCAATACAGAAAAACCGGAAGTGTTACGCCGACCGTGTCCGCCACTGTACAAGCAAGGAACTTCGTATTATTAAGACTTGCAAATAGTTTTTAAAGAACTCTTTAAAGTCCTTAAAGTTTAGCAACGTTTCAAAATCGTTAAACAAGTACTTACACTTACAAAAAATAAGTATACTTACTAACTAGGAAAGTAAGTTGGTATATAAGTATGTCGCAAATAGTCGCAATGCATGCATGCAACTAAATTGTCGTTCAAAATTAACCGTCTCCTTTAAGGAGGTCACGCATCTCGAGCGGCGCAGCGCAGCGTAGACGCCGCCGCCGCTCCGCCCGCCTACCGCCGCCGCCCGCCGCGCCCTGCCCCGCCTCGGCCAGCCAGCGGCCGCCGAGCGATGACCCGACGAAAGTGCTGGCATTCGCTGAGACAAGCGGAAGACCTGGCATCGCCCCCTACCACATTCTGACACTAAACCGCGCCGCGCTCATTGTAATTGTAATCACGCCTAATAACACCGCAGAATAATTGCGAAAGAATTTGCTTTTCTGAGGACATGCGAATCAGAATTGTATATATACTAGGTAGTTAGTCATCGATTAAAATTAATCCGTGTGTTTGTCATTTTTGCCGTTTTGTTGCCGTGTTGGTAGCGGCATAGAATACCACAACAACTCCATCTCTTCCCATAGGTGTAGTAGAAGGCGAATAAGGGAACACCCGGAGGACGGGCAGCAGCCTTCCATCCTTATTATTTTCAAAACATTATTATTTTCAAAGTTTTCGTAATTTTTATTTTTATTTCAAAAGCGTCGGTGGGCAAACATTGGTATGGTACCCAAATTATATTACTAACATTTGTGTCCGGCGGTTCTGAATTCTTGAGAAATGTCTTATAGGTAGGTATACAAGAGGTATACGTATATATAGGTATGTTTTGGGGACTCTTGATACAAACACCACTACCTTCTCATCTCACACACTTTATAATAAATATACTAAGTATTATGCTCATCAAATCTTATCACTTTGAAACATGTAACTAATCAAACTAGGGATTTTGCAAAAACCCGGATAATTTGATATTAGCATTACTTTTTTTTTCAATCATCCTGACATAAAGCAGTTTTTTTTTGCAAAAAACCTAGTATAGCAATAATCTAGCCAATCACAGTAAAGGAAGGTTTCATAGTTTTCAATTATACCAGGTTTTTTGCAAAAAAAAACTGCTTTATATGTCGATTTGACATTTCATTCGATATGAAATTCTCGCTCCATACATTTTTTCGAATCTCGAATTATTACAATCGATTTGAAAATCGAAATCGACTCAAAAAAATTAAACCGCCGAAAAAACTGAAAAGCATTAAATAATTGGGAAACATTTTGTATTAGGACTTAATTTACTCACTTCTTAAAGTAATTTTGGTTTACCAAAAAATTTTAAGTCGGCGCCACACCACACAAGCAAATTCCTTAACTACCTAAAGCGCGATGCGCGGTGGCATACGTTTTTCGGTTATTTCTTTGAATTTCAGGTAATTTAGTGATCGTTATTTATTGTATCTGTGGCACCGACTAAAAAATTATGAAGTTTTCATCGCAGTGGCTTTGTGCCTGGTTAAGGCAGGCGATAATCGCCTACGCATTTAAATTTTTACCGCAAATTCTCGTTTTTACCGTTCCCATACACTCCTTTTTTTGACCGACGAAAAAAAAGGAGGAGGTACTCAATTCGACATGTATATGTATATATATTTAATGTATGATCACGCATAACTTTTTACAGAGTAAGTAGTCAAATTTTGATAATTCTTTTTTTAATACCCCAAAAAGTTACCTCTAATTTCCCACCCTAAGGGTGGGAAAATAGGGGTGACTTTTTGGTCGCCGGGTCGATTTATCCACTCACAGGTTGCATTTCCGTGTTACATTATAACTTTTGATACCTACTTACAATATCTTTGGAAATGAAATAAAATTAGCCGAAAGACGTCCACTGCTGGACATAGGCCTCTCCCACAAATCGCCATACCGACCGATCTTGTCGTCCCTGTCGACCGTGGCGTCTGATCACCTTATCAGCGGTGTGAAAAAATAACTGAAAAGCAAAAAATAAAACTCTTTTATCAAAAAATTAAACCGCCGAAAAAAAAAACCGAAAAGCATAAAATAATAATCTAATTACTAAGTTCTTAAAGTAATGTAGGGTATACCAAGTAATTTTGAGTCGGCGCCACAGATTCCTCGTACAAAGATCACAAAATTAGGTATCTTAAATTAAAAAAATAACCAAAAATAAATGATACTTGAAAAAAAATTCATGCATTAATAATTTGCATGTGTGGCGCGCCGACTTAAAATTACTTGGTATACCCTACATTACTTTAAGAACTTAGTATAATTAGATTATTTTTTTATGCTTTTTGGTTTTTTTTTGGCGGTTTAATTTTTTGATAAAAAAGTTTTATTTCGATGTCGGTTATAACACAAAAACCTTCTCCCAAATGTACAAATTCTTCTCTGGAAACCGAATTAAATACATACGTACCTACTGGTCAAACTGAGACGGAACCTCCTTTTTTTGAAGTCGTTTAATAAATAATAAAAGGAATAGAAAGAGTTATAATTATAATGCGCTGAACTAGCGGTGGACCCCGGACCCTGAAACCACCCGGCTGTGGCGCTTAGAGGTGTACTTATGCGTTATCACAAGCTGCTATCAGTAAGATCGATATGAAAATCGCAACGCAATGATCCTAAGCACTTTCACCGCCGTTACACACGTTTTTAGCGAAACACCGAACTCAATTATTAATAGCAGCCTATTTTCGGAGCGAGTTCCAACGCGTATTCGCTCTCGAGCATGTGTGAAGCCCGCCCGGGCTGAGGCAGCGCTCACCTGGGCCAGGTGTAGACTCCGGAGACCTCGAAGCCGAAGTGCCAGGAGCCAGCATAGGCACCTTGCCCCTTGGGGCCCGTACACACTCCGTGGCCATGGGCCTTGCCGTCCTCCCAGCCACCACAATATGTCCCGCCATCGTCAAAATCGAAACGGCCACCATTCAGGCCGCGCTGCGGAGGGTTCCCAGTAGCAGCGTGCGCGGTGTCGGCAAGTTCGCTCGGCTGCATCACGCGAGGTGGTGGTGCCGCGGAGGGGAGGGCCTCCCGCGCGCGCCCTCCGCCAAGCTCGCGGTATAAATAAACATCAGCTGGGCATGTCGCGCTGCGGCGCGCCGCCGAGTGAACGCCGCCCGGTCCTGCCTGCGCGAGCAACACTGCGCCGCTCCGCCGCGGTCACCCGCCGCCCGCCCTCCGCGTCGATGCGCACGCCGCCCGCCCGCCACTCCGCCCTCCCGCCGCCGCCATCCCCGCATGCCCTCGCCTATACAACAACTAATGCCAGCTAACGTACAATGATGTAATAATTATATGTTGCTAACTCCATACTTACTGCAACATTCTCAATAGTAAGGATTAACCTTAGGGCATCATCGCCAATAGGCAAACTCTGCATAATGAGTGAGCGGCGTATCTGTTTAGTACGCACTTCCATATATTACTTAAGGGGCGGTGCTACTTCGATAAATAATTAATATTTTCTAAACCATGGCCGAAATAAAAAATATGCATCTTTGATTCCCTAGATCAGGGATGGCGAACCTAATGTTATAGTACCACTAATGGCACGCAGCACAAAGTTTTGGGCACGCAATAGTTTTTAGTACCTATTTATCATTATATTTTTCCCAACAATCACGAAGTTAAAACTATATGATGGCACGTCTGCGACTTCATTATAGACTTCTTTCGAATGGAAAATGGCACGCTGATGCATAAAGGTTCGCCATCCCTGCCCTAGATAATCTTGCTTAGAATTTTTAAGTCCCTGTTGTGTAGCTTTTAGGATAATGATCTTAGAAATATTATATTACGAAATATGGCCACTTTAGGCAACAAACGGTTTTTTTCTTAGATTTGGAACCTGAAAGCTACTTACACAACAGGGCCTTAAAAATTCTAAGCAAGATTAACTAAGTCAAAGACAAATATTTTTGTTTTCGGCCACGGTTTAGAAGATATCAATTAAGTATCGGGAGTGGAGCTAGTTTCGTACCGTGAAACCCTGAGCAGCTCTGCTGTAGCCATGCTGTAGCGCTCATTGTAAGCAGTTTGTTGCGGTACACGCGCCGACTCTTTCAGATTATTTAATTTTTGATTTCTTATTTTTACTTTTGATTACAAATAAAATAAATTTTAGGAAATTGGTTCGCATTTCAAAAAGTTATGATAAATAAAGAAAATAGCGCTTTTTCGTTCGATGTTACTTACATGCTAAGTCCTTCACAGCCCGGCTACTTAAAATCAAAACCTAGTAACTCGTTTTTTTAACAAAAATGTTCAGGAGAGCCAAAAAACGGGTCGGCCACTTTAATTCATTGCCCCCAAGAAACCATACGCAATAGCGATTTGGTTGTTTGACCAAAAGTTTGACTATATTGTTGACTATAGTTTGTAGTACTTGTAATCGTGTTAGAAGTTATAGTTACACACCAAAAGTTTGACTATATTGTTGACTATAGTTTGTAGTACTTGTAATCGTGTTAGAAGTTATAGTTACACTTAAGGCGGTAACTCTCGGTATGGCGAGAAATTCAAATTTTTTATTTTGGCGAAAGTTTTCATCTATACCAATTTTATAAAGAGGAAAGATTTGTTTGTTTGTTTGTTTGTAACGAATAGGCTCCGGAAATACTGAAGTGATTTGAAAAATTCTTTCACTGGTAGGAAGCTACATTAACCCCGAGTGTCAAAGGCTATATTAGATTTTCAAAAAAATTAAGGATCCTTACCTAAACTCAAATAATGTAACCCAAGGTGCAATATATTTCCGTTGTTTACATATTTTGACAGGTGGTTTGTTGTTGTTGTTTGTTTTTTATTCGGCCATTCTGGGCAGTCAAAACAACAAAGTCTATAGAGCCAAGTCTTTTGTAGTGTCTTATCTTATCTTTTCTATGGCGTAACGAAGTAAGCCGGGAAAGCTCGTTTTTAATAAACTTTAAATGAATTCGCGTACGTAAAAACCTATCTCCCACATTGTGATATATCGTTTTAAGACAGAGTTACCGATTTTGTGTATATTCAAGGAACTTGATTTTTGGCCTTTTCCCCCTTAGACACAAAAACTTAAGGTCTGTCTTCCAAAAACGTTGTATTACAATGTGGGAGATGGTTTTTTACATACGCAAATTCATTTAAACTTTATTAAAAATGTATACTTTCACCAGAATAAATAAAAAACATGAAAAAATTTGAATTTGGCGCACTACCGAGAGTTACCACCTTAAATCGATCCCACTATATATTTTTTTGGAAATTTACCCAAATATGACAATGAAAACAATTTCAAAACATAGTATTTCACACTTAGTTAATACAATCTCTGAGTTAATTCTGTACTTTTTATAGCATTTTATATTTTTAGTAGTACAGTGGCGGGCACGGTCGGCGTAACACTTCCGGTTTTTCTGTATTGGAAAATAGCTCTTGTTCTTTGGTAAAATACAGTCTAGGGCTGACGAAACCATAGACAAATCTGTTACGGCCTCCTAGTCCGCCACTGTACGTTTCGAGCGACAAATGTTATTTTTTGAAGTGGATTCATTTAAAAGTTATACAAATGGTTTATTTGTGGCAGAATTTAGTTTTGGTTACGACTTGTGGTTAATTCAGCTAAATTCCCTTCTTTGACTTAATGTTTTTTTAACTTACTAAATTCCATCAAAATTTGATTGATTTTATAATCGGTGCTAAATTCAAAACATAGTAAGTCAGCTTTCAAATTCATAACCTATTAAGTCGGTTGATTTGCTAGGTTTTTTATATATGATCAAACGAACTTCTCAAGTGAAGTTCGATCAATATTATATGAGTGGTTTCATTTTCGATATAAATCATTTCACTAGGTAGTCCTTTCACCTACAAGGCAACATTCGCACGTTCTTACAAATAACTATTAGTCGATCGATTTAATCGATATCGATTACTCGATTAATTTGAAATTTACCCATGCTCCCATCCCTACCACTCTACGCGCCCATCACTAGCAGCGTCCGCCAAGCCTGTCATTCTTTTTAGAGATAGTTTTCTGGCATAAATTACGTCGTTTATTGACTTTTTTGACAAAACTCGGGATTTGGGTAGGGAGGGTGATTTATATCTTCAAATGAAACCACTCATATAATATTGATCGAACTTCACTTGAGAAGTTCGTTTGATCATATATTATATTTCGTGGTTTCATTTTCGATATAAATCATTTCACTAGGTAGATGTTTAGAGACATTGTTTTGTCTATATTTTTTCATGATAATGAAACAATGTTAATTAAAAAGATGTAATTTTGGCTAGTTTTATTTGAACTCTTAGTATAGGTACCTACAATTATTAAATAATATTACTCATCTTATTAGTTAAAAACACTATATTTTAACATATAAAAGTAATCATTATAGTTAGTTTATAGAGTACTTCAAAGTTTAACATTGCATAGTTACTTAGGTAAGTACTTGGTAGGTAGGTACTCAGCTACATTATTTATAACATACTTATATACTTATTGTATATTTTTTAATGAACTAATTTGGTCAGAGATTTGATAAAAAATTGATAATCAATCATCATAGGACATTGATAAGTTTAGCAAACTTGTTAGAGGTAGAGGTCCAGGCGGCCGTCTTTTGATCTGATCAAGATTGACGCCGGTAGCATGAGCAGCCGATGTGGCGGCGGCGTGTCGCGTGCTGCTGTGTGTGCCGTACACCGCAAGGATCTGCCTGATCCACATGCTTATTGACTATGCTGTTGTGTTCCTGTGAGGACGTTACGCTTCACAGTTATTAAGAGGTGATTGGCTTATTTAGGTCTGATTTATTTAGTTAAGGTTAAATAACCGTCTTATATATAGACGGATTCACCGTAAGATAAAGTAAAACTAACAATGGTTGATAGCTTTTGATTGCATTTAGCGCCTATAGTTTTGATAAAATTTTCATTTACTTTATGATTCTAATGCCATTGCTATTTGGGTTATTCCATTAGTCTCCAAAAATCATTTTTTTTTATTTCCATTTAGTCTCCAAGCTGATTTATTCTTATTCTTATTTAATTACTTTCCATTTCCTATAGTCTCCAAAATATTAACAGGCAAAGATGGTATCGACGGCAAAACAAGCAAGAAATACCAGTGTTAACAGCATTACAAAATAAAAATATAGTAACCAATACAAGATTATCGCCTACATTTAAAAAATATTTGCACTCGTTGTCAAAAACCTTACAAACTCTCAGCTACCTGATAAGGGGCGGCTACGACTACAACTAGGTACTAAGTTTTACGGAAACAATAGCCGTGCGCTTATTAAACCAATCACAGAGCGTTGCTCGGTAGTCCGTACCGTTATTTAATATTAAAAAAATGAGTGCAAGTGGTACTCTATTTTTTCTAATCATCTTGACTTGATATCGGTATCTTTGACTTGAGGAGAGATTAGGCTAGTGTACACAGTGCATAATAGAAGAAAGTTTAAATTCAGGCGCAGGACCTAGCACAATCACGCCGTTTAAATATGCATTCAACTCAAGTAAGTTTGGTTATTAATTATGATAAGCTAAGTATTACAGTATAGAAAATGTACAAGAAGTGTTTAGAAATTTATTAAATGTTTAATTAAAAGGTAGTCACCTAATTTCCCCCATCGTTATATTTAGCATAGTAAATAGTGCTTCTTATTGTTGTTTAAGTGAAAATTTTATTCCCTTACCTAAGCAAATTTTAACAGTCATAAGTATTATTTTTTTGTGAAGTTCACGATCGATAGTTCATATGTCAAATATTTTTTAAAACTAATTATACTAAAAAACTACGTTTTATTAAAATTCCTAAACTTTTGTTGTTGTCTCTACATAGTAAAACTTACCTGGAGACTAAAAGGAATAGTTGTATGAATTTTTTTTTTTGTACCTACCTTTACCAAAAAAGTGTTTTGGAGACTAATAGGAAACGTTGTATGGGGCGGCAAAATTTTGGACATCAAAGGTTTTGGAGACTATCGGAATAACCCTGCTATTTTTATTTATAATAATCTGTTATTTAGAGAAAGACTTTCAACCATGTGTGCTGTAGGCTGTAGATAATGTTAGTATAAAGCTACTTTTGTCTAGGATAAGTTAATTCTTGTTTGGTATACATTTTTAGAGATTTTTGAGAACCAATTGTGGATACTTACCAATTACCTGTGTACTTTGGTGGATTGGGTATTAGTTTATAACATCTTTAAGGAAGGCGCTGATGCAATCATCCGAAGAAATATTTCTGCCTAAAAGCAGAGATAAAGCGGTGGCTCTTATGATGATGCCCTGTGAATCCTGTGATGCGTCTTTTTCGAAGACGTCGGAGGGAAAAGTAATTACACTAAAAAACAGAACATTCGAAAGAATCTAATTTAATCATAGTATTGAATAACATTATATTGATATTGTTGAATAGTAATATTAGAAAGTAAGGCTAGTATAAGATGCTGATGAGATGCTGTTGAGGGGATAATGAGACCTGGCATTGCCTGCTCGAGCATACTGCGGCACTCAGGGTAAGCGTGAGTAGGAGAGGGTGACGGTCCCTGTTAGTAGACAACATAGGTTTTCGTCACGCCCTCAAGTGATTATTACGAAATAACTATATCAATCAATGGAGGATAACAGGCAGGTCTAGAAGTACTAGAAGGGAATACTAGAATACTGGTCGTTTCGTCCTCAGTAATTTTTTGTAGGCCGTTAAGAAAAACGAAAAATGAAGGATCGGCATAGAAAAAATATGCATCTGCCCCTTTGTAGCATCTGGGTCTTGTTTCAAAGAAAAGTATTTCTTAAGTTTTGCGCTAGAATGTTTGAAAAGCATCTTTAAATTAAATCTTCGATCTGCCTCTAAATTATATTTCGTGTAATATAGGATGCTAATAGCTAGATTTTTCGCTTCTCGAACCAAGGCCAAATATATCTGGTAAGTTAATTGAAATTAGGAAATTGTATGCAACTTCGTGTCGTAATGTAGCTGATAGCTAATGCTAATATGTTATCTACCCATAATAAAAATTAACAAATTGTTTAAGTTTCGGGGCATCAAAGGCTTAGTATATTGCTAATAATACGACATATAATTACTATAGTAAGTTTGAGTTACGACTTTACGACTCGAGCCCGTGTTAACTTATGACTCATATTTTTGTGTTTAAATGAAATTTTAAAAGCTTTTAATATTATTATCTCATCAATTCAGGTCCTGTAAAATTATTATCATAGTATTCTCAGAATAGAAGGTAGGTAGAAGGTACCTGTACCTTTGCCTTTCAAGTATTTTTGGTTTCAACCAGCCTTTTGTAAAATGCTGCGCTAGCGGACATTAGGATGCCAATCATTTGTGAAAATTATCTGATTGTAACAGGTGGTAGTTGAGAACACTTCAGAACCAATTCTATTATTTTATTACGTTTATGGCTTGTAAGTGATAAAGTCATATTTAAGTCATCTACTTACTTAAATCCTGAAAATTTGTAATTATTTTGTGGCTATAAGCTACTATTTTCATAGTTTTTAATAAAGCCCAAGCACTCGAGTGATTAGAGTGTAAACCTAACTTTATTTAAATATTCCATGTAACTACGGTCTATGTAAAGGATATCGTCACATACAAAAATTTACCAATTTTTGACCAAATGAACGCAAGTGACCTACGACCCCTTCTTTAATCTTAGTAAAAGTTCTAGGCGCTATCGTGAGCCAATAAGATAAGGCATTGGGTTGAAATCATAGGTGGATAACAAGATTCTGTGTTCACATCCTTAAACAGGAAACGTGGGTAAGTACTTACGATAGTTTTAAGCGACAGAAATAAAAAGTTACGAGACATTTTAGGTCAATAGATGCCATGTAATAATAGCTTGCATGCTGTTCTGCCATTTCGAAATGAAGTTTAGTTACTTACAAATTTATTAGTTTTAGGTTAAAATGAAATCTCTTACCTCCATTTGAATTGGTGTCAAAAAGGTTTTAGATACGATTTCTAGCAAATTATTAGTTGCGATTGACATTTCTTGTTGTTACTGTGCTAACCATGTTACAACAGGAACATATTATTGCTCAAGTGGAAAATTAGAAAAAGATTTAATTATTCTGTTACAAATCCAATTAAGGATACCTTTATTGTTTGTGATATACAATACAACCAACACATTTTAAAAATATTGTACTGAATTCTGCCAGAATGGTGGTTGAGCACGTGGCCTGATGGGTCGTTCTCTAAACGTGCGACTGCGTCGGTATTGGGTCGTTGTAATTTGGAACTTGACGAGTGGTATCTTCGTACTCTGGCCCTGGCACGCCCCCCCCCTTGTTTTTCGCAAAGCGAGGAGGGCCTGAGTTTTCCTGAAACTGCGGCCAAGCTGTGCCCGTGGAGCTCGTAGAGGCGGCTGTGTTGTGTAAGCAACAGTATTTCTGGGAAGACTACTGTCTTCCTGATTTGAAGGCATTGCTATTCAATTTTGAAGCTTAATTTAATTTTCTCTAAAATTTGGCACCGAATAGTGCTTTATCTCGTTTTCTGTACTGAAAGATATTCAAAAACGTCTTGGTAGACCTGGTGCGGTCTTTTAAATGCGAGCTTGTGTCTCCGAGCTATAAAGGTTGCATGAACTACGGGAGCCCTCGCTTAGAATCTTGATTGCCTCTATTTTATATCTTGAGTTAGGAGAATGGCCATGGCCCTACTCCCCGATGTGATGTGAAGTCAGTCCAAGTTGAGATGAGAGTATTTTAGTATTTAGCTTTGAAGCTTGAACCAATATGTAGTTGCTAGGTATAGTATATTGCTGAAGGATTTTTTCCTTGACTTCTCTAGCCATTTGAGAGAGATTATCGTAGATTCAATCACACAACTTTAGTTCATCATCCAGGGCTTCGCCCAGGGTTAATAAAATTTATGGGTCCAGTTCCGGAAATTTAAACTTTGCCTCAGGGTCCGAGTTCAATTGGTTGGTGTAACCGCTACTAGTTCCAATAAGGAAGTTATTGCTGGTGCTTGGACCTGTTTGGTATTGAACCTGGACCTGGTATTGAAAGTGATCACTGTTGGGGCAGTGGTGGCAATTGGCACTTGGTATGTCGCCATCATGATTTTTGGTGATTCAGCCTCATTTAGACCTGATCATGGGTTGTAGGGAATAGTTTCGGCTAGAAATATATCCTCATATTCGAATGATATTTGCTCTGGGCACATTCCTTAAATTGTAAAGGCGTTTCGCCTACTGGAATAAGAAGAAAAAAGAAAATTATGCTTTTTATATTTTTATACATAAAAAATTATGATTATTTTTGCATTTTGCCGCGTTCCTATTGGAATCTATGGCAGTATGGTAGCCTGGTTCATATTTGAATCTATGGCTTTGCAAAAAAAAATATTTTAATGATAAAAACTGATGTACAGTTTTAAATATTGCCGCGTTCCTATTGGAATCTATGGCAGTATGGCAGCCTGGTTCTTGTTCGAATCTATGGCTTTGCAAAAAATATTTCTTTTACACTTTTTAAATGTAAGTTTATGCAGAATTTCAATTCGAAATTTCTGTCTAAATATTTTTTTTTTTTTTTTGAAGGTAGGTATGTAAGCAGATGAACTTACCGTAACATTAGACATTGTCTCTCGATTTATAGTATGAGGATAATGAAATCCATCAAAGTTTAAGTAACTCACTTAATTTTTTGTTAAATATTCGTAGGATCTTTTCGGTATCTTGAAAAATTAATTTTTTGCGAACAAGATCCGAACGCGTGCTTTCGTTGCCTCGCACGGAAAAAGAATGACAGGCTTGGCGGACGCTGCTAGTGATGGGCGCGTAGAGTGGTAGGGATGGGAGCATGGGTAAATTTCAAATTAATCGAGTAATCGATATCGATTAAATCGATCGACTAATAGTTATTTGTAAGAACGTGCGAATGTTGCCTTGTAGGTGAAAGGACTACCTAGTGAAATGATTTATATCGAAAATGAAACCACGAAATATAATTTGTAATCCGACATGCAATGTTTAGAATTTGTACTTCATGGAAATTTTAATAACTTTTCTAAATTGGGTAGACTTGCTAAATTTTATTTTTAAATTACGGAAGAAACTGGGTGTTTTAAGGTCCATATCAAATCGATACCGCCTAGTAAGTTGAAAAATGAGAAAAACGGTTTTTTTGCAAAAACACCAGTTACTAGGTTTTGAATTTGGGCAGCCGAGCCACGTCACTATCACGAGATGCGCGGCGCGCGCGACCAGGACGCGTAAAGCCACAATCTGTGTATGGCCCAACGCTGTATGAGTTGAGCCGCAACAGAACGTGTCTTCTAAAATTAGTATCTAAAGCTTTTTTGAAAGGACAAAGTATGTTACGCGCCAACACCTTGGAAACTACTTGAAACGCTTATTTAGTTTTTTAGTTTTATTAAATATATTGAAGACTAAATTATAGTAATTAATATTATTGAAGAGTTACAAGTACCTTATAAAAAGTAATACGAAAAGCCAAAAGTTTTAAGATTTTTTTTTAAAACGACCCTAAGAAAGGAGTTTCTAAGTTTGACCTGTATGTATGTTTGTCCGTATGGATTATCTTGAGTTTTGGATTGACTTTGTCAATTTATTAAAGGCGGTTCTGTTTAACAAAAAATATATTTTTTTAATACATATACTAACTTAACTTACCGTTTAAATTCTGGACTATTTGGACACAAATTAACAAAAAATAACTTTTGAATGTAATTCTTTTTTATATAAAAATAATTATTCTAAGTCAGTCAACTTCATATTTATAATGATTTAATAATAATAACTAACGATATTTAATGAATGAAATTAATGAAAAATCTCTTTATTGTTTAAAAAACACACTAATCAAGAAAGAAACTAAACTTTACTAAATATTCGATAATTACAGGTCAACTGTCCCAAAATGCAATTCTAACACAATCATAGGAATGTCGGTTTCCAACCTCTTGATTACAAAATACTATATTATTACCTATATCGTTTTAATGCATGCTATCTTCAACACAGGTTGGAACCTCCCTAATAATGTTTAGATTTTCGATCGAACACTCTTGTTGCGGCTCAACGCGTTACCTACCATAGAAACGTGTTGAGCGTGAACATAATTTGGCTCATACTTTAATTCCAAAGACTGGACAAAACATGTTGCGCAAAAACTGTCAATATAGGGTGTTGAGCCAAAACAGATTGTGTCCTCACATTTTTCGGCAAACGAGAGACAATATCTGTGTGAGGTCAACACTTTTAGGTGTTGAATAGTATACAGATTTTGGCTTTACGCGACCAGGACATGTGAGACGGAATCAGGTTGAACATAAAATACACTGTTGTACAAAAGTGTTTTTAATATTTATATATTTTTTTTTGACTTTTTATTTATTTTTGTATTTTAGTTTTAAAAAGTAGCAAGAGTGATTTCTTATTCTTTACTCATGTACAAATAGTCAAATAGGCATTTTTTTATTTATTTTTTTACAATGCCGATTTTTTTTAAACTATTTATTATCGATTCAGTATTATAATAGTCGGAGTGCCCTGTAAAAAAATAAACGTGAGCGGTTTTCAAACTGTCAATTTTAGTTACAGAGACTGCCATAAGATGGCACTAGCAATCAGGTTAGATGTCAAATTCTATATGAATTCAATCAGTCAGGTCAATCAGATTTGACGTTGACATTACACCTACATACATTGGCTATACAGTGCCATCTATTATCATGCTCCTAAAACCATTAAAACTGTCAAAAACGAAAACCCCTCAAAATTTGTTTTGGCGAAGATTTAAAAGATGAGGATTACAGCTTGAAGTACACGAAATCTTTGATCTGACGCCCGCCCAAAACAACAAACATCACTCCCACTGGTTAGCCAGCAGCTACATCACTAGCTGGCTAGCTGGCGACTAATTTGTTTGATTGATTATGTGTGTTTGTTTGTGTACGGGTTTGTGTTTTCATCTCAGAATAAGGACAAGCATAGAAGGAGTCCTAAAATAAAAAGTCACATCATTGTGTTACGCTACTTACTCAAGTGCAACCGTTGAATATGTTAAAAAGAGACCAATATACTTTCTCCACTGGGTCGTATGACTCTTCCGAACCTTGCCCGTACCTGGGTTCGACTTTTTATTTTTAATTTTCTAAAAAGCTAGTGATGGCAAAAATAACTTGTCCTAAATCAAGTTGTCTATACTTTTATACAAGACAATGGTTCTTTATTATGGAACTTATTATAACTAATTCAGGAGTTATTGTATGGTATTATAATAACAAGAAAACAAAGACAAAGATAAAAACGCTTTATTGCTATAAAAATACAAATAAAAATACAAAATAAAACAAACCGTATGCTTGTCCTTATTCTGAGGTTTTCATTCTCTCTCATTTTCTTTCTCTCTAAGTACATAAGTGCTCTAAATCGTCATAGTAAGCTCAAAAAAATTGGGTTAAGCTCTTCTTTTTTTACAGTCTTTTTATTTTCATTTCCACTATGAATAATTTTTTATCTAATTTAAAGCTCAAAATACTTAATTCCATAGCCAAAATGTTCATGGTTTTCAGCTCCTTTTTCTGAAAAAATCTAGCTCTTTTTAAAGCTCTCTTTAAAAATCCGAGTTGGCTCTGCTCTCCTCCCTCCCTCGCCTCGCAGCATCGCTCAATCAAATAAATACATTTTCATCAAATCAATCAATCACACAGTGGCGTTGCTATTAAGTACCTATTCGGGTCCGTAACGTTATGTCGAAAGTCATATGTTCGATTATCGAAACGTCGACTGAACAATAAAATTCTTCGAATACACTTAAGGTGGTAACTCTCGCTATGGCGCGAAATTCAAATTTTTTCGTGTTTTTTATTTATTCTGGCGAAAGTATACATTTTTAATAAAGTTTAAATGAATTCGCGTATGTAAAAAAACATCTCCCACATTGAAATACAACGTTTTTGGAAGACAGACCTACAGATTTTGTGTCTAAGGGGTAAAAGGCCAAAAAACAAGTTCCTTGAATATACACAAAATCGGTAACTCTGTCTTTCAAAAACGATATATCACAATGTGGGAAATAGGTATTTACGTACGCGAATTCATTTAAACTTTATTAAAAATGAATACTTTCGCCAAAATAATTAAAAAACGTGAACATTTTTGAATTTCGCGCCATACCGTAAGTTACCGCCTTTATCTCGATATAACATTTGGTCGACAAACTTTTCTTCGAATGAACGATTGATCGAATGTGTTTTAAGGAAAACAGTACCAGGCTTACATGAATTAATAGAAGGTTAATTAAGCAAGAAGCCCAACACACAAAATCTATCTTAAATCTATGCTAATATGGTTTATAATATTATATCTGGTAATATAGATTCAGAGCAGCACATCTGCTGTGCTCTTGTCGGTGGAGCCTCCTTTATTCATCCCTGTTCCCCGTATAGATCGGACCCAAAAATATGTACCAGGCTAACATGAAATAGTAGAAGGTTGAATCGCAATACACAAAATACCTTCATGAAAAAAATCCGACAGGACCTAAGGCCGGTGACAGACATGGCTTCAAATATGTGTTCACAACACAAGGCACGTGTATTTTATTTATTTTTTCTCATATTTAATCACATACCTAAGTGCGTTTTGCCGTTCCGTAAAGGCTGCGGAAGTACACTGGATGATGGTCGCTTAAGACTGGTCGCTGTGGCGTTCTGTGTCCAGCAGTGAACATCTTTCGGCTAACATGATGAATAGGAAGAAGAAAGAAATTGTTATTTGCGTCAACTTAAACATGAAAAATGTTGGCGCCCTAATGTATTTTGTGTCTTGCGCTTCTTAACCTTCTATTATTTCATATTAGCTTGGTACTTTTTTTTGGTCCGTATCTTAGAAGCTGGCGAGGGGATGAACAGGGAAGAATGGAAGAGGCTCCACCGACAAGAGCACAGAGAAGAAGAAGAATCTATATTTCGCGATATAAGATTTTAACTAGGGTTCATTCCCGGGAATTCTCGGGTCGAGAATTCCCGGGAAATCGTTGGGTTTTGTTCCCGGGAAATTATGCTCGAGAAAAGTCGAGAACTCGAGAAATCATATTTGAGTTTATGAAGTGCAAAAAAGTTTGTGAATTACGCTAGTGATGGAAATAACTTTTTAATTTTATAAGCTTTATGATGATACAGTGGCGGTCTAGGACGGCGTAGCACTTCCGGTTTTTCTGTGTTGCAAAATAGCTCTTGTTCTTTGGTAATACAGACAAGGCCGCACAAGACCATAGACAAATCTGTTACGCCGTCCTAGACCGCCACTGTACGTGGTGGAGTCAAGTCTCTAACCAAAATCGATCGATTCGTAATCGTATTACAAGCGATTGTCTTAGCCATTGCTAGTTTCTTAAGTATTATAACAGAAATCGACTTTGTTAAAGCGGCAATTTTAACGAATTCGATAACAATACAACTATGATTCGATAGAGTTCAATAACGTAGCTGGACGGTGTATACTGTTTATTAATATTTTGTGTTTTGTTTAATCAAATTAAATTTATAATCTTATGAATTCCTCTACCTACATCTGGGTATCAAGTTGCTTAAGCTTAACTTAATGAACAAAAAAAATCGATGTCAGTGATAGCATTCGAAAATCATTGCGGCTTTCTAAAGAGGACAACAGTAGATGTCCTAAGAAAAGCAGAAATAGTTTTCAAATGCTGTCTTGTCATCGAATTTTCATTATTTATTTAGATAAGCGACTCAAAATTCGACTCGGCTTAAACACTTAAAATACCTAACTAACTATACTTTTATTTTAATGTTGACTTTTTCCTAATAAACCATCCAAAATTGGTGTATTCTTTATTAGTTAGGTATATTGAGAGAAGTTTATTTATTTTTTCAAGTTTTAATTTTTTTTTTAAACATATTTTGCAGAAAAACCACTTGATTTATTGGTTTAAAATGAGTTTTTTTTTTATGATTCACATTGTGAATTTTGTGTCAACTTTTTTATGATTTGGATCGAAAATATACGCAAAAACATAGGTAAATCAAAATTTCTCGACAACCCGAGAAGACCCGAGAAATGAGCCTCGAGAATTCTCGAAACCCGAGAAACTGAAAAGCTCGAGAAATCATGAACCCTAATTTTAACCCATATTAGCATTGATTTAAGATAGTATATTGATATTTTGTGTGTTTCGCTTCTAATTAACCTCTATTATTTCATGTAAGCCTGGTAACACATTCGATCAATCGTTCATTCGAAGAAAAGTTTGTCGACCAAATGTTATATCGAGATAAAGTGTATTCGAAGAATTGTTCAGTCGACGTTTCGTTAATCGAACATATGACTTTCGACATAACGTTACGGACCCTACCTATTCCTATTTGCTAGAGGAACAAACACAGAACAAGGAAGATGCTCTCTCTCTCTAAATAGAAATCGCGAGTAGGCGTAGCCCGCGTGCCTATCATTAGCTCTGCAGTGCATATGCGTAGTTTTTGACAGATTTGATAAGATCAGTTGCTTTATGATTCTTGTAAACAAACCACCAGGAAAAATATGAAAAAAAACCCACTTAAATGCCATATTGTGCTGTGTTGGAATGCAAAAATTAAAGTTGGGGACTTAAAAGTACTAATTATGCCGTATCATTACATCGGTAAGTAATATTTCACTGTATTTTTAAATAAATTTGAAATTATACATGAACAAGAAAACAAAACCATAAGTGAGAAAATGAAAACACCCTAATTACGGAGCAGTAAAATTGAATTTTCATTGAAGCCTGTGACTGTGACTGTACCTTCATAGCGTTCTTCTTTATCTATGGTATTAGACTCATGACTTTTTCTAGAACATTTTGACAACAGTATAATGGAAATCAGTTAGAGATTGCTCAACATGATGAAAATCTATCGATAATTTTCTATGATAGAAATCTATCGATAATGTTGTAATATGTAATAAATAAAGTCGCTTTCCACATCAGTCCTTAGGTATGTTTAAATCTTTAAAAATACAGCGGATTTGAATGCGGGTTTTTTTAATAGATAGAGTGATTCAAGAGGAAGGTTTATAAGTATAAAACATGCACGTTCTAATAATAGGTTAGGCGGTACGAAGTTTGCCGGGTCGACTAGTATTGTATAAAGACAAGTCGTCACTCTTATGTTAGTGTGCTATATTTTATTTTTCTTTTCATTTATTTACAGCTTATGTTACTGGATCACCTTGGGCCAAGCTCAGAACCTAATACACTTAAGCATAAACTTGAAGATAGAGCCATCATGAAAGCTTCTTAAGCTAAGAGGAGTTTCAATAAACAATACCTGGAGAAGAAAAAATGCTAAATATTATATATTAAAAAAAAACAAGATTAGTTAAGAGTCTAAGGCAAGTAATAAATAAGCAAGTAAGTACTTCGATATTAAAAAAGATAAAATAATATAAATATAAAACCCATCTTGTTTTATTGGTCTATCTACCCATCCACCTAAATTGTTTACTTTGATTAAAATAAAGCTTCATTTAAAGTACAGTACTTACTCCAAAATTAATAATAATAATGCGCATGCAGATTCGCTAATTGTCGATTTCACGGAAACACCTGAATCAAAAATCATAATTCTACTAAATTACGCATGCAGAAAATGCACTTAACCTCCTTAAATACATATCGTCTTCCGTCGCTTGGAAATACGACCGTTGTCGAACAGTGACGAAGATTTCTATGCGCATTATAACTTTTGCAGTACTGTAGGTAGGTATATACAATTTTATAACTAAACACATTTTTATTTCTGAATCTCTATTTATGCGAAGCATAACTGTTGAATACAAAACGACATTGGAAATAAATAAAAAATAAACTGTACACTAAAATAAACTTTGTTTTATGAGCGACTGGTTTTTTCATATGATAATACCAATACATCGCCAATCACCAAGAAGGCCGTTTGCGTAGAATACACATAGATTTTCGTAAAAAAAAGTAATTGTTAACTAGTAGCCATATGAAAGAAAGTTGTATATCGATAGGTTTTTCTCATCGACAAACTTTCTCCCGCAATATGTACATCCCTAGCTTAGTTTTTCATTTTTCGACGTAGCCACCTAGTGTTTAGTAGCGGTAGTACCAAAGGTGTAGTTCCATCTAGCGTCGAATAGTAAAACTAGGAACAATGCGTGAGGATTTTAAAGCAAAGAGGATGTATAGCTTTCTACCATGTTTTTGGAAAAACCTAATTTCATTCTTTTATCATATGTATGTCATCATTATCTTAAGTATTTCATAATTGTTATTTGATTTTGATCTTTGTTTATTTGTAAAAAAGGTTCATAGTCTACTTCAAAGTTTTGTGATGTAGATCTTTTCGGCATTGTCGTTAATCACCAATGGTAGCTTGGATTTCATAGTGAGCGTTTGGTTTATATGTGTGAGTTTGGACACACTGGTTTCGGTACTAAAAGCTCATGATGCTATTTCTATTGTATTCTCTTGTTCTGTGGGAACAAACGATCGAATGACCAGTGTTGCCAATGTGTGGGGAATTCACCAAACTGCGGGGAATCCCAAAGCGATTGGGGAATTTGTGGGGAGAGGCACCGTGCAGGGAATATGCGGGGAATTTAGCATTTTACCAATTCAAAAAAACTAACAACCAAAACATCCATTGATCAAATATAAAATACTGCCTTTATTTAGTTTTTATTGATAAAAAGGCTTATACTTATCTTTAGGGAAGTGATTAATAACCTTATTCGTTTAAATTACTGAATAATAGCGAATTAAATAACTGTACCGTTATTCAAAGCATATAAATTGAGATAGCACTTCCGTTTCCCGTCAAATTCTCCTTCAATTTCCATAAATTTGCTCCGGATATGACGCACGTCATGACCACCACCCCACCACCAGGCAGCGCCAAGCTTTTTGAAAGCCTCGGCGTCTGCTCCATTGGCATTTTGGTTCCCGAGGAGACAACACGTCTCCGGGCTCCTTCGGATACTTTCTGTTGAGCTGCGACAAGTCCACAACAGAAAGTCTTAGTAAGTTACATTACAAAGGTATCTGCAGCAAATGTAAGTACTTAAACCTTTGTTAAAATTTCCAATTTTATTTCTAAACGGTGTTACCGTTCGAATTTTAAAATGTTATTTGCATATTTAGTTGCATAAAAATTTATCTTTGCTTTGAAAGCAGATAACTTTTTTGTTAATTTATAACATTAAATTTCTAAACGATCTTTCTGATCGTTTGAATTTTCGAGTTTAATTTTTTGCAACGGGTAGTTTACGCTAAAATATTTCTTTGCAAAAATTATTTGCTCTGGAAAATTTTTATTTCGATTTACAATAAAGTGTATATTGCGTCGTATTTTGCTCCCAAAGTTACTTTTTGAATCTTATCATCAAGAATCAAGAACATCATCAGTACTTAACACATTTTATAAAAAGTTTTTGTTGTTTGTCAAGATGCAGTCTAATGATGATGAGGCTAGAAAATGTGAGCCCGTACCAGGGCCGTCTGGTACCCAGAAGCCACGCAAGAAAACGAACAGTTCTTCGAGCGATAGCAGCAGCTGCGACTCGTGTTCAAGCTCTGATTCTTCAAGCTCACCGAGTTCAAAGTCCAAACGCCGCCACCGCCAAAAGAAAAGGGGGGGCAAACGCAGTCGACGCTCAAGAGCTCTAGAAGAACTGACCAAACAGGTGACCCAGCTTACACAACAACGTCAACCCATTTATTCTTGTAGTCATGGCGAAAATAATTATTTTTCATATATTTTATCACTTTGTCCGAGTGCGATTGAGGATATCGAAGTTAAATCCACAGAACAAGTTAGTAACGCAGATTTTTCAGCTAGTATTAAAACTAAATTAAAGGAACCTTCTGTTCCTAAGACGCCAGATCAGTACCTTCAAATTTTAAAAATGATTCAGCATTTTAATGACCGTACTTGGTCAGAGGTTCGCTATGCTGAAGCTCAGAAGCTCTACAGCCACACGCCGGGTTTTGTTGAGCTCGATATAAACGATGAGCTCAAAGCTTACGATTTAAATCGAAATTTAGCATACACTGATAGATCATACGCTGCGTTGAGCTACTGCGCTTTGAGACAGGCTGAGGTGTTCAATAAAAGTTTAAATGAATTTTTGATGTGGTCTAAAAATACTGAGGACCTCGATGCTGCCAGTGTGACTCAAAAAGTAAACGACTTTTTCTTGGCTGGCGAATACCAGACGGTGTCTGCTGACTTGTTGCAAATGATCTGCGGCCACAGGGCAGAGGTTATACAAATGCGTCGCGATGCAGTTCTGAAAAACGTGAGAGATCCGTTAGTGAAGTCTGCTATAAATAAAATTCCGCCCTCATGCGAGAATTTATTTGACGCGCAACTATTAACAGGAGCCCTCGAGAAGGCTGGAGGTGTAAGAAAAGCTTTCTGGCCTATCCGGAAGCAAGATAGCAGCAACAACCCTACTTCGCAAGCAGGGATAAGTAAGTCTGCTCACCGCCCCTCGCAGGGGTTTGGTCAAAATCGTGCGCTCTCGCAGAGTGCTGGACAAGGACATTGCTCCTCAGGATGCGTGCACGCAGCACATCCGCATGTACCACCCCCGCAGGGTGGGCAACCGCAACCAAACCGCAACACGCAGCGAGGTTATCAGGGCAATAACTCTACCCACCGGGTAAGCTCCAACTCAAGGCACAATTTTCGTCACCAAGGAGGACGCAATAATAAGTACGAACCAGGACGGAATAGTCGTAAACGCGACGCTTCCCCGCCGAATTACAACGCCAAGAGGCGTAAAATGTGACTCGAACTTCAGAGCCGGCCAGTTACTTCAATCAATCAACCATTGGAAAAGACTCGGGGCCCCAAAAACCATCCTCAACTTTATAAAAGGGTATCGCATACCTTTTGCTCAGAAACCTCCGTTGATCATACCCGATTTGCACAACGGTACATTCCACACACCCTTTTCTCAGGAAATGCAAGCAATAATTACTCAAATGGAGAGACAAGGAGTTTTAGAGGAGGTAAACCTCGCTCCAAGCTTCATTTCGACCATTTTCTTAGTACCGAAAAGCGACGGCTCCGCGCGACCGATTTTCAACCTGAAAGCGTTAAACAGCTTTGTTATAACCGATCGATTTCGATTGATAAATGTACAGAAGGTTCCGAACTTCGTACAGCCACGCGACTGGCTGTGCAAGCTGGACATTTCACAAGCTTATTACCACTTCACAATCGCCAGGTCTCACAGAACCTTCTTGAGACTAGTTTTCGGAGGCCGTTTACTGCAAATGACTTGTCTCCCGTTCGGGCTCAGTACAGCCCCGAAAGTTTTTGCCACTTTGACCAACTGGGTTGCCGAGATATTGAGAGCGCAGGGCATCCGTTTAATAGTATTTTTGGACGACTATCTTTTGGTCCATCAGGATCCCTGAACGCTCCGCATTCATGTGAGCCAAGCGTTAGAGTGCCTTCAAAACCTGGGGTGGCAGATAAATTACGAAAAGTCGATTCTCGAGCCCCAGAAAAGCTTGACCTTCTTAGGGGTCATCTGGGATACGTGGTTAAATCAAAAGCTGTTGCCACCAGACAAACAGCAACGCTTAGCAGCAAAAATTCATATGATGTTAGAAAAAGGCACCACAAAACTAAAAGACTTACAAAGTCTGGTAGGCTTACTAAATTTTGCGAGCTTCATAGTTCCAAGGGGGCGATTGAATTACCGCAGTCTGCTGAGTTTCCTAATCTCGCTTCCCAAGACAAAACTGTCACAGATTTACGACCTCCCAGAGGAATGCAAAAGCAACCTGAGATGGTGGCTAGAAAATCGCCGTGCTTGCTCGAAAATTCATGTTCCTCCCCCGTCACACTTTCTAAGTACGGATGCCTCGGACCAGGCCTGGGGTGTACAATTAGACGGTCTCTCATTATCAGGCCCGTGGTCAAAGGAGGAGGAGCCTCTTCACTGCAATCAAAAAGAACTGTTGACTGTACTGAAAGTTCTTGTAGCTCGAGGTTATTACTTACGTCAAAGCTCTGTACTGCTACAAAGCGACAACAATACAGCTGTTGCTTTTCTGCGTCACGAAGGCGGCACCAAGTCGCTCAAACTTATGGACATAACTTACCGGATATACGATCTCCTGAACACTCATCAGATAGACTTGGATGTAAGATACATCCCGGGTCGCTACAACGCCCACGCAGATCATCTATCGCGACTTCGAACCCCGCCAGAATGGCACATCACATCCCAAGGGACAGAGACTGTGTTCAGAAAGATGGGGGTTCCCGTTATAGACTTGTTTGCGTCGGCAACTGCACATGTAGTGGAAAATTACGTGTCTTTGGACCAGAAAGACGAGAAAGCGTTATTTCACGATGCCTTCTCAGAGGTATGGACGTATCACCTCGCTTGGGTATTTCCCCCTCCTTATCTTATACCCAAGGTACTAATGCACTTGAACAAAGCAGTGGGAAGGTACCTCCTAGTAGTTCCTCGTTGGGCCAAGGTATTTTGGCGAGCGGACCTAAAAGCGCGGGCCATACAAGTCCCATTCCGCTTCCGAAACCTTCAAAAGATTCTGATCGACACATCAACGGGTCTACCACCTCCTCAAGTGGAGGAAATGACTTTAGAAGTTTGGATGTGTGGGGGTGGTCGCAAAACGTGAGTGATTGGTCACCAGAACAACTTAACCTCTTACAAACCTCATGGCGACCGTCGACTCGGAAAACGTACCAAGTCGCTTGGAATCGATGGCTCACATGGACTAGACAAAATAAAGTCGATGCTTTCAGCCCCTCTGGTAACAGCCTAGCAAAATTTTTAGCTGACCTCTATTTAGTTGAGAAATTATCTTACAATACTATACTACTACATAAGTCTGCAATATCTACTTTATGTAATGCTGATCTGTCTGGGTTATTATCGTCTCACTCCCTGGTCAAACATGTATTAAAATCAATAGCTTTACGAAAACCACTATCAAACAAACCACCTATTTGGAATGTAGACAGTTTAGTTGCCACGCTTGAGACTAAAACCGTTAACGAGAACAGTAACTTTGAAATCTGTCGCCAGGCAGCCACCCTATTGCTTTTGTATTCTGGCAGGCGAGTTCATGATCTTACTTTGCTTTGTACAGATTCTTCTCACTTCGTAGAAAGTAATGATTGTATAGTTTTTTGGCCTTTGTTCGGATCAAAAACTGATTCAACAAATAATAGACAATCTGGATGGAAATTGTTAGCTAATAAACAAAATAAAAATCTAGACCCTGTTTATTGGATAAAGCGCACATTAATAAACTTAAAAGATAGGCGAAATCTTGCGAAATGTGATCACTTGTTTGTAAATTTGAGAGGTGCGGCAAAACCCGCATCACGCACAGTAATTGCTGGATGGGTTAAATCTCTTTTACAAGAAGTTGGCATATCGGCTACTCCAGGTAGTTTCCGCTCCGCGGTATCATCTAAAAATTGGCTTGATAATTTTCCTCTGGAGGAAATTATGGCCCAAGCTAACTGGAAATCCTGCAAGACATTTCAAAAATTCTATCAGAGACAAGTTATGCCAGCTTCTTCTTCTTCTAATACCCAAAAATTATTTAAACCGATTGGTTAGATATTTTTAAGGTGCATAATGATACCTGCCTTATTCATGATTTTATAATTAAATTTTTTTTTTTTTTTTCGTTTACCTAAATTCATACTTAATGATTATGGTATAAAACCTAAATTTCGCAGTATAATGTCCTAATTATATTTAAGTTAAATAAAAACGCTGAACTGGATGACGCATGTATTATTTTATTTTTAAAAATATGAATACAAACAATGCTAAGTCGCAAGCATTTTCTTACTTCACATTGGCATTCTGACCACCACCAGGCGATAACAAACACGTCTCAATTTATATGCTTTGAATAACGGTACAGTTATTTAATAGCAGCGTTTTACCTGAAAATAAAACGCTTATTAAAATACTTACCTTATTCAAAGCATAGTGTAATTCCTGCCTGGGGTTATTTCGACAATGGAGCAGACGCCGAGGCTTTCAAAAAGCTTGGCGCTGCCTGGTGGTGGGGTGGTGGTCATGACGTGCGTCATATCCGGAGCAAATTTATGGAAATTGAAGGAGAATTTGACGGGAAACGGAAGTGCTATCTCAATTTATATGCTTTGAATAAGGTAAGTATTTTAATAAGCGTTTTATTTTCAGGTAAAACGCTGCTAATACAATAATGAAAATGTATTACCCCACCCTAAAATCAGTTACTTAGTTGGTTATCCCTAGTCTTTGTTAATGTAGGTACCTATTATATAATGTAGGTACCTAATATTTATGTATTTATTTATTTATATTGTGCTTGTATATATTCAGGGGATAGGAAATATTCGTTTATATATTTTTATACATGCAAACTATTTATTTATCAATAAACAATAAGTAATTTATATTAATGTTACCCCCTCTCTCGGAAGGTACCGGCAGAATACCAGCGTCACAGGTTTCTGTGACATTATGCTGAGTCGGAGCCTATTTCGGTTGTGATATGCGCCACCGTGCCTTTCACTGTGTGTGTAAATCAGTTAATTAGTTTAATCTGTATGTTCTTCTTTAATTTTATGTTATACTTTTGTTGTTTTTTATTATTGTTTTTTATGTGTGAGTGCTTCTGAAATAAATATTTTATCTATCTATCTATCAATCTATGTACCATAAATATTAGGTTCTTTTATGGAAATTAGGAAAGTTTTGATATTTTTCTTTTTTGGTTTTTGTTCGAGTAAGTGAAATTTATACTTCATCAGTTTTTATATGTGTATTTAACTTAGTTTTTACTTTTAAGCCTGAACATAAAGATAAAACCGGAGTAGGATTATAATATATATACCCGATGATTTTTTGAGGCTACGAACGCACAGGCGGTTTTTTGCCGCGCGGATTTTATGTAACATATTGAATCCTGTGGAAGTGTGCGCACCAGCGGATAAAAAACCGTAACAACACGCTTGTGCGTTCGAGGCCTATGAATAAGGTTGAAAATTAAATAACAAACTTTGACACCGCGCGGAAATCAAACCGCCTGTGCGTTCGTAGCCTTAGGTGATATTGCGATTTTAAAGTGTTTGTAATATTTTTTTTTTTTTTTTTTTTTTTTTCTCTCCTTTTTTCCGGCAATCTGTCTGACGACTTTTAGCTGGATATTAAGTATGGTACAGGCGGGAACGGTTACGTCCAATGACGCAGCCGTGTAAAAATCAGAGCAAATCTTGAGGAGCTACTCTTTTTAGTCTCAGGAATGTTGTATTTTGTTGTCTTTGCATTAATGCATTTGCCAGCTCATTCGGATGACTCTTGATTCTCTCCGTGTATGTCTTGAGTTTGTCGGTGATTTCTTTCGTGACTTTTGGGATATTTAGGTCGTGGTGCAGTTGGTCGTTTGTTATGTACCATGGTGCATTGACAATCATTCGAAGGATTTTCGATTGAAACCTTTGCAGGATTTCTATGTTTGACTTTGCCGCCGTTCCCCACAGTTGCAAACCATAGGTCCAGATTGGTTTTAAAATACATTTGTACAGCAACAGTTTGTTTTCTATATTTAACTTAGATTTGCGATTTAATAGCCAAAACATTGATCGCAGCTTGAGTCCCAGTGCTTTTCTTTTAGTAAAAATGTGCTTTTGCCATGTTAGTCTTCTATCTAAATAGATTCCAAGGTATCTGACATCGTTTGCTTGGGGAATTTCTATTCCATTCAGCTTCACCGAAGGGCAAGTCTCTCGTCGCAATGTAAAAGTGATTTGAGCAGACTTGGTTTCGTTTGCCTTTATACGCCAGTCTTTTAGCCATTTAGATATGTCATCAAGACAGTTTTGGAGGATATCTGAAGCCTGCCATGGGTTGTTGTGCCTGGCCAAAATAGCTGTATCATCAGCAAATGTACCTACGACGACATTTTCATTATGTGGAGTAGGTAGATCCGAAGTAAAGATCAGATATAGTGTTGGTCCCATGACACTACCCTGTGGAACACCTGCATTGATTTCATAGAGTTCGCTCAACTCGTCGTCATATTTAGTGTAAAATTTCCTTTTGTTGAGATAAGATCGAATAAATAGGTAGTAGTTCAGAGGAAATGCTTGCCTGACTTTAGCAAGAAGTCCGTCATGCCAAACTCTATCAAATGCCTGCGAAATATCAAGAAATGCTGCGGAACAGTACTGTTTTTCCTCAAATGCTTGATTTATATTCTCCACAAGCCTGTGAACTTGTTCAATAGTACCGTGAGCCACTCTAAATCCAAATTGATGCGCTGGAATTAGCTTCATTGTACTAATTACTGGATTTAATCTTTTGAGGAATAGAATCTCTAATACCTTTGAAGGTATGGGTAAAAGGCTTATTGGTCTATATCCAGTTACATCTTCTGGAGACTTTCCTGGTTTTGGCACTAAAATGATTTCGGCTACTTTCCATTGTGGCGGGACGTAGCATTTCCGTAGGATGGCGTTGTACAATTGTGTCAAATACTTAATGGCCTGATCTGGCAGTTCTTTTAATACCTTGCTAGTGATTAAGTCATACCCAGGAGATTTGTTTTGTCCCAACATATTAATAGCTGCTTTGACTTCACTTTTAACAAATTTATTAATAGGTAGATCCAGTTGATAAGGTTGTGATAAGATTGCATCAACTTCTGATATTTTTGAAGAACCATTTTCAGGATTTGGGGTAAAAACGCTTTCAAGATGCTTTGCAAATAAAGAACCCTTCTCCTTGCTACTTTTCGCCCATGTTCCATCAGGCTTTCTTAGTGGTGCTTTATGCGGTACAGGTCGGTCAAGATGTTTTGTGGCTTTCCAAAGAGAATAATCGGAAACTACTGTAGCGTCTAAACTTTTTAAATATTTTTCAATACAGTCATTTTTGTGAGAGTTAAGGAGTTGTTTTAGTTCAGAAGTTAACTTATTATATGTCTTTTTGTCATCCGGGTAACGAGTTAGCTGCCATCTTTTACGTGCTTTTCTTTTTTCCTGAACCATATTTATAATTGTTTTAGGATAGATATATGAACATTTTCCAACCGCCGCAGAAGGTGTTGCTCTCCACGCTGCCTGTTGGATAGTCATGTTGAAGTACTCAGTTGCTTCAGTTATGTCACTTTCAGAATTTAGAGGTATCCGTGTGTCCAAGGTTTCTTCTATTTCTGTTCTGAAAAGGTCCCAGTTTGTATGTTTGCCGTGTAATCTGCATAATTGAGATATTTGTTTTCCTTCGCCTTTAAGCTGGGCTAAAACGGGAGAGTGATCAGAAGACATCTCAAAGCAAGATTGACACCTGACATAATCCTTGGATAGTCCACCTGTTACGAAGAAATCCACTAGGTCAGGTTTCTTTTTCCGGTCTGATGGCCAATATGTAGGTTCCCCAGTCGAGACAACATTTAAATTACAATTTTGAATAGTTTTAAGTAGTTCCCTGCCCTTTGGTGTTGTAAGTCTTGAACCCCATTGAGTATGTTTAGCGTTGTAATCACCCCCTGATATGAAACGGTGCCCTAGTGATTTAAAGAAAGCAGTATAATTATCTTCTTTTAAATTATGTCTCGGTGGCATGTAAACAGCTGAAACAGTTAGCGCACCGTTTTGGTCTTCAATTGTGACATTTGTGGCTTGAATTTGTACAGTGCAGTATGGAACATTGATATGATGTTTAATGTTTTCTTTTATAATTATAGCTGAGCCTGCATGTGCTTTTCCGCTCGGGTGCATTGTATGATAAAGTTTATATTTTGGTATTGATAAGTGGCTCCTTGATGTAAAATGGGTTTCAGTTACAAGTAAAATATCTATGTTGTGTGTGTTTAGAAATAGGTTCACTTCAAGTGAACGTTGTGACAGGCCATTGGCATTCCAATTAGCTATATTTAACGCGCTGAATTTTTATGTATAGCTGTCGTGAGAGTAACTATTAGATTAGTTAAGTTTGTCATCTGTAACATCATTTGTTTAAACATTTCTGTCAGTTGCTTCATTTCATTAAGTGTGTTAGAAGTTTCTGCCGTTTCATTATTCACGTTGCTTTTAAGCTTTTCGGCATACGATCTCCGTCTAATTTAGGCTGTGTTTGGGAAGGAATATTTGTTTGCCATTCTCTAAATTCTCTTTTGTAAGTATTTTTTGGTCTTATTGTAGGATATTTTTGTTTTTGTAGTTGTTTGAAGACTGTACAACCTTTATAGTTGGCAGGATGATTTCCTTCACAGAGAGCACATTTTACAGAATCGGATCTCTGTTTTCTAATGCAATCAGCAGATAAGTGATCACCCGCACATTTAATGCATTTTGGCTGACGGTGACAGAAGGCCTTAGTATCTCCATAAGTTTGGCATTTTGCACATTGTGGGATATCGCGATTATGTCTTGGTGGTTCAAAATTTATTTTGCAATGAAGTATGCTTTTGATACTATAGACTTCTTTGTTATTATTCTGGGGTGCGAGTTCTATTATAAACATAGGAAGTGGCTGTTTTGTATTTCGCTGTTTTATGTTCCAGATATTAGTTACTTCATGGTTTAGGTCTTTTAGGGCTTCCTTGATTTCTTCAGTATCAGTTGATGGGTGCATATTTTTCAATACTACTTTAAAACTTCGCTCTTGTTTTGGTTTGTAAGTGTAAAATTCTGTCTTTTTTATTTCCAGTTCCTTGACTATCAGTTTGTATATTTCGGGTGTTTTTGGTTGTATTCGTACTTGTTCATTACGCAGCACTTTGAACTCATAATTTTGATTTGCCACAGTATTCAGTAGTGTAGTAAGAGGTCTGATATTGCTGACTTTGTCAACGAAAATCGGTGGTGGTTTAGGGATTCGAACTTTTGAGCTATTTAGGTTGCTATCTAAGCCTTCATCTGCCGGCAAGTCGATGAAAGAGTTTGCAGTAGGTATTGGTTGTGGTTGACTGAGCCAATAACTGGTACTAAGTTTAGATTGTTTCTGATTTTGTACATGTTCAGGACTTTTTAGCTGACGTTTCTTGCCAGCTTCAGTCCAGCCTTCCTGAGACTTTTGCAGCTGTATATCAGATTGTGAGTCTTGATTATGGTCACTTGTAATTAATAAATGGTTGATTTTTAAAGTTTTTTCGTATATCGTTCACTATCTCATTGTGAGGGGACATTGTGGGGAATCAGGATATTTTTCTCCCCAAATTTGGGGAATTTGACCAGTCATCTTGGGGAATCTGGTAAATAAAATAGCCATTGGCAACACTGCGAATGACTCTAATAAAAGTAGGTACAGTGGCGGACACGATCGGCGTAACACTTCCGGTTTTTCTGTATTGCAAAATAGCTCTTGTTTTTTGGGTAATACAATCTAGGGCTGACGAAACCATAGACAAATCTGTTACGGCCTCCTAGTCCGTGACTGTACCTACGTCCTACCTAAACATTATTTTCTTTGTGATAGACCCTGCTTATATTTTTCTATGACTGCTGCAGCTGCAACTGCAACCTGCAACTGGTTCATTCCTTGTTTATACCATAGACATACGCTATTTAAATTTCGCTATTTGAATCAAGATTAGTCCCTGCTCGGTGCTGGCAGATCTGAGTGGCAGATGTAAATAGGTACATACCTTTATTTATTGACCATCGAACAAGAGTGGTAAGGAACATTGTTTTCTTTTATACTTTTTAGCTTCTGTAAAGTGTTACTAAAAAATACTACCTACCTATCTTAGCAATAACTTTTGATCCAGCCAACCATGGAGAATCCTGAGACAGGTGGCAACCAAACCACATCCATACCACTCACATCATGGTGTCATCCTTCAAATAAGGTCCACCGATTTATAGCACTTGTCTTGATGTGCTTTCTATGTTTTGGTAAGTTTTTGTTATTTGTAACACTAGAATTTAAAAAGATACTAAAATAAAGGACTACTTAAACTAAAACGACCCACCAACCAGTTTTTAAATGCAACAGCTAGCAATTGATAAAAAAAATACTTTGTGTTGGACTACTACCAGAGGGTGTGTTTTCTTATGAAAATCGTAAGAAGTACGTAACTTTTAGAATGGTTTTACTCATTTTCTTCTTGTTTAAATTGCAATATATGTTTATTTCACTTCAATTCAGATTTATTTATGGTAATTCGTGAAAAACACTAAAGATTAACCTCAAAAATAGGTAGGTAGGCCAACATTAGTACCCGTGGTAAGTATGAAGTATCAATTGATTGGCATCTAGGCCAATTTTAAAATTAAATCTAATGTTATCAACAATTGCATTTAAAATGCTTAATAATCAATATATATAAAACTCTTCCGTTACTGACTGACTGACTGACTGACTGACTGACTGACTGACTGACTGACTGACAGACAACGCAGAGCCGAAACTACTGGGCGTAGCGGGCTGAAATTTTGCATATAGGTTCCTTAGGGAGTCTAGGTTAGCACTAAGAAGGGATTTCCCGAAATTCCCACGGGAACGGGAAAAAAAGGGTTTTTTTTGTTTATGAGAAATCTGCGCGGGAAAAACCACGGGGCAGCCTGTAGTCTTTTTATATAATGACTAGAGGCTGCCCCGCGAATTTTCCCGCGCAGATTTCTCATAAACACAAAATTCCCGTTTTTTCCAGTTCCCGTGGGAATTTCGGGAAATCCCTTCTTAGTGCTCACCTACACTCCCTAAGGAACCTACATGCAAAATTTCAGCCCGCTACGCCCAGTAGTTTCGGCTCTGCGTTATCTGTCAGTCAGTCAGTCAGTCAGTCAGTCAGTCAGTCAGTCAGTCAGTCAGTCAGTCAGTCAGTCAGTCAGTCAGTCAGTCAGTCAGTCAGTCAGTCAGTCAGTCAGTCAGTCAGTCAGTCAGTCAGTCAGTCAGTCAGTCAGTCAGTCAGTCAGTCAGTCAGTCAGTCAGTCAGTCAGTCAGTCAGTCAGTCAGTCAGTCAGTCAGTCAGTCAGTCAGTCAGTCAGTCAGTCAGTCAGTCAGTCAGTCAGTCAGTCAGTCAGTCAGTCAGTCAGTCAGTCAGTCAGTCAGTCAGTCAGTCAGTAACGGAAGAGTTTTATATATGAAATCAGTGAAATCAGTGGAACTAGATTTTGGCAGGGCCAATCATTGTACTTTTGTGTGATTGACCATGCCAATCATTATACTTTTCCCTATGCCAATCTTTGCACTAAACTTGTCCTGAACACATAGTGATGTACCTACCATGTCGATGCCAAACCAGCATAATTAGAAACGTTTATTACAAAGTATAGGTAGGTATATATCAGTAGGTACTTATTCACCAATTTGATTATTTTCTTTTTATGTTGTCTTTTTTATTTAGTATTCTTATTTCCGAGAGATAATAGTGCGATTTTAGGTATAGAAAGGTACCTTCCAGTTATCAAGCTCAAAAAAAACGTCTGGGCATCACTAATAAATAATTTAATGGATCAGTATAGTCATTGGCCCTAGGAAAGTATAAAAATTGGCCATGCCAATGCCCACATTGTACAATGATTGTCATGCCAATCATTGTACTAGGGTATGCCAATTTTTGTACATGCTCTGCCAATGACTGTACTTTTCACTCCATTTTTATATTTATATTGATAAAGTTGTTTATAAGCTAGCAAATAACGATTCCTGTTGTTTAATCTTATTCTCAGATATATGAGGTACTATCCTACATTAATAGTTTTTCAATTTTGAACCTTATATGGCACATAGAATTAATGTTCAAAGTCAATCATTGTACCGCTTACTATAGAAATGAACAATAAGCCCTTAATGGTTTTACTGTTATGCACACTCAGATGCACTAGGTTATTTATATTTTCTGTAATTTTTATTTCAGTGCTTGTTATAACATACTATAGGTACAGAGGGATTTTCAAACAAGTGTTAGAAATATTCATGTGTGATCCAGCTAGACCACCATACAAAGCAACTTTTTTTTTTTGGTGTTGGCTTTAGTAATAACTTTCACCATCCTTATATACAGGGTCATACTTCTGTTATGACACCCCGGGAGCGCTTGCTGACAACTTCAAAGGAGACACACATTTGTCTACATCGCAGTTTGCGCTGCTATACTCTATCTATTCATGGCCAAATGTAGTTTTATGTTTCATTGGAGGCTATCTCGTTGACAGGTCTGTTGTTATCTTATTTATTAGTTACCAGCTGTAAATATAGTGTCAAAATAATATAGTGTATAAGCTTACATCAGAAACAAGTCTGCAAAAAATCAGAACTACCCGATTTGATGCATACAAGCCCATACATTACATTGGTAATTTCACTGGCCTATAGTGCCAACAGTGAGTTGTAATTACTGCGTATAGAGACGCTCGCTCTAACAAAAATCGTGTCCGCCCTTTCCCCTCCATCTTTCTCTCGCGTCTCATAGATTATGATAGTGCAGAAGTGCACAGCTCAAACACACCTAGCTATTAAACCTACGAAACTTAATTTGATTTATTGCATAAATTATGCCTTGGTAATAAAAAATATAAATTGAAGAAGTAAAACAAAATAAATTATTTTGTAATTAAAATAAAATTTGTTCAAAAATGAATTTGCTCAAAAATTAATTATTTAAATAAAATGAAAATCCATAAATGTCATTTAGCATTTTTTTTTTATATAACTTAAAAAAAAAACATTTAGTTAGATTCTGACGCTCAGACGAAGTCAGACAAAAGAGGAGGTCACAGCCAACAATAAATACCTACGTGTCCTATCTGTACTATAATTTACTCTCTGTATTTTCTTACAAAATGGCGGAACCGTGGAATACACTAGAAAATAATCTAAAAAACTAGTTTTAAATGATGTTTTGGATACTTAACGATGATAAGTCACACCGGTGCCTTTTTTTACTCTAGTGGAGTGATTTGTGCATCCATTCATTATGCAAGACGGCATTTTCTCATTTTTTCTTTTAGACGCGAAAGCTGGTGAACATCTCTAGCGTAGGCAAGCGAATAAACGAGTTGGAGCTAATTAGCTCCAACGCACTGCGCAAGAACCAGTTCGTGGTTGTCGTTTCCATACGCTAGTAATAGTAATAATAGTTCAATGAGTGCCAATGAGTAAAATAATTCTGTTTCTGTTCAGTTTAGTGGCCAGGCACAGACACATCTGCTCATACAGATGTGCTGAATTAATATTATTATATTCTTGAATTATTATTATTCTTGCTGTCTTGTAATAAAATTGATATTGAATACAGTACTTTGTTTACGTATAATGGCTATCTGACCTAAATACCTAACTTATATGGCTGGGTTAGTTGTATGTTTGTAATATAAAACTGTTGAAGTATCTATTTAAATATTGATTACTCAATAAATACAAATAATGCTCTTCTGATAACATTATAAACTAAATAAGGCTAAGAAAGTACTGAACTGATTTGAAAAATTCTTTCACTGTTGGGAAGTTGCACTATCGCCGGGTGACAAAGGCTATAGAATATTCTAAAAAATGTAGAATGCAATGTAGTACAAAGTTCACTGTTTCAGCTAGTTTTGTATAAGTACTTACCCACTTTTACAACCGAAACTTAAAGGTTTTTCTCTGTCTTATAAGATATCAAAAAAATACATCAACCTAAAATGGCCTGCCCAGGAGACATATTATTATATAGGTACTATACTAGTTGATTTCATTTATTACAAAGACCAATAAAATTGTAGATTTACAACATAAAATACTGATTGAGGCAGAGATCGAGAGCTAATGAAATGCATTGTGATATTATCTCTTTTTTTTACTTCGACCCCATTTTTTTTATAAGTAGGTACCTATAATTTTTTTATAAGAAGAAGTCTTTATTATAATTTAAAATTTGATAAGGTTTTATTAATTCGTTGTTAACCTGTAATTTGGCATCAGTTTGATTGAAATTGGTTTAATATTTTATAAGTTGCAGACCTAAATCGCACATTGAACATGAAAAAACATAAAAACCCATCAAAAATTAAAATTTGACCTGATTAATATTTTATTTTATTTTACCCATGTCTAGAATGAGATCTTCTATTCAGGGTTTTTTTTTGTAAACCAACCAACCAAAGATTCACACTGTATAGCGACGTATTGATGATTATTTAGACCCCCATTTTAACCCAAACTCTTAAAACCCAAATAGAAGGGTAAATATTTTTACGTAGGTAGTTAGTTTCTTCTATTGTTTTTTAGTTTACAGTATAAAGCTTCTAAAAAAACAAAAGGAATAAAATAAAATAGAGATAAAATTAATGAAATAGAATAGGTATAGATGTTCCTTTTTTTTTCAGGTGCTTTGGAGTGCGTCTCGGGACAATCATTTACATGACCATTGTCCTTATTGGTGCAGTAATATTTGCATGTGGAGTTTACATTAATGCATTTTGGCTAATGATACTTGGAAGATTTGTTTTTGGGTAAATAAAAAAAAAACAACAAACAATAGGATGAAAACAATTTTTTCTTTAATAAAACAATTTTTTAGGGCTAAGTATAATCACAACTAAGTAAGTAAGTACTCTTTATAGGACCGTCTATTTTTTTTAATCTCTGGTTAACTATTTACTACCTTAGTATCAGCATTGACTTCTCAAATAAATTCTTAAACCAAATAAAATTCAAAACTCTCATTACGTATATTATTTATATTAAGGGCTTACACTGTGCGAAACTAGCGCCACTCTCGATAAATAATTAATATCTTCTAAACCATGGCAAAAATCAAACATATATGCGTCTTTGACTCCCTAGATAATTTTGCTTAGAAGTTTTAAGCTTTTTAAGGCCCTGTTGTGTAGCTTTCAGGTTCCAAATCTAAGAAAAAAACCGTTTTTTGCCTAAAAAGTTTTTTTTTTGCCGTTTGGTCACTTTAGTTTCGCAAAAATATTATAAATATTTCAAGTTCATTATCCTAAAATCTACACAACAGAGCCTTAAAAATTCTAAGCAAGATTATCTAGGGCGGGGATGGTGAACCTTTACGCATCAAGGTGCCATTTTTCTAAAGAAGTCTATTGAAGTGGCAGACGTGCCATCAAATAGTTTTGACTTTGTGACTGTTGGGAAAAATATAATGATAAATACTCAATACTATTCATTTAAGCAGATAAGATGACAAATAAAACATAATATAGGTATTATGATTGTAAGATGTTACTTTTAGCAGAATGAATGCTCACTGCATGCTTAACTGGAGTCATCTCATCTGTCAAACGGTCACAATGTGTCTGGTACCGCATTTTGATATTTTGCCATTAGTGGCACGAGCGCCATCCCTGATTCTAGGGAGTCAAAGGCGCATATTTTTGATTTCGGCCATGGTTTAGAAGATATAAATTATTTATCGAAGTGGCGCTAGTTTCGCACCGTCTCGCCCCTTAAGCATATTAATTATCTATACACAGTATCGGCGGCGAATCCCTGCAAGTAGCAGTAAACAACTATGTGGTGCTCTGGTTCAAAGGCAAGGAATTGAACATGGTGTTCGGGCTGCAGCTTTCCTTCTCAAGATTCGGCAGTACAGTCAACTTCTGGGTCATGGAGCCGATCTACAATTGGGTGGGGACATACTATTCTGGATATGAGCGTTTGGGAGTTGTGTTGTTTATGGGTGAGATTCTTTTTATTATGTTAAAAATTAAGAGTCCTTGGATGTGTGGATGGTGTGTTCCATATTCGTGAACATGTACGCAAAACATTTATTATATGACATGAATTTGGAAAAATAACATAAATTATGAAGTACCTACTTCTGCAGTAACCGGCTGTTGAACAGCTGGATATCTCGAACCAAAGCAAGAAATAGTTGACAGTACCTATGGCTATGGTATACGCTATGGCTTTTATTAGTTAACTGGCTGTTGATGATGAACGTTGGTGCACAGCGGCCTAATTGGTTCATAATTGGACAGCACGCAAGCTCTGCACGCACCCAAGTACCAAGTTGTTTGTAAGAATAGATATTTGAAGAGAGTGTGTTTGTGTATGCGCGCAGCGTCGGGCACGTGCCTGGCGTCGCTGGCGTGCGGGCTGGCGCTGGGCGCGCTGGACGCGCGCGCCGAGCGGCTGCTGCCCGCGCGCGCGCCGCAGCCCGAGCAGCCCGCGCGGCTCGGCGACGTGCGCCGCTTCCAGCCCGTCTTCTGGCTCGTCACCGTCATCTGCGTCGCGTACTACTTGGCTATATTCCCCTTCATTGCTCTTGGAAAGTGAGTATTTTTTTAAGGCCACTGTGAACTAACATTAAAACTTATAGTTGGCAGTATGTTTTTGATAAGTTAACCGACTGTTAATCAGCCGATTATTGTTGGTACACTCGGGCCTAAGTCTACTTTTATTATTAATTGATCTGGTAACCATAAATCTGTTATTTACTCGGGGAATGTTTGCCTACCCTCAAACGCATTTAAATTATGCCCATTTTATGTGCGCACGACGCGGTAAGGTTTAAATAAAAAATCCATATATTCTATAATAAAGTTTCCATTCCATCCATTCTAAAACAATACTTCTTGGTTACTCTTTTGACTTGACTTCCGGTTTATGACCGGATAATAATAATGCGTGAATTATAAAGTGTTGTAGAACAGCTAGCTCGCTGCTTCGTCGACTGACGCGAGCGAAGCAGCCAATAGCTTGCAAGCTTTGTCTATGAGAATGTGTGAGTGTTTTGTTGCAATTGCAGTTAATTTGTGTGCGTAAGTGAAACCAAAATCGAAGTGGATTTGTAGGAGAGTCATGTTTGGTGAGTATTGTTGTTCGTAGAATTGATATTGTATTTGTTTGGTTGCAGATTGTTCTTCGAGCGCAAGTTCGACTACTTGCCGCAGGACGCCAACACGGCGAACTCCATGGTGTACCTGCTGTCGGCGGCGCTCAGCCCGGCGTGCGGCGTGCTCATCGACAAGACGGGCCGCAACGTGACGTGGGTCGTGCTGGCCGCGCTGGGCTCGCTGGCCGCGCACGCCGCGCTCGCCTTCACCTACCTCAACCCCTACGTGGGCGTGGTCGGTGGCTCCTGCTCCTGCTCCTAGCTGACCCGGTGGCACGCGGCACGGAACAGCCACGTCGCCACCGGCCACCGGGTCAGATAAGTCGGTGCTACTTTAAAGGAACCCTCTTGCATGCTAAGTCTTATTTCTGTTGTCTTTATTAGCCATATCTACGCAATCCTTTCCAGATAAAAAAATAACGGATGACGCTTTTTTATAAAGTCCATGAATAAACTACCTAAGTTTGGTTATTCTTTACTATAATACAGTTTAAAATTGATATATTTGTCATTGTTATGTCAGATCGCACTGGGAATATCATACTCGCTGCTCGCGAGCGGGCTGTGGCCGCTGGTGGCGTTCATTGTTCCGGAGCACCAGTTAGGCACTGCCTATGGCATGTAAGTACCTTTTTTAACCCCCGAACGAAAAACTCAGAGAGGGGTGTTATAATTTTAACGTGTCTGTCTGTCTGTCGGTCTGTCTGTCTGTGTATCTGTCTGTGGCATCGTAGAGCCCAAACGGCTGAACCGATTTTCGTTTAGTTTTTTTTGTATCATAGATAATTTCAGGCCGAGTGTTCTTAGCCATATCTGATGAAGATCTGATCAGCGGTTTGAAGATGATCAGCTCTTGAATAATGGATGAGAGGATCTAACTAGCTTCCTTATGTCCGATCGATTTGAAATTTGGTACCATGTTACATCTATGTTATAGAAAGTATTTGGTAAGGTAACCATGACCTGATCTGCCGTTTGAAGATGATCAGCTCTTGAATAATGGATGAGAGGATCTGACTAGCTTCCTTATGTCCGATCGAGTTGAAATTTGGTACCATGTTACATCTATGATATAGAAAGTATTTAGTAAGGTAACCATGACCTGATCTGCCGTTTGAAGATGATCAGCTCTTGAATAATGGATAAGAGGATCTAACTAGCTTCCTTATGTCCGATCGATTTGTAATTTGGTACCATGTTACATCTATGATATAGAAAGTATATGGTAAGGTAACCATTGCCTGATCAGCCGTTTGAAGATGATCAGCTCTTGAATAATGGATGAGAGGATCTAACTAGCTTCCTTATGTCCGATCGAGTTGAAATTTGGTACCATGTTACATCTATGATATAGAAAGTATTTAGTAAGGTAACCGTGACCTGATCTGCCGTTTGAAGATGATCAGCTCTTGAATAATGGATGAGAGGATCTAACCACCTTCCATTTGTCCTATCAATTAAACATTTGGTACAATTTTACTTCAATGATATTGAAAGTATATGTTAAGGTAACCATGATATTTTTAAGATGATTAGCTCTTGTTCTACTTAAGTTGACAAGGGGTCTGACTGGGTCGGGGGTTTTTAAATTTGAGTTAATCAATATATATAAAACTCTTCCGTTACTGACTGACTGACTGACTGACTGACAGACAACGCAGAGCCGAAACTACTGGGCGTAGCGGGCTGAAATTTTGCATGTAGGTTCCTTAGGTAGTGTAGGTGAGCACTAAGAAGGGATTTCCCGAAATTCCCACGGGAACGGGAAAAAACGGGAATTTTGTGTTTATGAGAAATCTGCGCGGGAAAAACCGCGGGGCAGCCTCTAGTACACTATAAAGTATTATATATAGTCACTGTTCTTCTTACCAACAAACCCACAGCAAAAACTATTTAAAAATATAGACTCAAATAACGCCCTATTGTTTCTCGTAGTCGTCTACGGTTGAAGTTTGTTTGATATATCAATTGGATTCTCCACGTTTCCTCCTAAACTCCCGCCCGACCTAGACCTTTACCTTTACTGTGGGTGGATGAGTCCTAAGAAAGAAGTATTATCTTTTGATGTTTTGGGTTAACCCCCGACGAAATCCTCAGAGGGGTGTTATATTTTGTTGATAGCATTAGAAGTATCAAAAAAAATCAACCGATTTAATTTCCAGCTGTCAAGCGGTGCAGAACCTGGGCCTGGCCACGGTCATCATCGTGGCCGGCGTGGTCGTGGACCAGTACGGATACCTCATGCTTGAGATGTTCTTTTTGGGTTGCCTTTTCAGTGAGTACACTTTCATATTGTTTAGAAAACAAAACTTACACACATCCCAGTCTTTTAGGAACAGGCCCTTCAGGCTTGTTCAAAATCTAAAATTATTTCAGTTCTAAAAAATCTTATTAACAACTTGCTTTGCAGTATCTCTGATTGCGGCTATTCTAATATACATGGTGGATTCGGCGGGCGACGGTATACTCAACATGTCTCCAAGCAAGAGAGAATCTATGAAATTGTAAGTTATCTAATAAGTATACCTCTTTTTGCTTACCTAATATCCAGACACTCGTGTATCTCAGGGCGCCACTGCGCCGACCTGTTGTAAAACCGTTTTACAAAAAGACATGCCATGGAAATATTAATGATTTTATGAATACTTAATTTTCAGATTGAAAACAAGTGATGAGACGGCAAACCTGTTAGATAACGGCGATCAGGACACGGAGGAGGACTCCGGCGCGGACAGCGCGGCCCCCCCCGGCCCCGCCCCCGCGCCCCCCGGCCCCGCCCCCGCGTCCGCCCCCCCCGGCCCCGCCCCGCCCGCCGCCGAGCCCGACAGGATACGCTCCAGATACTTAGCGCAGATCTTGCCAGCAAACGATAGATTATAAATTACATCAACTGCTATTATGGAAAGTAATATATGTAACTACAAACTTATGCCATTACAATAATAAGGACCATTTTTATCAAAGAGTATGTAGTAAATTGCAGAAGACTTAAAACAGCTAACATAACTTAACAGAATTTAACCTCGCAGGCCTCTACGGTCGTAAATTTTTGTTCCCTAATTCTGACCGCTGACTTCCCCATACAAAAAGCTAAATAATATGTAGATGATCGTAAGTTGAAAAATCCTTTAAGCTCTCTGCAATGAACGTAAAAAAATACGAAGGAAATTTTTGTGAATCTAATGCATAGACTTGCATAGCTCTATTTGCTCCATCAAAAATAGAATAATTTTTGCATTTCAGAAATTCAGAGAAGATTAGTATAATACTTATTGCAAATGTGATAATATGACTATGATAGGTATGTACTTGATCTTTGAAACAAGATATTAATTAAGTTGACTTATTTTATTTTATTAATTATACATATTATAACTAGAGCTATTGTACATATTATTAACATATTTAAAACAATAAAAAAAAAATAAAGATCTATAGATTATTTTATCGTGTTTTATAAATTCGGCAATTAGGTGAAAGCAAAAAAGTATTCACTTTATTTAATCTAAATATGTTGATTTCATCTTATAATAAATAGGTAATAAATTATAGACAATTGTTTGTTTGAATATAGAGTTCTTTATTTTTGCTTAAGATGTATACTTTTAATAGAATTTAAGTTATATTTTTATATTTTCCTACCTAGAAATTAATTATATTATACATACACTTACTTAGATTATGATTGTATCCTACTAACTGTAAACAATCTTGTTAATTCCAAAACAAAATGATATTAAATAAACATTGCAATAAATAACATTAACCCTTATTCAAATACTGGGAACTATTTCCCACTTTATCTAATCGAACACAAAAAATCAGTATCCCTAATCAATACCAACCTCAGGAACAAAACAATCTTGAATAAATTTTATATATTATTATTGGCAACACTTTTCCAAAAATCGTGTACTGTCAACCTCAACTTTGATTCAATGTCAAAGTCAAAATTAGAGATTTTGGAAAAATCTGGTACCTACCTACTTTTGAAACATTAATTTTTCTGCTAAAAAAAATCTGTTAACCCTTAATCAAATGAATTTTTTTATGAGAAAAATGCAAACTAAGTATGGTTTTTGGGTAAGTTGGGCCCGTAGATTACAAATATAAAATCATCTTTTCGATAAAATGAGGGGAAGTAGGTATTTTTCAGTGGAAAATTATGTCCCAGTATTCATTTATGGATAGCAAGATTTTATCAAGTGGCAAATAATTTCCCACTATCCGGTACAGACTACAATTTTTGCCAAATTTTTTCTACAATCAATATACTGCGTGTTTCTGACAAGGCGGTAATAAATTAAAGTAGGGATTCTGCTCACCATAACTAACAACTTTCCCAAAGCAACATGGGTCAAAATCTCAAAAAAAAATAACAGCTGTTCCATACATTAGTTCGATCAGCTGAAGGGGTCAATGTACGGGACGGCTGATTTTTGTTTTGAGATTTCGACCCATGTTGCTTTGGGAAAGTTGTTAGGTATGGTGAGCAGAATCCCTCCTTTGATTTATTACCGCCTTGTAAGAAACACCCTGTATATAAAACTCTTCCGTTACTGACTGACAGACAACGCAGAGCCGAAACTACTGGGCGTAGAAAGCTGAAAATTGGCATGTAGGTTCCTTAGGAAGTGTAGGTGAGCACTAAGAAGGGATTTCCCAAAATTCCCACAGGAACGGGAATTACGGTAATTTTTAGTTAGTATAAAAAATCGTCTTCATTGAGTGTAACGACGTCAAATTTTGTGTATAGTATAGATTCCTCAGTGGATGAGTAAGAGTGTTAAAAGATAGAAATTTTCTAAATTCCGAAGGGAATGGGTATTACCGGACTTAATATTAGGTATGAAAAATCGACTTCCTTGAGTACATCGACGTAAGTATAATTGTAATCCATTTCGTAGACAATTATACGTCCTCTGTTAATGTACGGGTGTTGGAAAAAAGAAAAATAAATATCCTAATCAGGTAATAGAAATGTTAGAAATATAATTTTCTTAGGGACCATACGGTGGAGTGTAGAAAAGAATTCCTGGAGTTGCCACGGGAAAGGGAAATGAAAAAAACTAAATTTTACTATCGTAAGACCAAACCGTTTTTAAGGGGGTATGGGTGCGATCACAAATGATATCCCCAAATTCCTGAGTAGCATATCAACCATTTATTAACGATTATAATGAAAAAGCGCGTGCGAAGCTGCGGTCAAAAGCTAGTTTCTATACAAGATTTCTGCTGCTGGTTTGCTTGTTTTATTTCTGAGTGTCAGGGAAAAAGCTATAAAATTGTGCCATAGTATTATCATAAGGAAACGGTGTGCCTCTCTCCTGCGCCGCCTCCGCGCCAGCACCAACGGGCTCCTGAGAGTGTTTGCCGATCGGTGGGACTCCCCGATGCTGCGACATTGGGTGAAGTTACACACCGATCGGTAGCACTTTTGTAAGTATTTGTAAATAGTAGTAGGTTAAGTTTAACACTAGTTCATAAGTTGTTTTGTAATTACTTACTAACTCACTATGGATACTATCCGAAATAAATTTTTATTATTATTATTATTATTATTAGGAACAATGTTATAACAGAAGAAATATACCTTAAGATAATAATCATTGATATGGAGCAGTGTTAAAGATTTTAAAGCAGTTTTTAGCACACAGAGCTACCCGACCCACCTTACAGGTAAAGTAAAACATAAAATTTTTGGTCCCTGCCTCTTTTTTGTACGGGAGAACTTTCATTTTTGTAAGTATTAGTTTTTTCTGGCAAGTGTATACCCTCACTGAATAAACTTAATTCATCCGGTACTCCAAAAACACCGCGTTTTTACTTTTAAAGAAGTATATGCCTGTTTGTACTTGTCCTTTACGTGTTTTGTTATTGCCTAGCTATTCTTGTGAGTGTCGTGCAACATCTATATATATAAAATCCAAATACCACTGATCTACTCACTCACTCACTCACTCACTCATCATCGCCCAGCCGAAACCGCTGAAGATAGAAAGATGAAATTTGGACAGTAGCTTCCTTACGTGACGTAGGCACCCACTAAGACGGGATTTTGGGATAACTTAACCGGGACGCTGTATACAGGGTGTAACAGTTTGTATGAAACTCCTAAACTGCTGGGTTTAGAAAGTTGAAATTTACACTGTATATTGTTATTGCATTACAAACATTGTAAATGGTTTTAGTTTTTTTATATCTTGCCCCTGATTTCTTATACAGGGTAAAATATTATTTTTGCTAAAATCTAAACTAATTACACTAGAGACTCGAAATTTTCAAAATAAGGTCCTTTTTATATAACAACATGAAATATGATATAAAAACTGCGTTAGTTAGTCCTGTAAGCCATGATACAGGGTGTTAAAGTTTGTATGAAAAACCGAAACCGCTCCTTATTGTGCTTAAAATTTGAAATGGGTGATGTTTCTAGGTTATAAGGGTTGCTAATTACACAAAAAACATCGATTTTGAAATCCAAGATGGCGAAAATAAGTTTTTATTAAAAATCGATATGGGTGGCGTTTTCTAGGTTTTTGGGGGCGCTGATTGCGAAATCATTTGTGGGTGTGCTGATTCTGGATGCCTACGTCTCCCAAAGACGGGATATGGGGATTACTTCACTGAGCCGCCGTATACAGGATGTAACAGTTTGTATCAGACTCTAAACTGCTGCGATTAGAAAGTTGAAATTTACGCTGAAGATTCTCTTTACATTACAAAACTCATAAATGGTTTAATTTTTTTAATTTTTTGCCCCTGAGTTCAGGGTAAAACAGGTTTTTTTGCTACAATCTAAAGTAACGACACTATCTTAAAATTTTCAAAATAAGCTCCTCATAATACTTAAACATCAAATATGATATTATAACTGCGTTTATTAGTCCTGGAGTCCTTGGTACAATATGTTTAGCGAACATTAGGTTTACTTATAAAGTAATATGGTAGGTGTTTTCGAAGTTTTTGCGGGTGCTGATACAGAGTGTAACAGTATGTATGAAAAAAAGAGATGTTAGTAAAATGGATAAGGGTCGCGCAAGAAAGGTAATTATGGTAACCTGTAGGGGAGGCAAATTTACAGCAATAAACGACAATCAGTTGGGACGACGATGATGATGAATCTGAGTAGACCTAATAGGGTACAATAGAACTGGGTTTTTAGTGAAGCTTCAGAGCTTAGCCTCAGAGATGAAGCATATAGGTTAGTTAGTTAGTTGTTTATAAAATACAGAGTGACATTAATGAAGGATATCCTGAAATGGAAAGGGAACAATGAGTATTTAAGTTTTCAGCCCAAACATCTTAAGATAGAAACGTAAGGAATATAAGTCTAGCAAAGACATGAATTCGTGAAGATACTACGGGAACTGGAAAAACCAAATTTTACTGTTGTAAAGGCAAACTGCTTATTTATGATTTCTTTAGGGCTTTGGTGCGATTACAAATGATTTCCCTATATTTCTGAGAAACAAATCAACCACTTATTTACATTTATTATAAAAAGCGCTTGCGAAGCTGCGGGCGGAAAGCTAGTTATATATAAAAACTAGAGGATGCCCCGCGGTATAACCCGCGCAGATTTCTCTTAAACACAAAAATCCCATTTTCTCCCGTTCCCATGAGAATTTCGGAAAAAATTTCCTTAGTGCTCCCCTACACTCCCCAAGGAACCCACGTGCAAAATTTCAGCGTGCTACGCCCAGTAGTTTCGGCTCTGCGTTGTCTGTCAGTCAGTCAGTCAGTCAGTCAGTAACGGAAGAGTTTTATATATATTGATTGACTAGAGGCTGCCCCGCGGTATTTCCCGCACATATTTCTCATAAACACAAAAATCCCGTTTTTCCAGTTCCCGTGGGAATTTCGGGAAATCCTTTCTTAGTGCTCACCTACACTCCCTAAGGAACCTACATGCCAAATTTCAGCTTTGTACGCTCAGTAGTTTCGGCTCTGCGTTGTCTGTCAGTCAGTCAGTCAGTCAGTAACGGAAGAGTTTTATATCTATACCAATATTATAAAGAGGAAAGATTTGTTTGTTTGTTTGTTTGTAACGAATAGGCTCCGGAAATACTGAATCGATTTGAAAAATTCTTTCACTGGTAGGAAGCTACATTAACCCCGAGTGTCATAGGCTATATTAGATTTTCAAAAAAATTAGGGATCCTTACCTAAACTCAAATAATGTAACCCAAGGTGCAATATTTTTTCCGTTGTTTACATAATTTTGACAGGTGGTTTGTTGTTGTTGTTTGTTTTTTATTCGGCCATTCTGGGCGGTCAAAAGAACATAGTCTTTAGAGCCAAGTCTTTTGTAGTATCTTATATTCGATGGCGGAACGAAGTAAGCCGGGAAAGCTCGTATATTGATAACTAGAGGCTGCCCCGCGGTATCACCCGCGCAGATTTCGGCGTTACATTGAAAAAAATATATAATGCCTATTTTAACGTTAATGTAAGTATGTGAGTAAATGATAATACAATAGCTATGGGATGTATCCAGGTGACTTTATGGCTTTTATATTTAAAACTAGAGGCTGCCCTGCGGTTTTTCCCGCGCAGATTTCTCATAAACACAAAAATCCCGTTTTTTCCCGATCCCGTGGGAATTTCGGGATATTCTTTCTTAGTGCTCACCTACACACTCCAAGGAACACACGTGCCAATTTTCAGATTTCTACGCCCAATAATTTCGGCTCTGCGTTGTCTGTCAGTCAGTCAGTAACGGAAAAATTTTATACAGTGTGTCCGGGGAAGTTATAACATAATTTTAAGGGTGTATTCTATGATCAATTTCATCGATGAAAACACCCCATATGGGGGGTCGCAGCCTCACCCCCCCCTCAGTATGATGTTTTTAATTTTTTTTTGCAAAAGTCGACCCCGCCTACTTTTAAATTCACAGTTAAAGATCTAAGGCTCACAGAACCTTCATTAGGGTCTTAATCAAAGGCTAAGTAGTAAGGCTACCTAAGTTACTAACAAAATAACCAAGTATTGCTTTTACTTTTTTTTTTAAAGATGATAAACCAAAAAAAAAAAATTTTTTTTTGACATTTTTTACGGTTTTTCAAAGTTTCCACAAAAAAATGCAGATACTTTTTTTTATTTTTTGTGTTTTATTGTTAGCTTTTGAGTTGTTCTCCAAATTAGTATTAGATTTATTTCTCTACGTCTATTACTTCAGAAATTATCAACTACCAAAAAGACCCTTCGCTTTAACCTTTTAATTTAAGATTTCAGGTTAACCCACTTTTAATAAAAAATAAAGTCAATATTTTATTCTTTTGTTAGTTATTTTGGTAGCCTACCTACTTAGCATTCGTACAAAACCTAAATTAAGAGTCCTTTTACGCGAACAGTGGCGCCACTCTAGAAAAAAAAAAATTTTCTAAGGTAAGGCTTTTTTTCAGAAAAAAGTGCTCCCTTGTGTATAAAATCTTGGTCCCTAGTATTTTTTTAAAGTATTTTAAATAATATCTAGGTTTAGAATGTTTATGGATTACTGTTTTTTGCTAAAAGTAGCCACTTTTAGCTACTTTTAGGAACAAACAGTAATACATGAAACAGTATAAACCTAAAGTGGCCACTTTTAGCAAAAAACAGTAATCCATAAACATTCTAAACCTAGATATTATTTAAAATACTTTAAAAAAATACTAGGGACCAAGATTTTATGCACAAGGGTGCACTTTTTTCTGAAAAAAAGCCTTACTTTAGAAAATATTTATTTTTCTAGAGTGGCGCCACTGTTCGCGTAAAAGGACTCTTAATTTAGGTTTTGTACGAAGGCTTAGTAGGTAGGCTACCAAAATAACTAACAAAAGAGTAAAATATTGACTTTATTTTTTATTAAAAGTGGGTTAAACTGAAATCTTAAATTAAAAGGTAAAAGCGAAGGGTCTTTTTGGTAGTTGATAATTTCTGAAGTAATAGACGTAGAGAAATAAATTTAATACCAATTTGGAGAACAACTCAAAAGCTAACAATAAAACACAAAAAATAAAAAAAGTATCTGCATTTTTTTGTGGAAACTTTGAAAAACCGTAAAAAATGTCAAAAAAAAAATTTTTTTTTTGGTTTATCATCTTTAAAAAAAAAAGTAAAAGCAATACTTGGTTATTTTGTTAGTAACTTAGGTAGCCTAACTACTTAGCCTTTGATTAAGACCCTAATGAAGGTTCTGTGAGCCTTAGATCTTTAACTGTGAATTTAAAAGTAGGCGGGGTCGACTTTTGCAAAAAAAAATTAAAACATCATACTGAGGGGGGGGTGAGGCTGCGACCCCCCATATGGGGTGATTTCATCGATGAAATTGATCATAGAATACACCCTTAAAATTATGTTATAACTTCCCCGGACACACTGTATATATTGATGTATGGCTAAGGTGACCATACGTCCCGTTTTGAACGGGACTGTCCCGTTTTTCGCTTCCTGATCCCGGTGTCCCCGAAAAAGCCCTGGGGACGCCTAATTGTCCCGTTTTCAAAAACTGAGAGTAAATTTGGGAATGGCCGGGTCAGATAGTGCGGGTAGCACGATGACATCCGATCTGATCTAGTGAGCTATTTTAAACCTTACGAAGTTGTGCAAGTGAAAATTTTAGGAAAATTTTATTTTTAAAACAATCATATCTGGAAAAACTATTAATAGGAATTGGAGATGTTTTAGTAGGCAGATTTGGTAAAAAGTGCCTGCTTGGGAAGGCATTTAAAATTTATTGGATCTATTGATTAAAAAAATGGTGTGTACAGCAATAAAGATAGTACTGAAGTATTTAATGAATTCACAATAATTTCGAACTACATACGCGAAAAGTAAGTGAATGGAATAATCAAAAAGTTCCTACGAAATATCGTTGGGTGGAAAAGTTTAGACACTTTCAAGCAAACGATCTTCACCATGAATTTTTTTGTATTTTAATTGAATATATTATTTTGTGTCTGCCCGGTACAAATGCACCAGTAGAAAGAGTTTTTTTTTCTTATGAACAAATTGTGGACTCCAGAAAAAACGCAAACTATAGGTACTTACAAGTTCTGGATCCTAAGGCGATGTTAATAACAAAAGTAAATATAAAAAAATGGCAAGAATTTTATAATTAAGTAGGTAGGTAAGTACCTAAAATCATCACCAGCTTAATTAAAATAAAAATTGATCGTAAATATATTTTTTTTTTTTCAATAAAACGATAATGAAAAACCTAGGCCCTTCCTTAAATAAACCTAACTAATTAAGTAAAAAACACTGTGTCCCGTTTTGTGACACTAAATATATGGTCACGTTATGTATGGCTAACACCAAAAATTGCCTTGTGCTTTTATTAAGGCGTTACATTGAAAAATATATATGTATCCAGGTGACTATGGCTCGGATTTATATATATATTTTTTTTTCAATGTAACGCCTTAATAAAAGCACAAGGCAATATTTAGGTGTTAGCCATCTATTGAGAATATAAAAATATTTTATTTTTGCCATATAAAAATAACAAAAAATATGAGATGTCTCGTTGCTGTCGGGCCTGGGTTTTTTTTGACCGTTCTCCTTTTATTTTGTTTACTTCTGGGACAAACAGTGGGAAAATATGTCCCACATACTTATACCCACAAAAATCTATCAAATAGGTGTTCTACGATAGCAGTTACCATTACATATTACCTTTAGAAAACAAGTCTAGTTTACCAGAATATTGTATTTATGCTCATAACCCTTAATAAGGCAAAGGGAATATATTATTTCCCACCACTCTGTTTTTTTTAATGCAAAATTATGTTATAAAATCAGTTCAGTGAATTAATGAAACCAATAACAATCGATTTTATGATACAATTACTTTTTTTCCTGGCGAAACATTTTGCTTACGGCAATCCACAATTTTTTTAGTTAAATGTGTCAATGGTAGAATTTCGAGTGCGAAAAACGGTCATTTTACGGACAAGTGAAGGAAAAAAATCCTTTAAGTACAATTGGGTTATTATATCCATAACCTCAAAAAGTGCGAAATTATCCCCTGGCCCATGTATGTGATGTTTTTTTATTGCTAACTAGTAACTGCACCTGCCTCCAGATGCTAGGGTCTTGTTTTGGTTTTCTAGCTAGTTACTTTCATTATGCTTCATGTAGGTAACCGTTTTTATTTTCTGAAATGCTCTTCACGCGGTACACTCTGTTTTCTATTGTACGCTTTTTGCTTTACCTACCTTCTTTTTATTTCTTTTCAATAGGATCAAGAAACATGGTTAAAAAAAAATAGAAACAAGAAAATAATGAAAATCTTTATTATTAGATATTGACTCTGTTGATGATGCTTATTATTAAACAGCCCTTTTCAGCAGCCCCGCAGATAAAGAAAATGAACAAGAAGATTTTGTGGTTGAAAAGCGTTTTGAAGAGCTTTTCGCTTCTAACTATAAATGCTACAAATCTTTTCACGAATCCATTGTGCTTAATTTTAAGTGTAATAAAAAAACATTTAATTTAGTTGTTTCATTATTTTCTGATTTGACGGAGGTGGGGCTTTATTTACAGTAACATAAGATCACAATAACAACTTACAACAAATATAAAATAGGTGATTAAGAAATACTTATACCATATTTAAATTATAATAGAGGTACATTTAATAGAAATCCAGTTAAGTTTTTACTGTAGTGCAGAAATGCTTGAGTATGTTCCGATTTATAGTATTAATTAATTTCTGATGTCATGTTGGGTGTCAACTGATCTTAATTAAATTTAAACATTTCCCGAAATTCCTTCAGGAACGGGAATTACGGGACTTTTTAGTTTGTATGAAAAATCGATATTATTGAGTGTATCGACGTGAAATTTGTTGTACAGGTTCCTCAGTGAATGAAAGAGTGTTGAAAGAACAGAATTTACAAAATTCCCACGGAAACGGGAATTACGGGAATTTTAGTGAGAATGAAAAATCGACACCCTTGAGTGTATCGACGAAAAATTTGGTGTACAGGTTCCTCAGTAAATGTAGGAATGTTGAAAGAAAGTAATTTTCGAAATTCCCACGGGAATGGGAATAACGGGACTTTTTTGTCAGAATGAAAAATCGACTTTCTTGAGTACTTCGACGTGAAAGTTGTATACAAGTTCCTCAGTGGATAAAAGGGTGTTGAAAGAAAGGTATTAACTAAATTCCCATGGGAAAGGGGATTACCGGACTTATTATTTAGTATTTAAAATCGATTTCCTTGAGTATGTCAACTTCAGTAAGGGTGTGATCAGAAATGATGTCACCAAAATCCTAAGTAGTAAATCAACCAGTAATTGAGTCATTTTCAAAAAAGTTGTACGTAACGAAACTGATATAACTAAACCGTCATAACGAAACTGTAACTTGTAACGAAACTTTTACTGTAGGGCTATATGTACACACTATAAATTTTAATATCAAAAATTCATAATAAGCTAAAACATTAAAAATTTACCACTATTATCCACTTTTCACTCATTTTTGCTTTGGTGAAAACTTAAAAGAGCTACGCTGCGATCGCCAACCCTTTTTCCAAGCGTGGCAATTACAGAAATACCCCCTTAGAATGTTTGTTCCTGTGGATCTCTGTAGGGGATACCCTATGTCGAACAGTGGACTTCTTTCTGTTGAATTAAGTTGATTAAATTAATTCAATTTGTTAGCTGTATCTAGTTCGTTTGAACTGTAATGTACACATGGCTTTATGTGTAACGAACCCGTAAATTCTAATAATTCGTAACAAAATGCAACGAAACTGTAACTTTTTCAACAAAATGTAACTAAACTGTGAGAGAAAAATAACCTAAATTGTGTAATATGACTTCACAAAAACGTTATTTGCAGACAAATGTGTATATAAAAAGAATTAATACATTCAAATACACAACATATTTAATTATCACTTATGTACCCGTGCTAGTTTCTGTAAAAAATGTCCATGACGTTGCAGTAACGAAACCGTAAACACAGGATCCGCAAACAACGACCGGCGAAAAAATTAAAATTGAGAGGCCAAGACGGTTTTCTAGCAGCAGATCAGAAGCGCGAATGTTTCGGCATTGGTAATTATTAGGAACGCGTTCAGAAAATTCAAAAATTCTTAGTGAGTTCTTGTTTTGAAACTGTCTGTTACGAAACTGTAATTTTTTGCGACATGTTAATTATGTATTATTACTTTATATTTTTGTATGAGATTATGCTTATTTTCATAATTTCTATACAATTTGAACATTACTTATTGAGATAAAAATTTAATAAGTGCTCTAAATAAACAAAAAAATATAATTTTAGGCGAAAGAAAAAAAAAAAGACCAGTGCGACACTTGCAATTTGTATGGGGAGAAAAAAATACGTTTTCAGAAATTGGAATATTTCACCATAAATAAATGCACATTATCACAGATAATGATTATGTTCGTATGCAGTATAAGATTTCCACCTAGTAAAACCTCAGAATTAGAAAATACGATCATAAAATTGGGATTTATGTGGGATCAAACTTTTGCGACACGTTTTTTTTATGCCATGTACAATTTTTTTGAAAATGAGTCAATTAACGTTTTTAATATATAGTCTATAATATAAAATTCAAAGGTGACTGACTGACTGACATAGTGATCTATCAACGCACAGCCCAAACTACTGGACGGATTAAGCTGAAATTTGGCATGCAGGTAGATGTTATGGCGTAGGCATCCGCTAAGAAAGGATTTCCCAAAATTTCCTCAGGAATGGGAATGACGGGACTTTTTAGTTAGTATGAAAAATCGACATTATTGAGTGTATCGACGTGAAACTTGGTGTACAGGTTCCTCAGTGAATGAAAGAGTGTTGAAAGAAAGGAATTTACAAAATTCCCACGGGCACGGGAATTACGGGACTTTTTTAGTTAGAGTGAAAAATCGACATCCTTGAGTGTTTCGACGTGAAATTTGATGTAGGTACAGGTTCCTCAGTAAATGTCGGAATGTTGACAGAAAGTAATTTACAAAATTCCCATGGGAACTGGAATAACGAGTCTTTTTGTGAGATTGAAATCTCGACTTCCTTGAGTGTATCCACGTGAAATTTGTATATACAGGTTCCTCAGTGGATGAAAGGGTATTGAAGAAAGGAATTAACTAAATTTCCATGGGAATGGGGTTAAAGGACTAATTATTTAGTATGAAAAATCGTTTTCTTTGAGTAGTATGCCAACGTGAAATTTGGTCTACAAGTGTAAGGGTTGGAAGGAAGAAATATACTAAATTCCCACGGGAACGTAAAACGGGAGTCTTTAGTTTGTATTAAAACAATGTATATATATTTCATTATTTCCACGTTAAAATTGGAAAACGGGTTCTTCAGTGGGTGTAATTAGATTCAGAGTTCTATTAAGAAAAAATTAACCAAAATTCACATGGTAACGGAACATTCCCAAAAACATAATGAATTCGCGTATGTAAAAAACCATTTCCCACGTTGTAATACAACGTTTTTTGAAGACAGACCTACTGATTTTGTGTCTTAGGACATAAAGGCAAAAAGTCAAGCAAAATAATTAGAAAACGCGAAAAAATTTAAATTTCGCGCCATACCGAGAGTTACCATTTTTAGTCTGCATGACCTTAAGAGCCATAGCACAACTAAAGTAGCGCTACCCGCTTAACCGACTTCAAAAAAGGAGGTTATCAGTTTGACCTGTATGTATGTATGTTTGTCCGCGATTATCTCGCGTTTGGCTCAACCGATTTTGATGCGGTTTTCAGCAATGTATTTGTTACATTCAGGAGAAGGTTTTAGTACCTATTTTAACCGACTTTGAAAAAGAGGAAGTTCTCAGTTTATGTGAGTCAGTTTGTTGAAGGCGCGTCTCTTTTTGTAAAAAAGAAATTATTTCATTGCAGTCAAAGTTTTTAAGAAATTCTGCAAAAGTTTGGGCCCAGATTATTTATTTTTTCCACTAACAGACCATACTATGCCGTCACCAGGCAAAGGACTATGCACAAACGGTGATAGCCATGTTAAGTACCACCTGCTACCAAACACCTCTACCAAGTTATTCTTCCAACCACAATTGTATATTTTATTTTCTTGTGTGCTCAATTTTCTCTCAGGTGTAACTTGACCTTCAAGCAGATTGTAGAAATGGTAAAAGAAAAGAAAACCAGTAAATGCACCTACTACTACATTAATAACTACAAGAAATATGTACAGTGTTTCACTACCAAAGTCAAAAACAATACTTGCTAATGGGAAAACAAACTTAATTATTACCAGTCCATGGTTCCAGGAAATAAATAAAGCCAGGAACTGTACATTGTAATACAGAGCATAAATCATAGTAACAAAAATATAAAAAACAAAGAGCATAAAGTATCGGTGGTTGAAGTAGCCAATGCAATAAGCAAAGAATGTACAGTGGTGGTCCCTCTTCAAGATGCAGATGTTGCAGGTATCGCAATGCCAGGCACGTGGTGGTCTCATGATCTCACACACTTCACATAGGGTCCAGTTTTCTCTATTTTCATATTTTTCAAAAAACTTTCCTTTAATGCTAGTGTTAGTAAACATCCCAAACAACATATTACCAACAATGTTGACTAAAAGAAAGGTTGCACTAATCCAGTGTACAAAGTAAGCAATGGTCCATGCTTCTACGAGTGCTGGCAAAACCAAACCAAGCTCAAAGAACAGGAAGCATGGAATCAGAATAAATATGATTGCTAGGTAGATGCTGTGCTCTAGTATTCGCTGTAGACCTTTATCATGAGTTTTAACAAATTTTATATACATAGTGGGCTTCATTTTAGAACTATGCACCAAATTGACTCTTACTTCTTTTTACCTACATCATTCCCATTTTCATCATTTCAGGTTCAGGCACTTTAGTCGAATAGGAATACCCACCGACCACTTCCTCAACTCAACACAACTTTATATGTATTTTAGTCGATATTCATATAGGTAATTCTTTCTTCTTGCCACTTCTTGCGTTGTTTTTCTTTTCCTGGGTTTCTTTCTTTCTGGTTTCTTCTGCTATGAGAATGAGAAAACATGAAAAAAACAACAAGAGATGACATTTATGTAACGGAAACAGAACAATAATGATGGTCGATGGATTGATTGATTCGTTTGGCAGGCTAAGGAACTCAGTCAGTCCATAATATGAAGGAACGAAGGAACCTGAGGAAGGAACTCATTTAATTTATTAAATTAAAGAAGAAGAAGAAGAAGCGGCGGTTTCCTTACTCTGAGTGAAGGAAAAACTAGCGGCGGTTTCCTTTCTCCTTCTCCCTTTCTCTGAGGAAAAACATCAGGGAAAAACTTGAAAACTGATGACTTGGCTGTTTAAGTATTATACAGCCAAGTCAAATTTAGTTTCGTAGGTTTAATAGCCACAGAACAGATGGCCGCTGGGGCCGAAAAGTTCTCGAGTGGAGACCACGGATCGGCAAGCGCAGCGTAGGACGTCCACCGACCAGATGGACGGATGATCTGCGCAAGGCTGCGGGTCCACGCTGGATGCAGGCCACCTGCGATCGGTACAGATGGAGAGCCTTGAGGGAGGCCTATGTCCAGCAGTGGACGTCTTACGGCTGAAATGATGATGATGATGATGAGGTTTAATAGCTGTGTTTGAGCTGTGCACTTCTCTGCACTATCATAATCAGTGTTGCCAACGGTTGAAATAGCAATCCACCAGATAAGGCTCCTCAAACCACCAGAAAACCACTAACAAAAAGATGTTCCCCTCTGAAAACCACTAAAATTTCCACTAGGGTGCATGACAGATAAGTGGACATACGTAAATAGGGTACAGTGGTGACCCTTTGCTATGCGTTTTACCCCTGATGGGCAAGCAATATGACTTGGGGGGCAAGTTTCTTAACTAAAAACGATCGACTCGTAATTGACTTGTTAGCGACCTCGTTAATCATTGCCGCTTTAACAAATGTGATATCTGTTACACGCCCAAAGAAAACAGCAATGGTTAACGAAGTCGCCAAAAAGAACAAGACAATTACGAGTCAATCGTTTTTAGTTAAGAAATTTGCCTCCCTGGGCCCTTTTATTTTTTAAGGATTTTTTAATGTTCCATTTTTAAGATTTGAGCCCTAACTTGACCTCTCGGTATGGCGAGAAATTCCAATTTTTTCGCGTTTTTTATTTATTCTAGCGAAAGAATTAATTTATTAAAGTTTTAAGGAATTCGCTTATGTAAGAAATAAGAAACCATCTCCCACATTGTAAAAACGCGATTTTTTTTTAATTTTGCACCATACCGAGAGGGACAACCTTTTTCTAAAAATTAACCAATTCGCAACCTAAAAATTTTATTGCCAATGCCATCTAGATCTTAAACGATCGTCCTTAAAAACTTTAATCAGGTGCTCAAGACAGCTACAAAGAAAACTAAGGGTCCTCGAAGTAGACAACTATACCAAAAAAAAAATTACATCGACTTAAAAAATGAATAATGTTGTAAGGCTTCAAACGCACAGTAGTATCTTTAGTTGGTCTGTGGTAGCCGTTCTCGAATCGCTGCGCTGCTCACTCCGCATACCAGCCGATCTCATTAACTCTTTTTGTAGGGTACCAAACTCACAGGTCTTCGCTAGTTTTCTTAGTTCAAATATTTATTTATTTATTTATTTATTTATTTATTATAATTAAGTTAAAAATGCCATTACAGATATTAAACCTAATACGACATTTAAACTATTAACATTATATCTGAATATTTATGTACAATTAAAAATAATTAAATTAAATTAAATTAAATATAAAATATGCGATAAAATAAAATAGAATAAAATAACTATATACAATGCATATTACTATACCCTTATATACAAACACCCGTAGATATACACTCATATACTCACAATCATACAATATTAATAAACATACAAAACATAACATAACAAACACATTTAATCGTAAGAATAACCCTATAACGAACGCCTAATAGCAAAGCATCCTCAACGCCACCCGGTTAAGTTCGACTTTTGTGCAAGCTATGATGTCAAGTTCGTCGGAAATTTTATTTAGTAGACCAATACCACGCACCAGCGGCGAGTTGCGAAGTAGAGCCGTGCGCGACTGCGGCACCTCAAACATCTTTGCCTTTCTGCGCCGATTCAAATCCTTTGGGACGATTAACTTAAATTCCTCTAAAATTGTAGAGTTGCCTTCAATGCCTCGATAAACTTTTACAAGATATTCAATCAATGCAAGGTCTCTCCTGACTTCTAGTTTGGTGTAACCAACCATCCCCAATACGAACAGTGTTGGGTACATCAAAGGGTACAGTGGGTAGAAACCATAAAGTTTTAAATACAAAAATCTTGTAAATTTATTTTGCATACGTTCTAGCATTAGTTTATATTTAGCTTCCTGCGGGTTCCAAATGACAGAGCCACTTTCAAGCTTACTTCTGACTAATGCGTTGTATAAACTTTTTATAGCCGTAGGGTTTGTAAAAGATTTGCATCTACGCAGCACAAAACCAAGCCTCTTAAAGGATTGTCTGCAGATATCGACAATATGGTCGCGGAAAGAAAGGTCACTCGTAATGCGAACCCCGAGATCCCGGACAGAGGTTACCCGTGCTAGTGGTGTTGTCCCGACTGTGTAGTCGTGTTGCAGCGGGGCGCGAGATCGAGTGCAGCTCATCACTTCACACTTTGCAATGTTAAAACTTAATTTATTTTCTTTACTCCATTCTACCACATTGTCGATATCGTTCTGCAGACGTTTACAGTCATCCCGGTCCTTTATAGAGTATAGCAGCTTTAAATCGTCGGCGAAAAGCAGACAGACCGCGTTCTGAACTACCATCGGTAGGTCATTAATTAAAATTAAAAATGCTAGGGGTCCAGTGCAGCTGCCTTGATTCACCCCTGAATTTGTGAAGTATGGCCTAGATACATGTCCGTTTACTTCAACTATTTGACGTCTATCTCTATAGTAACTAACAAAAAAGTGTAGTAGCTGGGGAGTAAAACCTACGGCTGCCAGCTTAGATAGTAATGTATCGTTGTCTACTAAGTCGAATGCTTTTTTGTAGTCAAAATATGCGACGTCCACTTGTAAGCCGGAGTCTACACGTGGGGTCACATAGGACATGAAATTTAAAAGATTTGTTGTCGTATTACGCCCTGGCCGAAATCCGTGCTGTGATTCAGCAAACTGGAAATTCATTTGTTTTACGATGGCAGATTGGAGTGCTGCTTCGAAAACCTTCGCGAAGGTGGAAAGTACCGCCACTGGTCTATAGTTATCAGCCTCTGTCCCTGGTCCACCTTTTGGTATTGGTGTAACTTTTGAAATTTTCCAGCGTTCTGGATATTTACCCATTTTTAGGCATAGGTTGAAAATATAGCTCAGCGGCGACGTCAACTTATTTCTGCAGTCTTTTACGAGAAAGGGCGGAATTCCATCTGGGCCGACAGAATGTTTCGCCGGAAGGCGACGCAACGCGTCCAGCACCTGGGCCTGGGTTAGGTGTGGAACATGGACGCGCGCGGCTCCGCCACCGTCCGCTGCCGTGCTCTCCGCTGCTGCGCGCGCTGCATCCAATTTCGGTCTAGTGGGATTATATACAGAGCCGAAATAGTCTGCAAAAACTTGGGGAATTTCCCTGTCTGAAAGTAAGTTTCCATCCCTATATAAGCGCATTTTGTTTACCTTGGACTGTTTACTCCTAATCATAGTCCAGAAGGACTTAGGGTCACTACACAAATTTACCTCTACTCGTTTATGGTACTCGTCATAAGCTGCGGCTATCATTTTCTTAACATTGCTGCGAGACTGTGCGAACAAACTATAGTCATGCTGTGAGTTGGACCTCTTAAACTTTTTATGCAGAAAAGCTTTTTCTTTTATGCTTCTAATTATATCGGCATTAAACCATTCCGGATAATTGTATTTCGTAGAAGGAGTGCTAGGACTTTTAATTGGTGTGCTATCATTAATAAGTTGGTTTAACTTACCATAAAAAAGTTCGAGTGCATCCTCTATGTTGTTTGTCCTGTAGAGCTCGCTCCATTCACAAGTTGCTATCGCTGCATACAATTTAACGAAATCACACTTACGGAAATTCCAGCGGACTAATCGGCATTGCACAGAGTCCTTTCGTTGCAGTGACATATTAGAGCTTCCCTGCTGTGGTATAGAGTCTGCTCGTGGTTGGTTTCGCGGTATACAAATTATTAACGGGGGATGGAATTTGTCTATTTTAACTAGTGGCGTGGAGGACGCGTCTGCCACAACGAATATGTATTGATCAATCGACTCGTCTTCCCTGTGTGTCCTCGTATTTAATATATGCCTTTCAACCGTAATATTTTTCTTGGCGTGGAAATGATCATTTAACTGTTTTAATGCATTTGCTAGTGTTGTACATTGCGGTTTTTGTTCCAGAACCTTTCGACATTGTTCCCCAATTACGTGAAGTAATATATTATATTGTATTGCTTCGGATTTCTTTGATAACTCGCAAGCCTCAAAGTAAATGACGAAACCCTTCCGCCATTTTTCCCACGCCGCGCTCAGTTCACCCGTAGTTGTATTCTGTGAATATTGGTCAAAATAAAATGGTCCCGGTGGTGACTGTCTCTATATTCACTGTAGTTAATTCTTCTGATTAACTTTATTTTCTTCTTCTTATGCTACTTTTAACTACTTATTATATTTTGATTTATTCCGACTGCGCCATGTCAATGAAACAAGATTACGAGTTAGACTGATTTATTGATAACGACGGGTAGGCGTACATACTCACAATCAGCTAATAGGAATTGAAGAATGTGTGTGAGGCAGAATGAATGTATCAAGGGAGGCTGATTTTATGCAAACTTATATTATAATATTTATTCACTCGATATACACTAAACCGTAAAAACTAACTTCGTGATAAACTAATCCAGGGGCGTGACCTCTTTTGTAACATTTGATAATATGCGACTTTAGGCTCGTTTGCGTAAAGAAGCGATCGTCCTGTGTTAGGGAGTTACTTCAGAGGAGCTGTGATTTGAGCTAAAGAATTTGCTATTGTTTGGTTTATAAGTGCAATGCTTTGCCTAACGATCTACGGTACTCAGGAGATTGCTATAATGGTGGGAGTGATAGTTGAAACAACTAGACATACATTCCTAAGTAAGTTCTAACCCAGAAAAGTGCTGGTTACAAGACCAACGTCGTGGCAACAGGGTTATTACACCGTAGCTCTCGTTTTGAGAATCTTGCACATAACTTCATGATTATCTTTGTATTAATTTGGCTAAAGTCTTTATCACACGAATCGATGGTCATCAAAAGTCGACTTTCTTCACACAAACATAAGGTTACACAAAACGTAGTCGGACGGGGCATGGCGAAGGAACTGTCCTACTCGGGGCTAGTTGTCATACACTTCAACAAAATTTAGCTTCCGTAATACTACACTTGAACGCGGTTCCTCTTCTAGGAACAACAGTAGGGTTTTCAATCTTTTAAATCATTCTTTAGAAGGATGATTGCAGTAATAAATTAGGGAACGTCTGTTTAGGATACCTAGGTAGTCGCTTGACGAGGTCGAGCTAGCGCGCGTGTTTAGCGCGCATTTTTTTAAAGAATTTATTTGTCAGCGTACAGCACATTGAGTCGAAATTTTACAAGGCGAAAGCTATTTTCTTTATAAATTATTTATTTTAAAACACAACGTATGGAGGGTCCTAACCATTAGTCAGATAGACGATCACGACTAGGCCAAATATTAATGTTTCGTATTGAAGTAGGATTAGCTTTTGTAGGATATATTTATTTTTGCTTCACAAATATTTAGGCAGGAAGGCAGATTGCTCACAGTACTCTCATTTATTTTACATTAAGGGTCCTGGCAGAATAACAGCGTCGATGTATGTGACGTTAATTAGGAGTACCTACTTAGTGCGCATATTTCTGTGACAAGAAGCTGAGCCCGAGCCCTTTCATCGCATAGTGCTTACTGTTTTTCTATAAAAATACTATGTATTATATCATCATCATCATCATCATCATTTCAGCCGTAAGACGTCCACTGCTGGACATAGGCCTCCCTCAAGGCTCTCCATCTGTACCGATCGCAGGTGGCCTGCATCCAGCGTGGACCCGCAGCCTTGCGCAGATCATCCGTCCATCTGGTCGGTGGACGTCCTACGCTGCGCTTGCCGATCCGTGGTCTCCACTCGAGAACTTTTCGGCCCCAGCGGCCATCTGTTCTGCGTTGTTTTTCCACATTGCCACTTCAACGAGCTTATCCGCTTGGCTATGTCGGTGACCCTGTTTTCTCTGCGTATGTCCTCATTTATGATTCGATCCCGCAGAGAAATCCCGAGCATAGCCCGCTCCATGGCTCGTGGAACGCAACGTCTTCTCGTCCAATATTCCTCAGTGCCTGAAGACGAAGGTATTTAACCAATGTGCCAGTGATGACATACGGTTCTGAAACGTGGTGCTTCACTGTAGGGCTTATGAACAGGCTCCGAGTAGCTCAACGAGCCATGTATTATATATTTTACTTTAAATATTATTTTATTTTACTTAGAGCAGGCATCAAGTGAGTGAACGCCGCGTGCCGTGTGTTGGTGGCACTGAATACCATCACCAACACTCTATTTCTTCCTGTGGGTGTCGTTAAAGGCGATTAAGGCAATTTCCAAAAGTAAAAATTTAACAGGTGTTTTTCCTTTATATTTTAAAGCATTTAAAATAAAATATGGAATATTTAATTTTACATAAAATCTGAACAATTCAGTCGGATTAGATAATAATTCAGAAAATGTGGTTAGCCAAGCCAGAAAACGTTGTTTTTTACATCCAAGCTATTTAATTAAGCACCGAAAATTGTTAACACAAACTTTGCTTGCTTACGTTGGCATAACTTAATTCTTCTTAAACATTGGGAATGTATTCAATACAAAATGGCTCAATCAAAGTATCTTTATCGGCAGCAAAAACGAAAGTTGCTCCAGTCAAACAAGTGTCGCATTTCCCGTCGCTCGGGGAAGCGACGGGCGTATGAGGGGCTTGCATCCTCTGAAGTCTGAAACCCCCTGGTGGCCGTCTCGGTGTTTTTGTGAAGAACCCCGGGAACCATTGATGATCAGCTTTCGGTGTCCTTTCACTGTACTGTATTGGTCAACACTTACGGCTTTTATTCTGTATTGCAATAAAAAAAAATTACAGCCTAGATTAGTTATTTATACCTGCAATGCAACCAGGGATCACAAACCCGTTGAAAATACAATCGGTGCTGTCTTAAAAATAATTAGATAACATACATAACAAAAACCTCTTTCACTCTTCGAAGGTATGAACCGGTTACCTAATCAAAGAATTTGTTAGGTAACCGGTTAATACCAATGTTTATCAATTATTCTGTGCACAACTGTACATGGATCGCAATGTATGGAAAAGTAAAACTGATGATTTTAACGTACTTCTTCAAAGAAAACCTAGTTCGAAGTGATTATAATTCTGGTGGACCAATTGAGGATTAATTTTTGGCAAAATTTCAAACCAATAGCTATAGGCGTTTCGGAGATAATTGAAGGTGCCAAATGTTCAAGCCATAATCCTCACTAAGATGCCCTTATAACTCCTGACTCCTGAACCTCTTGAGGACCAATTCTGAGATTTGGCATGTCGTGTGGATCAATTGAGGACTAATTATTTAGATCTGAACCAAGTCGGTAGGCCCTACCGTTTTCTTGGACGACAGATGAGGATTACAGGTTGAACGTCAAGCCATAATCCTCACAAACATTTGGCTATAACTTCTAAAGTATAAGTGGACTAATTATTTTACTTTGTGGACCAATTTGGATCAATTCATGACTAATTATTTACATTCTCAAAATTTGTTATAGCGAAGATTAAAAAGATGAGGATTACAGCTTGAAGTACATCTCGAGGCTCGATATAGCTCATCTGTCTACGCTGCGCACTGAGTGATTGTTCTTGTATTATTATTATTCTGAGCTCGAGCCCATCGCGCTAGGCTTCCGCGATGCTTCCGCCTAAGTCACTGCACTATGGACACAAAGGCGCGTTTCTTGTGTTTGATACCGCGCTAGGCTACTACCGTGTACGTGTATTACATTTTGCTCTAAGATAAAAAAAGTAACCGTGAACAATAAAAAAACTGGCTCACTTATGCGAGCTAGGCTAGGCTAAACTATTATAAGTAGGTTTAGTTGGCGGTGGACGTTCAGCATTTTAATTTAGAATAAGATTGTACATACTAGCTGACACGGCGAACTTCGTACCAGCCTAAGGTATGTTCATGGTAGGCTAGGTGAGGTAGGTAGCTAGGGGGTGCTAGTCAGATAACCTCCACGTGGTGCACCCCGGGCAACAGCGGGCGATCACACTTTTCGTTTCCGCCGTTGAGTGTGATCGCCCGGTGGCTAATCATCTAGCGGGAGTGGCGCTCCACATGCTCTCTGCTCTATCAGAGAGCATAGTGGAGAGTCGAGATGGAGAGTGGGGCTAACAAGCCCTGCTCAAGGAGGAGTAAGGGGAAGAGAGTATGCGAGAGGCACGGCGAGGAGGTGGAGTGCGAGACTTGTGAGCTCCCCAATAGCGCGCCCACGTGGAGATTGACGGCTCGGCTGATTAGAAACCCTGCGCTAGTAGATGCCGGGAATTCCCTGCCCAGATTGACTCTCAGATTAATGAATGCGGCGGTTTCCTTACTCTGAGGATTGACTGTATAGGCTTGTTCTTGTATTATTATTATTCTGAGCTCGAGCCCATCGCGCTAGGCTTCCGCGATGCTTCCGCCTAAGTCACTGCACTATGGACACAAAGGCGCGTTTCTTGTGTTTGATACCGCGCTAGGCTACTACCGTGTACGTGTATTACATTTTGCTCTAAGATAAAAAAAGTAACCGTGAACAATAAAAAAACTGGCTCACTTATGCGAGCTAGGCTAGGCTAAACTATTATAAGTAGGTTTAGTTGGCGGTGGACGTTCAGCATTTTAATTTAGAATAAGATTGTACATACTAGCTGACACGGCGAACTTCGTACCAGCCTAAGGTATGTTCATGGTAGGCTAGGTGAGGTAGGTAGCTAGGGGGTGCTAGTCAGATAACCTCCACGTGGTGCACCCCGGGCAACAGCGGGCGATCACACTTTTCGTTTCCGCCGTTGAGTGTGATCGCCCGGTGGCTAATCATCTAGCGGGAGTGGCGCTCCACATGCTCTCTGCTCTATCAGAGAGCATAGTGGAGAGTCGAGATGGAGAGTGGGGCTAACAAGCCCTGCTCAAGGAGGAGTAAGGGGAAGAGAGTATGCGAGAGGCACGGCGAGGAGGTGGAGTGCGAGACTTGTGAGCTCCCCAATAGCGCGCCCACGTGGAGATTGACGGCTCGGCTGATTAGAAACCCTGCGCTAGTAGATGCCGGGAATTCCCTGCCCACGGTCAGCTTCGGCTACCCCCGGACCGTGGGAATAACAGATCCACCCGGCTGATCCGAACACGCAGGGGAGTAGATGCCGGGCTGTCATCCCTCCACGCTTTGCGGTTGGCTTGATGTCGCCGTCGCCGGCCGCAATGGGCGTACCGACGGGGCGCTCACAAGCCCCGTCCGTAGGAGAAGTTGGCAGTGTCCTTCTCAGGACACTGTCACGCACGATCGCTGGGTGCTGCGGCCAAGGTGGAACGGCTGTAGCACCTGGCGGTCGAGGAGGAAGGAGCAGGGACTTGCAACTGCCACCACGGTGTAAGAACCGCCGTGGGGGGAGTGACAAGCCCTGCTCCTGCTCGAGTAACGGTCGAGGAGGTGAGCGTTTGCACGACCCCGGGGGTGCACGAGGCGTGGGACTCGTGTAGTCATATAACGGCCCCGAGAAGGACGACGGAACGCGGTGTCCAGCTCCGTCGTTGAGCGTAGGAAGAGCCATCCGCGCTCAGGGGGGACTATCACCACCTTTCCCCCCGCGAAGAGGCTTCACAGCCGATGCTGGAGGGGTTCGCGGAGTTGAACATAACGATCGAAAAATCACCCGTGACCCCCTTGCTAACAGCCGAGGAGGATACCGGCGGGGTTTTAGTGGGTGCGAACCCCACATAACCCTGTGGCTCCCCCCGGGGCTGCAGGGTACTCGTCAGGAGTTTCCCCGCCTTAAAACAAAAAAAAAAAAAAGGTAGCTAGCTAGAAACCTTTAGAAACACATTGAAACAGTATGTTGTCTGTCGCGTTTTTTTTTTATAAAATATTATCATATAAAATGGAACCGATATGCTTCCATTCTGGCGCACCCTTGGCGCACCGTATGTTTTTACCTTATTCTGGAACAATGTTTTATTGTACCTTATAAAACTTATTTTAACTCCAGCTACATACTAAAAAGAAAATACTTATACTTACATAAAATAAATAATTTATTTCAACATTTAAACTTACATTATAGATTCATTCAATTTTTTTTATACATGAGCTTACAGACTTTAGGAATTCGATTTTTAGACGCACCTAGCTAAATCAATAACAATAAAAAGTTACCATAATTACAAATAAGTATTGGGATGATACATTGTCATGATTATAAATTTGTATCAAAAGACAAAAATTGTTACAAAAATATGCTTTTGACATGGACAAAGACATGCAATATTATCATCAAAATCTCGTGTAGATGACATATAATATTATAGTATGTTGGTTGATGGGGCGGTCGCCGGGCTAGCGCGGGTAGAACTTGCGGGCGCGGTCGGCGGCCATGGCGCGCAGCGTGTGCGCGGGCCGGAAGGGCTCGCCGTACAGGCCCTGGTACACCTCCATCTTCTTCACCAGCTTGTCCGCGCCGAACTGATCCACCCATCTGGCAATACATTGCAATATTCAGCACACCAAACTTAACAAGTTTGCCTTATCAACATGGGTCGAATTATTAAAGCAACTTTCAGCTGTCCGGGCCTCTAGTCTCTTAAACTTACGAATATACTTCTATACTATTACTATTCTACTATAACTTTATTGCACTTGGGTCAAAAATTGCAAGTCCCGTAACCTTGATCCTGTAAGAATAGTAAAATGAAGATACTATCAAAATTTCGAGAATTCTTGACCCAATTGTAATAGAATAGTTATAGAAGTATTCGTAATAGAATAGAAGTATAACAGTAGCGATTAAACTTCTATTAATATTTTATAACGATTAGGTCAAGAATTGCGATTATCGAAATTTTGATAGTATTTTCTTCATTCTACTATTCTTACATGATCAAAGTTACGAGACTCGCAATTTTTGACCCAATCATAATAGAATAATAGTAGAATAGAAGTATAATCTTTAGTTTAGGAGACTAGAGGCCCTGTAAATTGGCCCGTCAGCTGATCAACAAAAGTATGGAACAGCTGATATTTTTTGAGGTATCGACTTAGTTACTTTGGGAAAGTTGAGAGATATGGTGAGCTATTCACCTCATTAATTTACAACTTAAACAGCAGTATAATCTTTAGAGTATTTCTTTTTTTAATAGGTATGATAGGCGATATTTCTATTTTTAATACATAAACAATATAGGTAGATATTTGTAATCTAAGAAGGTACAGGTTGTTAATAAATTAAAGAATGAAATAGTGTAAGTACCTGAAGGGTCCGCCGGTGAAGGGCGGGAAGCCGAGCCCGAACACGGCGCCCACGTCGCCCTCCAGCGGGCTGTGCAGGATGCGCTCCTCCAGCGACAACACGGCTTCGTTCACGAACCTGCAATTATCACACACAAGTGTGACGTCATCCATCTATCTTTGTGTCGAAAGACGTCCACTGAACATAGGCTTCCCCTAAAGATCGCAATGAGGACCATTATTTTGATCCTCATTTAGTGTACTTTACCAAGTTGTGTGGCCACATTGTGGATGGTCTGCCTACTCTGCGCCTTCAAGTGCGCGGTCGAATACTTTTAGACCCCAGCGACCATGTGTTCTACAAGTTCTAATATTTTAGAGTGTTTAAATTTGTAAGTTTGATGTTAGAGGTTAAGCTTCAAGATACTGGTCCGGAAATACTGATCAAGTTTCAAAAACTATTTTACTAATGCATAAAGTGGACTTTTGGGCTGTTAAAAAATAAAGTACTCCGAGCATGTCACCGTGAAGCAACAAAAACAACCCCATAAACAACAGTTTTTCGTTTGACTAAGTCACCATACAGAGAGATAGGTAACAAAGAGAAGTGAAGATTACCTAGACACCATCCGCAGCTGCTGGTCCTCACGCTCGCCGGCGCCGCGCGGCTCGAGAGAACCGCTCGCGCAGGATCCGCACGGCGCCCTGGTTGACGTCGCGGTGCTTGCTGCCCTTCTCGTACACGTAGAAGATTACCTAGACACCATCCGCAGCTGCTGGTCCTCACGCTCGCTGGCGCCGCGCGGCTCGAGAGAGAACCGCTCGCGCAGGATCCGCACGGCGCCCTGGTTGACGTCGCGGTGCTTGCTGCCCTTCTCGTACACGTAGAAGATTACCTAGACACCATCCGCAGCTGCTGGTCCTCACGCTCGCTGGCGCCGCGCGGCTCGAGAGAGAACCGCTCGCGCAGGATCCGCACGGCGCCCTGGTTGACGTCGCGGTGCTTGCTGCCCTTCTCGTACACGTAGAAGCCCTTGCCAGACTTGCGGCCCATGAAGCCCGCCTTCACCAGCTCCTGCATTATGTTCAGGTCCCCGCCGCTGATGCGGTCACCGAACGCCTAAGGATTATATTAACATCAGTGTTTATTAGGTTGTGTAGTCTTAAAAGTATTAAAGCTACACAACAGCGCCTTAAAAAATTCAAAGCAAGATTATCTATAACTAGAGGCTACCCCGCGGTTTTTCCCGCGCAGATTTCTTATAAACACAAAATTCCCGTTTTTTCCCGTTCCCTTGGGAATTTCGGGAAATCCCTTCTTAGTGCTCACCTACAGTCCCTAAGGAACCTACATGCAAAATTTCAGCCCGCTACGCCCAGTAGTTTCGGCTCTGCGTTGTCTGTCAGTCAGTCAGTCAGTCAGTCAGTCAGTCAGTCAGTCAGTCAGTCAGTAACGGAAGAGTTTTATATATATTGATTGATGGTGCATTATTGTCTTACATTTTTGATTGCAGCCATGGTTGGAACCTTCTTAAATCGTTTTTATGAGCGTTGGACAAGCCAGAGTAGCAGCATGCTTGGCAACAATTTTAATAAATTTGACGTCATTACAATGCATGTGAGATTATAAAACAATCTATATTTGTATCAAGATGCGTGCGGTGTTACCGTGTTAGCGATAGCGTTCTATTTTTATTTAGCACTCGCTCGATACTATCAGCTGTGATTACTGTGTTGTATAGGGCATGGTTATTGTTATTAAATTGTGCCTATAGTTGTTGGAAAGTGACAGATATCTGATAGGAATAACAAAGTACAAATCACTTTTCCGGCGCCATTCTTCAGCTGAACCGAAATTAAACAGTTTCTTTTTTCAATTTATTAGCAGACTTCAAAATAGGAGGTAATCAGTTTGACTTGTATGTATGTATATATGTTTGTCTGCGATTAACTGGCGTTTGGCTGAACCGATTTTGATACGGTTTACAGAATTGTATTTGTTACATTCAGGTCAGGAGAAGGTACCTATTTTAACAGACTTTGAAAAAGAGGAGTTCTTAGTTTATGTATGTGTCAGTTTATTGAAGGCGGATTCTTTATTTAAAAAAAAAGAATTATTTTGAAAGGACTTTTACACTGAGAGATTAGTGGTTGGTTGGAAGTGTAAGTGGGAGCACAGTCACCTTGGCGAGGTCCCGCGCGATGTGCGCGCCCACGTCGAGCCCCACCTCGTCCGCCAGCGTGGCCGCGCCCACGGGGAACCCGAACTGCGTCGTCATGCTGTCCAGCTCCTTCGGGTCCACTCCTTCTTGCAGCAATCTAATAGATAGAAAAACACTTTATTGAAATCTATCAACCTCACGTAATTACAATTTTCTTCAATTTATTGTAAATTTTTGTTACTAGCTGATCTGGCGTGTGGTATGCCATGCATTAATTTATTTACATTCATTGTGGTATGCATTAATTTATTTACATTAATTAAAGGCTCGTGGAAACAATGACATTGCTGATGTTTTGAGTTATCTGCTTCAGAATCCTCATAAAGCCAGACAAGTTAAGGAATATCTTGATTCTCAAAACGAAAACACATTATCTGCTAAAAAAGCTTTAGGTATCATGTTATCTTTAAGTGGCAATACAAAATTTTGCGTAAATCAGCTCAAGAAGAAAATATAAACTTATTCCCATTCCCATCTTATTATTCGATCCAAAAAGCAAAATCTGAATGTTATCCTCCCGCAAAGGACATCGAGGTAACTGATATGTCAGCCCAAATCAAATTACAGTCTCTTTTGAATAAAACTGTAGAAATACTGTTTAAAGTTGTTGAAGTGAAAGAAGATAACTCTACTATTAAAATAAAATGTAATGTGCTGTGGATTTATTGTGAATAAAAATAAAAAATAAATAAATAAAGATAACACAAACTTTACATTAATAAGTAAATGGGGATTTGATGGTGCTTCTAATCAGTCCAATTATAAACAAAAGAGCGATACAAATGAGGATGGTTCTAGCATATTTATGGAAAGTTTAGTTCCAATAAAATTAATATCCGGCGAAGAAGTTGTGTGGGAAAATGAAGTCCCAAATTCAACATACTTTTGCCGACCTCTGTTTTTCAAATTTACCAAAGAAACTCAGGCAACTGTTACGACGGAAATGAATAGAATTAAATCGGAAATAGATAATTTAAATGACACTATTATATGTGGAAAATCTGTAGGGCATAAATTACATTTAACAATGATTGATGGAAAGATAACGTCAATACTTAGTGAAACTTCCACACAGAGTTGTGATGTATGTAAAGCTACACTAAAAGAAATGAACGATTTGACTTTAGTTTCACAAAAAATACCAAATGCTGACATTTACAAATTCGGCATATTTTACTTACATGCCTGGATACGGTTCATGGAGTGTATACTGCACATTGCCTATAGACTTGAATTTAAATCATGGATTGCCAAAGGTGATAATAAAGCAAAATTACAAAATAGAAAACAGGCAATACAGGAAGAATTTAGAAACAGATGTGGCTTACTTGTAGATATAGTTAAACAAGGGCACGGGACAACAAATGATGGCAATACAGCCCGAAGATTCTTTTCAGACGTTGCTACTTCTGCGTCTATTACGGGAGTAGACGAAAATTTAATACGAAAGTTTTCCGTGATACTAGAGCCGATTTCATCAGGAATGAGTATTAATATAGAAAAGTTCAAAGATTTTACTGACAAGACCATTTCATTATATATTCAATAAACAAATAGTACTACATGCCTTCAAGTGTCCACAAGATTTTAGTCCACGGAGCAGATATCATTGCCAATTTTGGTAATATTTCTGTGGGAAAACTTTCTGAAGAAGCAGCAGAATTTTCGAAGTACCGAGAGCAACATTCTAGAAAGTTTTGTAGAAAGGCATCAAATGAGGATATTATACACAATTTTTTGGTCACATCTGACCCTTTCATTTCCACAAAAAGACCAAACTGACTAGGCAACATAAATTGCTGTCTAAAGATGCACAAGCTCTGGTCATATTTCCATACATTGAAACTGAAGAAGCCGATAAAGCGAATACTGATATTGATTAATGCTACTAGTTTACTTATTATTTAACAAATATGTTCGACAGTGGATTAGGCCTCCTGGGGACACCACTTCAAAAAAACGCACAACTTGGTCCTTAAGCTCTTAGGTAGTGCGGAATAAAGGAAACTTTAAAACACTTAAATGATAGTAAATAAATCAATTACTTTAGGAGTATAAGTCTTATACTAACTAAAATATGCATTTTTGTAATTTCTCATACAAATTTATGTAAAACAGGCCTTTACTGAACGCATTTAAGCATTTAACGAAAAAAAAACGGAAAAAAATCTATTAAAATTTCAAATTTTGCGAAGCTGTAACTCAAAATCTATTAACATTAAAAAAACGGTGCCATAACAAAAAATCATCGTTTTGGTACGGAGAAAAATAATACATCAATAGAAATCCTTAAGTCCCTACTTTCCAAATTCAGCCCACTGTGCGTCGCCCACGGTGATGACGACCTTGCCCTGCCGCAGCGTGAGAACGTTGCTGGGTGACAGGGCTGGTGCTCGCTGCAAGTGTTTGTTACCTGACGGCCTCGCTGAGCATGGTGGAGAGTATGCGCGTGGTGTAGAAGCAGGGCCCGTCGCCCACGGTGATGACGACCTTGCCCTGCCGCAGCGTGAGAACGTTGCTGGGTGACAGGGCTGGTGCTCGCTGCAAGTGTTTGTTACCTGACGGCCTCGCTGAGCATGGTGGAGAGTATGCGCGTGGTGTAGAAGCAGGGCCCGTCGCCCACGGTGATGACGACCTTGCCCTGCCGCAGCGTGAGAACGTTGCTGAGTGACAGGGCTGGTGCTCGCTGCAAGTGTTTGTTACCTGACGGCCTCGCTGAGCATGGTGGAGAGTATGCGCGTGGTGTAGAAGCAGGGCCCGTCGCCCACGGTGATGACGACCTTGCCCTGCCGCAGCGTGAGAACGTTGCTGGGTGACAGGGCTGGTGCTCGCTGCAAGTGTTTGTTACCTGACGGCCTCGCTGAGCATGGTGGAGAGTATGCGCGTGGTGTAGAAGCAGGGCCCGTCGCCCACGGTGATGACGACCTTGCCCTGCCGCAGCGTGAGAACGTTGCTGAGTGACAGGGCTGGTGCTCGCTGCAAGTGTTTGTTACCTGACGGCCTCGCTGAGCATGGTGGAGAGTATGCGCGTGGTGTAGAAGCCGGGCCCGTCGCCCACGGTGATGACGACCTTGCCCTGCCGCAGCGTGAGAACGTTGCTGAGTGACAGGGCTGGTGCTCGCTGCAAGTGTTTGTTACCTGACGGCCTCGCTGAGCATGGTGGAGAGTATGCGCGTGGTGTAGAAGCCGGGCCCGTCGCCCACGGTGATGACGACCTTGCCCTGCCGCAGCGTGAGAACGTTGCTGAGTGACAGGGCTGGTGCTCGCTGCAAGTGTTTGTTACCTGACGGCCTCGCTGAGCATGGTGGAGAGTATGCGCGTGGTGTAGAAGCCGGGCCCGTCGCCCACGGTGATGACGACCTTGCCCTGCCGCAGCCCCACCGCCACGGCCGCGGCCGCCGTGTCCTCGCTGGTGCCCGGGTGCCGGATGATCTCCAGCAGCTGCATCTTGTCCACCGGCGAGAAGTAGTGCATGCCTGGGACATGGAAACGTAAGACGATATGTAGAGTGCGTGCCAGATAAAAGTCTGCGCGCGACTGGGGGCGCCACTTTCTAAGTACTTCACTTGCTATTCAGAACAAATGGCTGATTGCTAATGGTTCATATTTTTACCGCACGCAGACTTAGCTGGCGCGCACTTTGTAAAGCTTGTTCGGTCATCACTCATGAATAGTATTGGTTGACTCTAAAGACGATCCTGATGATGTAGTCATTATTATTTATTACTTAGAAATTCAATAATTAACGTTTAAAGTGAAAAAGGGAAACTGCCACTAAAGCAAAGCTCATATCAATACATAGCATAAAATTGTAATTAATAAAATGAAAATAAGGAAAATAACGTCATTGTAAAATACATATGCACATACATATATATGTCGTAGTAAGATTTAATACTTAGGTTTTTTGCAAAAAAAATTAGGGATTTTGCGAAAACCCGGATAATTTGATATAAGCATTACTTTTTTTCAAATCATCCTGACATAAAGCAGTTTTTTTGCAAAAAAAACTAATTATCAAATCTTACTAAGACATATATGGCACTCAGTTTTACCGCACCATGCAATGCACTCAATCAAACAAATAAAAAGTTAAATAAAATCAGTCGATAAACAAAAAAGTAAGAATTCCTAATATTTTTAGCTTTTAATAAAATACATAAAAATCAGAGTATTTATTTAAAAAAAAAACTGACCGATAACCTTGTCAGGCCTGGAGCTGCCGGCAGCGATCTGGGCGATGGGGATGGCGCTGGTGTTGGAGGCGAGCACGCAGTGCGGCGGCACCACGGCCTCCAGCTCGCGCAGCACCCGGTGCTTCACGGCCACGTCCTCGAACACGGCCTCCACCACGCAGTCCACGCTCTTGAACCTGCCGTAGTCCAGGGTCGGCAGCAGGTTCGACATGTACTTGTCTTTTGTTAGACTGTCAATTGGATATTTCATTTTTAATAGGACTCTGAGATACAGTAGGTATATCCTAATACCAACTTTAATGTTTTACTTATCTATAAGCGTTATTGTACGTACAGTAGCGGTCTAGGTCGCCGTAACACTTCCTGTTTTTCTGTATTGCAAAATAGCTCTTGTTCTTTGCCAATACAGTCTAGGGCTGACGAAACCATAGACAAATCTGTTACGGCCTCCTAGACCGCCACTGTACTGCAATAAATAACGTGTAGATTGATATGAACGTGCATGAAAACGAAAATATTTAGAAATTGTTTGATTCCGTTGAACTCTTGGAATATGTAACAGATATATGGCAGTACTGTCCTTTAAAACAAGTGACAACTCGAAGAATTTCAGGCCTATCAGCCTTTTTTACAAATTATTTTCAATAGTCACATTACAAACCGTCGCCGAAGTCTTTCAGTCTCTCGAATAAGCATATTTCTATAAGAGCTTCAGTCAGTACCATAAGCACCTACATGTTTAAGGGCAGGTAAATTTATTACGCAGAGATCCTCTTCGTGCCATGTCCCAGCTAGAAGTATGCAACTATACATACGCAGAGATCTTCTTCCTGCGGGCGGCGGCGGCGAGCCCGGCCTGCACCTGCCCCACGCCGCGGTACAGCATGTCCCAGCTAGAAGTATGCAACTATACATACGCAGAGATCTTCTTCCTGCGGACGGCGGCGGCGAGCCCGGCCTGCACCTGCCCCACGCCGCGGTACAGCATGTCCCAGCTAGAAGTATGCAACTACACATACGCAGAGATCTTCTTCCTGCGGACGGCGGCGGCGAGCCCGGCCTGCACCTGCCCCACGCCGCGGTACAGCCCGGGCGCGCCGGCGTCCTTCAGCACGACGCTGTAGCCCTTGTCCACCGACACCTGCGCGATGCCGGCGCCCATCAGCCCCGCGCCCACCACGCCGATCTGACACAGCCACCCAACAAACACACTCGGCTTATTGTACTAGATCGCTTCTCTGTATTAATATTGTCATACCGTAAGTATTGATGGCATTCCATTGCAATGCAATAAAAAGTGGAATAAACATTAAAGACAATAGGCCAAAAACATTCGCAATTATAATATTGATAGGAATTACAAAACTTGGTGTTTCAGTCAAGACTTCTTTTTTTGAAATTTAGATCTAATGTACAAAAGATGTAAGTTTGTACCTTTAATTAATTTATGTTTATGTATTCGGTTACTTATAAAAGTATTTTTTCACATAAAACCTACGAACAACAATACTCAGGAAGCGTAACTCTCCTACAAAACCGCTTCGATTTAGGTTCAACTTACGCACACAGTGACTCCTATTGCAACAAACACTCACACATTCTGATAGACAAGCTTGCACGCTATTGGCCGCTTCGATCGCGTCTGTCGACAAAGCAGCGAGCTAGCCCCCCTACTTTTGGCTGGTACATATTATCGCTACTAGATGGCTGTCCAGTATTATTTTACAAAATATTTATTTAAAGTTGATATAAGTATTTTTTTGTCTTTATGACTTCTACAACACTTTATAATGCACGAAGGCATATTTGTAAAGAATAACTCAATTTAAAAATTTAAAAACCCCCGACCCACTCAGACCCCCCATCAACTTAACTAGAACTAGCGCTAATCATCTTTAAAATTTCATGGTTACCTTAACATATACTTTTAATATAATTGAAGTAACACTGTACCAAATTTTTAATTGATAGGACAAATTGAAGGTGGTTAGATCCTCTCATCCATTATTCAAGAGCTGATCATCTTCAAACCGCTGATCAGATCTTCATCAGACATAGCTAAGAACACTCGGCCTGAAATTATCTATGATACAAAAAAAACTAAACGAAAATCGGTTCAGCCGTTTGGGATCTACGATGCCACAGACAGATACACAGACAGACATACAGATACACACGTTAAAATTATAACACCCCTCTCTGAATTTTTCGTTCGGGGGTTAAAAACACGGTCAGAAATACCCAAAAACACAGTGATATGCTCCCGAAGCTGCAGCCAAACGACTCAAGGTGCCACTAGGAACTGACGCGGCATGGTGTCCGTAACCCTAAGCCCCGCCCACCGGGGCTTCTTTTCCGTGTGCATTGCGTGGGGCATTTTATTAGGATAGTTACGCTTCTTGAGTATTGTTGTTCGTAGCATGAAAAAAAATACAAAATACTAAAGCATTTGTTAATAGGTATAATAGAGTGTCACTTTTTTAACAAAACTTTGCAAATGCTATTACAAAAAGTAAACTAATCGCAACTAAAGTAAAATGAACTCACAGTGTTAACTTGAGTGTTGGATTTCCCGAAGCGGTTCTTCTTGCACTCGGTCTGCCCGCGGAAGAGGCCGACGAGTCCGCGGCTCTGCGGCGAGACGGCCAGCTCGCCGAACGCCTGCGCCTCCGCCGCGTAGCCCGCCGCCGCGCCGCGGTCGCAGCCCGTGCGGACCACCTCCAGGATCTAGTTGGCAACAAGAGTTCAGTTTACAACGAGCGCTGCTTGCATACTACCCAACCTTACCCTTACCCACCCCTACTAACTATTATATTTCGTGTTTACTGTGGTAGATAGGAGAGAAAAGTTAAATGAGAATACATTTTTGGCCAAAAACCTACCACAGCAAAGCATCAATCGTTTGAATAAAATTAATAATAAGTATTACATTTAGACGACATTCGGTAACCAATCGTAGTTTTATTTAGATAACTCAAATTAAAAAAAATAAAAACCCCGACCCAGTCAGACCCCTCATCAATTTAAATAGAACTAGAGCTTATCATATTAACCTTTTGACCGCCAAGCACTTGATAGGAAGTAGTCACAAAGTTCTCCCACCACGCCAAGCACTTCTCTGGAAGTAGCTTCCATTTTTACATTTTATGACCCAACTATATTTTCTAAAGAGAAAAATCCAATTGGATACTGTTCTTGAAGCTTCTATGAACGAATTCATGTTAACAGATGTTGTGAAAAGTTAATAAACTTAGAATAATAAGACAATAAACTTTAAGAAACTTTCAAATCAAAAATAGTGTGCTCTCCCACGCCAAGTACTTTACTGGAAGTGGTCTAGTGTTGTGCCTTTACTCGGAATTTTCTATGATTCCAAACCAATATATTTTTTAAATTATTATAACTATACACTTTTTCAACCATCTCATAACGTGTACGCATAGTGCGGCATGGAATAATATAATTTCTATTAGAATTTACTATTGATTCCTCCATTGTAGACATTACAAATCCTCGCCTTTGAAAATGTCGACAACAATTTAATAAGGTAGGTGGGCGAAGCAACCGGTTTATCAGTTGTTTGATATATCCCGTACGCCAAGCACTTAAGGTGAAGTGCTGCTGTGACGTCACAAAGCAAGACAAGTTTTTTAGTGCTGTGCTAAAGAGTGGACTTTTTGGTACATTGTTTCTAGTCTTTTGGTACGCTCAGCGTAAAAATTAGTACATCTAGAGATGAATTGCGCTGCCCATTTTACAATGGTTCTAATTAGAAACTAACTTATAAAAAACTATTGAATTAAATTAAGTCAGTTTGGATTTGGTCGTAAAAGTACCTAAGTACCTACTAATACTACGTACAATTCGAAACGTGTACTTAGATCTACAAATGGTCATCACAGATTTTTTACAAACATCCATACATAGACATAGCTGGGTAAACGCTTAAATAGACAGCATAGAATTGAATATTATACTATAGAACAAAATCACGTCTTTAAAAAAAAAACTGTAAACATTTTAAACGGTATTTAGAAAGTAATTTTATTCATGAATACACCAAAATTCTTAAGTAGTTACTCAATAAGAAATACCAGCAAAACTAAAAAAAAATGGCAATTAATTCCATAAATGGGTTTGATTTGTTTGCTTTAGGTAGCAGTGCTCAGAGACAAATAGATGCCGCATTATGTTGTCTTTGTGAGAAAGGCCTATGCGTTCATTCTAAAACAAAAGCGCCGATTCCAGGTAAGAATACTCGGCAAAAAACCCTTTACAAAATGTGATTTATGACTTTGTTTACCTAAAAATTATTCTTTCCCACGGCTTCTACTACTGGAATACAGATTTGCAGAGAACCATTGGGAACTTACCTCATTAGTTGTTTTTTTTTAACTAGTTAAAAGTACATTATAAAAAAATCCTACAACATACTGGGTGTTTCTGACAAAGCGGTAATAAATTAAAGGAGGTATTCAGCTCAGCATACCTAACAACTTTCCCAAAGCAACATGGGTCGAAATCTCATAAAATATATCAGCTGTTCCATACATTGGTTCGATCAGCTGACGGGGTCAATGTATGGAACAGCTAATGTAGGTACTGTAATATTTTTTTCTATTATTAATGGTTTCATAACTGTAATTACTTATTCATTTTTTTTTATAAAATTAGTACTTTTTAACGTGAAACGTTAAATAACGTGTAAAGTTCAACGCTGAATCGTATTTCCTATAACGATTTTTTTTGAGTGGATCCTGAAGCTGAAGGTTTGCCCGCTGGTAGTCTATTTTTAGTTCATCTTCATACAGAAGTCGGCTATAAACTATTTTATTAATTTAATTAACGTCAGTGCTTTACTTTAAGTAGGTAACAACCTTTAAATAGGGGTCATCATCATTGGTGCACAATAAATTGGTAGCGGACAATTAAGTAAAAACTCTTCTAGGTCCTTAATATCCTTGGTAACCATTTTTCGTATTCGAATTAAATTTAATTGCATTCTCCACTTAAAAACAAATAGTTATAAACAACAAAACCCTTCAATAAAAACAATGGCGCATACCAAAAGAACATGTAATGTAAAAAAGACACACGACTATGAATTACCGTGAAATAGAAAGAGAGGTCAATACATCAAAATGGCGATCATGCAACTGCTTACGTACAAATTGTAAAAAGAGTTTTGGGGCGCTTACTCCGATACATACACGATTAGTCCGCATGCGTACTGGCACTGTACATTAAGGAACCAGATAACTTTCAACGTTACTACGAAATATACGTGAGAATTTGCGTACTGCTCTTGTATGTATTCTAATAACAGATTTAAAAACAGCACTCCAATGTATACGTGAGCAGTTACCTATAGCTGCGTACTGGCCTTGTATAGAACGGAAAGACGCCGCAACACTATAGGCTCAGTCCGCCCCATTTATATTGTCTCCATAATGTAAGGCCCCTGCAAACGCAAAAGCGGAGCGTTTTCTAATGGTGGCGGAAACGCCAAACATTATTTTGTTGTTACGAGTGTTAGACACATTTACACAACAACTTCTATGTCCCAAACACGCAAAAGCGGAGCGTTTTCTAATAGTGGCGGAAACGGCAATCATTATTTTGTTGTTACGAGTGTTAGAAAAATTTACACAACAACTTCCATGTCCCAATACAACTCAGTTAAATAAAGCTTGACGCCTATTGGTTTTTTCAAATTATAAGCTTTATAACACTACTATACGTTTTTTTTACTAACAACTATAGCTTATTGAGTATTAAGTTAGTTGAAGACTGAGCTTATTTTGTTTGGTACCTAAAATCGTTTTATTAAAAACTAGTCCATACGGCGAACTTCGTACCGCCTAACCTATAACTATTGTGTGCACGTATTACACTTATAAACCTTCCTATTGAATCACTCCATTTATTAAAAAAAGGATTCAAATCCGTTGCATAATTTTAAAGATTTAAGCATACATAAGGGCAATGGGTTTGGAGCAAAATCGGAATAACCCGGGCAGACGCAGAAAGCGACTTTATTTTATACTATGTATTGATATTCTCGAAGCAGAACATGTAAGTTTAACGTTTTTAAAATACGCAAGATTAAACAATATAGTACAAAAAAACTATCGACTCTGTGATTAACGACCCTTTATCGAGATCGAACTTCGCATTTTTGTGTCTCTCCAGCGCCGAGTACTTGATACGAAGTAGTTAGTGACGTGCCGCCGCTTTTGTTTGGTCATAATTCAGTTGAAAGTAATCAGCGAAAACTCCTTAAAATCAAATTCTAATTGGGTTCTACCTTTACAAAAGTTTAAAAAACGGGAAAATGTTTAGCTTTTCGTATATTAATCACTCCATTGTTTATTTATCTCACATAAAAAATTTGGTTGATTTTGTGTGTCGATTGAATTTTGCAATCACTAATATTTTTGAAGGTAAAATGCCTTGGCGTGGGGGAGCAACCTTCGTTTATTTCCTGCGGCACCGAAAAGGTTAAAAAGAACATGGTTGCCTTACCATATACTTTCAATATAATTGAAGCAACACGAAACCAAATTTCAAATCGATAGGACATATGGAAGCTAGTTAGATCCCAACATCCTCTATTTAAGAGCTGATCATCTTCAAACGGCAGATCAGGTCATGGTTTCCTTACCAAATACTTTCTATATCATAGATGTAACATGGTACCAAATTTCAAATCGATCGGACATAAGGAAGCTAGTTAGATCCTCTCATCTATTATTCAAGAGCTGATCATCTTCAAACGGCTGATCAGATCTTCATCAGACATGGCTAAGAACACTCGGCCTAAAATTATCTATGATACAAAAAAAACTTCACGAAAATCGGTTCAGCCGTTTGGGCTCTACAATGCCACAGACAGATACACAGACAGACAGATACACAGACAGACAGATACACACGTTAAAATTATAACACCCCTCTCGGAATTTTCGTTCGGGGGTTAATAATAAACATCCCTAATGATACTAACTTTCAAGGGAGCAGGATACAGGCCGCGCGAGGCCTTCATCACTTGTTCTTTGGCCTTTTTGAAGATTATGTTCTTCACAAAGTCCCACTGCATCGCTGTGGCCGTGAGCTTCTCCACCAAGCCCTTTTTAGACCTGAAATCATTTAGGTTGTTTATTTATCTTAAAATTTAAAGCAAGCATGGTTAAATACACGAAACATACAAATAAATGTATACTTAGTGTGTTTAATGCCATGAAAATTTAGCCTCCAACTTAATCTTCTTCTTCTTCTTCTTCTTCCTCAGCACATATCAACCCACTGTTGAGCCAATGCCTCTCCAATTATTTTCCAGTTCGCTCTATCGGCTGTCAATCTCATCCAAGTCTTACCCGCAACAGTCTTTATATCGTCGGTCCATCTGGCTGGTGGTCTGCCTACACTCCTCTTCCCCTCTTTTGGTCTCCATTCAAGGACGGCTTTGCTCCATCTTTCGTCTTCCCTGCGTGACATGTGTCCCGCCCACGCCCACTTCAGTTTAGCAACACGAGCACCCACATCTACTACGCACTTTGTCTCGCAGGGAGAGACCTAGCATCCGCCTTTCCATTGCTCTTTGCGTGATTTTGAGCCTGAGGATCATTCACCTGTGAATCATCTTTGGTGAGGGTCCAAGTTTCACAGGCGTAAGTCATTGTTGGGAGACCGCATTGATTAAAAGCCTTTGTTTTTAAGGACTGTGGTAGATTTTAGACCAGAGCACCTCTTTAAGTTTTCCGAAAGCCGCCAAACCAAGTTGGATTCTTCTGGAAGGAAATCTCTACCGACAAAGAATCTCTTCCGAGCCTGATGATTTGTCCCAGATACGCGTATTCCTCAACCTGCTCAATCGGAACGTTGTCTAGAGATATGGGATTGGATGACAGGTCTTTGTATGCCATAATTTTGGTTTTCTCCATATTCATTTTTAAACCAACTTCGAGGGATGAACTATGCAGTCGGGTCAGCATAGTGGACATATCTTCCACTGATTCCGCTAGTATCACTATATCGTCAGCATATCTGAGATGGCTTACTCCCACAGTTAACTCCCATGCCCTTCCAGTCCAAGGTCTTAAAAATGTCTTCTAAGGCATTTGTAAAAAGTTAAGGAGAGATAACGTCACCTTGTCTAACTCCTTTTTAGACAGGAATAGGGCTTGTTTTCTCCTTGAGTTGGACCGTCATTGTCGCGGATTTGTACAGGCTTTTGAGGATATGTATGTATCGCTCGTCGATGTGGCACCTTTTTAGTGAGCTTGTTATTGCCCAGTGCTCAACAGTATCGAACGCCTTCTCATAATCCATGAATGTCAGATACAGTGGCATATTATACTCTTCTGCCTTCTGTATGATTTGTCTAATTGTGAATATATGATTAATTGTTCCGTATCCTTTTCGAAAGCCGGCCTGTTCTCGTGGCTGATGTTCATCCAGTCTTCGTGACAGTCTATTTGTAAGCACTCTGGAGAAGATCTTATATATTTGGCTAAGGAGAGAGATAGGTCGATAGTTTTTTAGGAGGGTTTTGTCACATTTTTTATGGAATAGCACCACCAAGCTATTTGTACAGTCTCGCGGTACTTCACCTGTGTATAGAACCTCGTTAAAAAGAAGCTGTAGTTCTTTTATGACTGGTCTGCCCCCCGATTTCAGAAGCTCAATGGAGATTTCGTCCTCACCCAGTGCTTTGCTTTTCTTCAGTTGTTTCATAGCTAATTTGACTTCGTATGAACTGAAATCTGGGAGATCTACAGTGAAATGTCGACTTAGCGGAGCTCGCTTGTCGCTTGATTATGTGACGTTTCGGAATCTTTGTAGAGTATAGTTCTCCGTAGAACTCCTCAACGATTTGCTTGACTTCTGCGGCGTTTGAGGTTGGATGTCCTCCATCTTTGCGCAATGTAGTGAGGACATTGTTTTCCGTACGCCTTTGGAATACTTTTAAACCTTTGTTCTTCTCAATTAGGTCTTCAATTTGTTTTATATTCCTTCGTCTTGCATCACGTCTTAGAGCCCTGCTGATCTTTTTGTTTAGCGGCCTGTGTTGTTCGCTATTGAATTGGTCAGCAGCTTCTTCTCTTCTTTCAGCCATTAGAGCTTTTATGTCATCTGGAATGTTTTGTTTGGGCTTTTTTGTTTTAACAAAACGATTGGCAGCTGTCGCAGTTAATGTTTTCACGTATCTGGTGTATTTTGTCTCAAGGCTGTCTTCAAACTGATTTTGAGCATTTCGCTGTAGAGCCTGTGCTAGAGTTTCTTCAAACCGATTATCTACTCCCTCGGCTATGTCCAGTCGTTGTGGTGAATTATACATCAATTTTTAACAATTTCACAATACCCGTTTTTAACATGAAATTAACTGAGCCTAGAACAATGAGTAGCTGTCAAAAAATGTATCACGCACCGGCGCACTCTACTTAAAATATTGGTTTGTAGTACATGCTATGTATCAGAGATGGCACTGTATGAAAAAAGATTTTTCCGCTTTTCTGTTGAAATTTTCCTGAATTTTCTTTGCTATAAATAAACCTAACGGAGCCCGAGACCTTTTCAACGAATGCAAAACCGTGGAAATCGGTTATTGCGTTCTGGAGTTATAGCGTCAGGAAGGAAAAGCCGACTTATTTTTATATAGTTAAATATTATATTATATAGGTCATGAGGTCCTATGGCGTTTTCCTTATTGCATCTGGCTCCAAGTTTCGCGTTGAAATCGCCCATTATCACAAGGTATGTCGCCTTTTTGCCTGCAGATATTGCTTTTGAGATATCTTCTTAAAAGGATTCCACTTCTTCGTCATCATGATCGCTGGTTGGAGCATAAGCCTGTACTACCTTTACAGTGTAACGCTTGTTAATCCGTAGGACTATATAAGCTACTCTTGCTGATATGCTTGCAAGTTCTATAATGTAATTTGTCAAGGTTTTCTTTATTATGAAACCAACACCAGCATATGCTTTGGCATCTTCACCTTTATAGTAAAACATGTCGCCAGAATTCAGTATCAAGGTGTTTTCGCCCTTTCTTCTCACCTCACTCAGCCCCACAATGTCATACTTTATGTACTGTAACTCGTGCTGCAGTTCATCTAATTTTGATTGTAATCTTAGTGTCCGCGTGTTGAATGTTGCCAGGTTCAGTATTGTTTGACAGCCGAGTCCTGCCCAGTGATTTTTCGCACCCCTTGCCCTGTTTATCCGGCCGCTGTCGTAGCCGGGACTCGCAAGGCTGCTGGGGACTAGGGGCCGTGGTTTATTTGTACTTTTCATATTGAAGGATTTAGCCCGGTACTTGTCACGTCGGCTACACGTCTTGACAAGCTCCACTTTTTTGAAGAAGATTTAGTTTCTCCAGGCTTGAGGTGGCCTTCCTCAGCTAGGCTGAGGGTATCCGGTTATTTACCGCCGCCCGATGCTCGGCGTTGTCTCTTGTTTAGCACAACCCAGGGGACACGTGTAGGGTAACGAGAGTTAAAACCTACGGACGCAAGAGACGCCAACCCAACTTAACGCTCTAACTTAATAGAATACCAATATAAGGAAGGCTAAGAATGAGGCGGCTTATCCTGTTAGCGAGTAACTAGGTAACCTATACTATTTACATAATTTTGCAAGATTATTCCGAGAAATCAGAGATAGAGATATTTTATTGGTATAATTTCAGTTCATACATGAAGAAATCTGACGTCGAAATACTTGGATAGTATTCACCTGTCTACTTTGATGACGCCGGCGGCGATGTCCTTGGCGATCTTCACGGCGACGTATTCTAGGTACTTCGCTGTGTTGCCGGTAGCTTCGCCCAATCCTAGACATCATTTTTAACATATTATTCTAATCGTATGGATGTGGACCTATATTTGAATACCTACCTCTACCTACTACTTTACCTTAACTGTTCACGTGGAGTAACATAATTTTAGGAAAGTAGGACTTTAGTATGGTCCCTTAAGATTACAGTAGAAAAGAAAAAAACAGGAGTCAATGTATCAGCAAGAAATAAAGAAAAAAAATATTTACAAGAACTATGACACACAATACAATTAAACAAAAATATTATTGAGAAAATAATAATTCCATTCAATTCAGGAATGATTCATTGATATACCTATATGTATATATAGACACCTTTGGGGTTTTTTATAGATAGGCCAAGTCTACAGCTACCGGCTAGTACTCACCAGGTCCCAAAGGTGAAACAAGCATATCAACAATTCCTAATTTCTTGGCTTTGTCTGCTTTCACTGTCTTGCCAGTGAGGGCAAGGTCCAAAGTCGTGGGTATAGATGTAAGAACAGGCATTCTGCAGGGCAAAAAAACTATGTGAATAGAAAGGTAACAAAAAACCTATCCCCTATATCACAAGAAAGTAAGACTGGTCTAAATCACTAATTTATATGACGAATAAGTGATTTAAATTCTTTAACCATTTCGGCGCCTTAAGATTCTGAGAAGAATCGTGCCCGGAGCGCCGAACATGTTTTGACGCGGAAAAAATAGTGATGTGATATTGGAATAACTCATATATAAAAATTAAAAAACCCCCGATCCAGTCAGACCCCTCATCAAATTAACTAGAACTAGAGCTAATCATCTTAAAAAGATCATGATTGCCTTATCATATACTTTCAATATTATTTAAGCAACACGGAACCAAATTTCAAATCGATAGGACATGTGGAAGGTAGTTAGATCCCCTCATCCACTATTTCAGAGCTGATCATCTTCAAACGGCAGATCAGGTCATGGTTACCTTAACATATACTTTCAATATCATTGAAGTAACACCATACCAAATTTTAAATCGATAGGACAAATGGAAGGCGGTTAGATCTCTCATCCATTATTCAAGAGCTGATTATCTTCAAACGGCAGATCAGGTCATGGTTACCTTACCATATACTTTCTATATCATAGATGTAACATGGTACCAAATTTCAAATCGATCCGACATAAAAAAGCTAGTTGGATCCTCTCATCCATTATTCAAGAGCTGATCATCTTCCAACGGCTGAATAGGTCATGGGTACCTTACCATATACTTTCTATATCATAGATGTAACATGGTGCCAAATTTTAAATCGATCGGACATAAGGAAGCTAGTTAGATCCTCTCATCCATTATTCAAGAGCTGATCATCTTCAAACAACTGATCAGGTAATGGTTACCTGAACATATACTTTGAATATCATAGAAGTAACATGGTACCAAATTTCAACTCGATCGGACATAAGGAAGCTAGTTAGATCCTCTCATCCGTTATTCAAGAGCTGATCATCTTCAAACGGCTGATCAGGTCTTGGTTACCTTACCAAATACTTTCTATATCATAGATGTAACATGGTACCAAACTTCAAATCGATCGCACATAAGGAGCTAGTAAGATCCTCTCATCCATTATTCAAGAGCTGATCATCTTCAATCCTGATCAGATTTTCATCAGACATGGCTAAGAACACTCGGCCTGAATCTATGAAACAAAAAAACCTAAACGAAAATTGGTTCAGCCGTTTGGGCTCTACGATGTCACAGACAGATACACAGACAGACAGACAGACAGACAGAGAGACAGACAGAGAGACAGACAGACAGACAGACAGACAGGCAGACAGACAGACAGACAGACAGACAGACAGATACACACGTTAAAATTATAAGACCCCTCTCTAAATATTCGTTTGGGGGTTAAAAACAAGAGTCAAACACAGTAAATTGTTTCTTTTGACATGACATTACTAAAAATACAATTACCCGTAGCGGCAACACACATAGCTACCTAATGTAAAAAGCTAAACCCTAAACCTAAAAACAGAGGTTTTAAAAATTAAGATAATTTCGTAATCAATACAGTTTTTGCAATCCCTACTGTCGGATCACAGACCAACTAGAGATACTAGTCGGATATATACTCAGAGTTAGGGTGTTTCCTCAAGAAGCGATATCGCTCGCTCGATAAAAGTTCGATAGCCAATATGAATCGCTCGTACATCCGAATGATGCAATTCTGTATCGTCGCGATATCGAGCCCAGTCCCGTATGAAGTGGGGGCTGGGCAGGCCCGTGCCCCGGGCGCCAAGATCAGGGGGGCGCCAAATTCACACTACAGACGAATCAAATCATGTGTTTCATGTGTAAAAGGTTAGCGCTCCAGCGCGACGCTATAGCGCCGTTATTTTGACAATCCTGGGTTACAAAGCATTTGAGTGAATTCTTAGCAAAATCCATCGAGTCAAAGAATATATTATCCTGCCTGGCCCGTTTCTTGGCACTAATGGATGGTCTGACATGACTGTTTTGACATATTAATGCGGAAAAATGTATTGAGATGATGTCAAAAGAGGTCAAAAGTGACAGAAAAAATCGACAAATGGTCGGACATGCTACGGCCGCTGATAGGTGAAATTATACACATAAAAAAGGTAAAATTTAATATAACTGGGCAGGGGGGGGCGCCATTTTTCAGTTTTGCCCCGCCTAAAAAAAATTGGAGATCCGGGGCTGTTTCGAGCGCGCTGTTTGTCAGACGAAAACGTCAACAAAAACACTTTTGGGTACCTACATCCATACATAGAAAAAAAAACCTAGACACAACATATAAATAGAAAAAAATATATTTTTACCTTTGCATCGAACAGGCTCCAAAACTACTGAACCGATTTGAAAAATTATTTGACTGTTGGGAAGCTACATATTCCTTTTTTTTAAATGTGCTATACTAGCGCCACTTTGATAAATAATTAATATCTTATAAACCATGGCCAAAATAAAAAATATGCGTCTTTGACTCCCTAGATCAGGGGTCACCAATTAGTTTTGCTCGGGGTCCGTTTCAAGAAATGAAATGACGATCGCGGTCCGCACAACATTTAATAGAAAAAATATTTACTAGGCAAATGTAACTACGGTAATAACAAAGGTACATTAAATATTAATTTACATATCAATTAGAAAAAAAATTCTTTTGTGGACTATCCGTCGTAAGTTTGGAGTGTAATTGGTGCAAGCTTTTGACATTAAATCCCGGAGATGTTTATCATAAAGACGAGATCGAATTGTATTATTAATGAAGTTCATCTTCGAAAATACTGCTTCACAAAATATAATAATGAACCAAACAAAGTTAAATCCAAGTCCAAGCGGATCTTTTGGGTAGATTAAACTTGTGTGTACCGGATAGGTATGTGTGGCGCAGACGTAAGCCGCCGCTGCTGGCGGTGCCGCGCGGGCGCACAAACCTGCTCAACAAAGCGCCGTGGACCCGGGCGCTGCACACGCTGAACCGTGTGTCAGAAAAAATTGACCTATTCTGTTGCACTTTGAGTGATTTCACAAAAGTGGCAATGTATATTATTGCATATGACAAATAGCTTGATGGATGATTAACATTACTGTTTTAAGTATATCTTCACCACTTTTTACATATTTTGCTTAACTATCACATTAGGTAAAGCCTGTAAAGATAGTTTTAAGTTTGAAATAAATAAATAAAATAAATAAAAGTTTCAAAGCTAATTTTTGTAATTCTGATTTTTTTTTGCCACACACATTTTATCAAGAACTCTTCACTGGAAACTTTCCAATGTTTCTGTTTTAAAGCTGTTTTTTTGGAAGTCGATCATTTCCATCTGCAAAGTAACTTTATTACTCCCGAAAACAATTGCAGCTTCGCTGCTCCATTCTCCATCAGGATGCAAGGAGTAAATACTGCTGAGGATTTCTACAACATTCTCAATTTTCTTAAAATCTGCGAACCTGTTTTCAAATTCTGATTTGAGATCGTAATGAATGTCTTGTATTGGCCGACTTCAATCTCTTGTGTAAGCATACGTTGTCAAGATCATTAATAGAGATTGAGTTTTCGCAAAAAACTTTTAACTTCTGACATGAGCTCACATACAAGAAAGCAATGGCAGCTATATTCTCTTTTTTGTTTAAAAAAAGTTAATGGGCGTTTGCTGAAGCCTGATTATTATTATTATATAACAGTGGTTAAAAAGATGTATCTCCAAGTGTTTTAAGAGGCATAGCACAGCTAAAGTAGCGCCACCCGAGAAAAAAATAAATATCTTCTAAACTAAGGCAAATATCAAAAATGTGAAACAGCATTCCCCTAGATAATTCAGCCTAGTATTTTTAGGGCATTGTTGTATAGCTTTTAGGTTAAAGACCACAGAAAGAAACTTATTGTTGCTAAAAACCGCTTTTGGAAACAATCAGTTTCTTACTGTGGTCTTTAACCTAAAAGCTATACAAAAATGCCCTAAAAATACTAGGCTGAATTATCTAGGGGAATGCTGTTTCACATTTTTGATATTTGCCTTAGTTTAGAAGATATTTATTTTTTTCTCGAGTGGCGCTACTTTAGCTGTGCTATGGCTCTTAAAATGCTGAAGAATCTTTCGCGATCCGCACATTCTTTCTCGATTGTTAGCTTTTCGAATGATAATTTACGTCAACAACGATAATACGGGGTTACATTTTATTAGATTACGTATTCTGTAGTGCAAGTGGCTGAGTTCTCGCGGTCCGCACAAAATGGGTTGGCGGTCCGCATGCGGACCGCGGTCCGCCAATCTTGCTAAGAATTTTTAAGTCTTTGTTGTGTAGCTTTGACGATAATAATCTTAGAAATATTATTTTATGAAACTAAAGAAGCCACTTTAGCCAATGAACGGTTTATTCCTTAGATTATGAACCTGAAAGCTACACAACAGGGCCTTAAAATTTCTAAGAAAGATTATCTAGGGAGTCAAAGACCCATATTTTGACTTCTGCCATGGTTTAGAAAATATTTTTTTTTTTCGGAAGTGGCACTAGTTTCGCACCGTGTAAGCCCTTAAACTAAAAACAATTAACCCTAGGTGGGTCATTTTCACCAAGTTTGTAGAAGAGGGTGTTATCTCCAAAAAAATTTTTTTTTATTTTTTTTTGTTCTTTTGGATAAAAGAAGTCTTGCTATATATGTGGCTGAGCTTGGAAATGTCTAGGAGGCTAAATATAAATATTTGAAAAATAATACGGACATGTGTGTGACACAAGCATACATGTGTGTGACTACTGAATAGTTATTAGCTAAATAAGACATGTTTAGTGACATTTAGCCCATGTTTGTGACTTTTTCATACAGAAAATTATCATAAGAATGATTCATTTTTTTTCTTTTTGATTAAAAGTTAACTTAAACAATAAACTTCAAGAAAAAATATCACAATATATGAAGTCTTGCTAACGATGCACAAATTAAAATACTCTTTAATGTTGAGATGTAGGTTTTATATTCTTTTATATTAGAATTTTTATGATTTTTTTCTCAATTCTGTCCGAAAATGTATGATATAATTTTAAAAAAAAATATCAAATTAAGACTGCTACTACTTTTAAGCAATTCGCTTATATCAGTCAGTACATTATTGCTTCTATAGGATTATATCCTCGCTATATACAAACAAATGAAGGTTTTATCTGAAATATAGTAAGGTTTTATCTGAAATATAGTTATTTCATCTTCATAATATAATTATAATAATTAAACGCAAATATTACGTATTTTATTATGAAATTATCTATGAAAACTAACTAATGTTTAACAATTTTAATGTAAAATATCACAAACATGGTTAAATGTCACAAACATGCTACTAAAAATCCATGTTTGTGACACTCATGCGAAGCCATGTCTGTGACATTTTTTGAACGTGTGCGCCAAAACCTGGCATAGAAATGACTCTAGCGGCGTGGGATTTTATTCACAATAATTTGGTACAATAATCCACCTAAAAAATTGATAGCCATTAAATTTACTTAACCTCAGTGAATACAACTTAATTCATGTTTGTGATGAGACATGCTCGACAAAATAAGGTATCTAAGAATAAAAAATAACATATCTTTATCAAATCACTTTTGCACTGCACAGTGAATGAAGAAAAGTAAATGCACAATCTTATTCTTTTAAAACAAAGTGTTGCCAATTTTACCAGACCAACGAAACACAATTTATGAACGTCAGCAGACATGGCCAGATGCCTGCATGTGCGTGACAAAAAAAATTCTCACAAAATCTTTATATCAAAAAAACTTATTTATAATCATTATGTTAGTTTATATTTTGCGTAGTTTTGTCGATAAATTATTTGTAGTTGTGAATGTTTGATTAGTTTGACAAAATAATGAATTGAAAAAAATTAAAAAATTAAAATATGTCAAAAAACGGATTTCTCACAGACCATGTTCCGTGACATTTCAGTATAAATTATCCATTATTTTAAAGTAATAACTATTTGTTATTCCTTAATTTAGCATACGTATAATAAATAAAACAAAACATACATTTTAAATAAGTTTTCATGGTAAAAAAAATAAAAATTAAGGGTAAAAAAAGGTCTTCACACTTTAAAGTAGTAAATGAAAAGTACCCAGGTGTAAAAAAATATCCTTACGTATTCCTTACATCGCGTGCGCTGCGAAAAGTTTGATTTAAGTAATCGAATGTACTAATACGATATGTAAGAATAGGTAAAATAAGATAAGGTAAGATAAGGATATGGTAAAATTAGGTGAGGCAGGGTAGGTTATGATTAAGGAGGCACAGATGTTTTTGAACATCTTGAACTAATTTTAAAGTAATCAGCTCCTCTATCAATCCAAAAAAAAAACATTATTTTGTCTACCCGCTAGGTACCACAAAGTTAGAGCAGGAGCAAGCAACTGAATTGCTTATCGATTTTAGTGTACTAGCCGTCGCTTGCAGGTCGAAACGATGTAGATTGCTCGACCTGCCTTCATACTATACAATCTGTATCGTCCGTCATGTTACGCCTGTCACCCGCGATACGATATCGAGCAGTCGTACGATCGATATCGTTCGCTATAGACACAGATTCGATACAGAATTACGTCGATAGGCGATATTGGTGCGATATCGAAACCACCGCAAGTCCTAACAAATAATATGAAGAATCGCGTGAGTGTCCTCATGAGCGAACGATATCGATCGCTCGACCGCTCGATATCGAATCGCACGTATGTACATTCACATGACGCGCGATACAGATTGAATAGTGTGAAGGCAGGTCGAGCGCTCGACATCGTTTCGACCTGCAAGAGACGTCAAATACGCAAAAATCGATAAGCAATTCAGTTATCTGCTCCTGCCCGAACTTTGTGGTACCTACCGGGTAAACAAATATGTTTATTTTGGATGTAGTTTTGGATTGACGGAGGAGCAGACTGGGAGCAGATAACAATTTTAAAATTTGTTCAAGATGTTTAAAAACATCTGTGCCTTTATAATCATAACCTACCTTATTTTACCATATCCAATCTTACATATTATCTTATCTTATTTTACATATTCTTACATATCGTATTAGTACATTCGATTACTTACTACACGCGATGTAAAGAATACGTAAGGATATTTTTTACACCTAGGGTTATTTTTTTTAGTTTAAGGGCTTACACGGGGCGAACCTAGCGCCACTTCCGAAAAAAATTTATATTTTCTAAACCATGGCAAAAAGCAAAATATGGGTCTTTGACTCGCTAGATAATTTTGCTAAGAGGTTTTTAAGGCCCTGTTGTGTAGCTTTCAGGTTCATAATCTAAGGAATAAACCGTTTATTGCCTAAAGTGGCAACTTTAGTTTCATAAATAAATATTTCTAAGATCATTAGCAAGATTATCTAGAGAGTCAAAGACGCATATTTTTTATTTCGGCCATAGTTTATAAGATATTTATTATTTATCAAAGTGGCGCTAGTATCGCACATTAAAAAAAAAATTTTATTATGTAGCTTCCCAACAGTCAAATAATTTTTCAAATCGGTTCAGTAGTTTTGGAGCCTATTCGATGCAAAGGTAAAAATATATTTTTTTCTATTTATATGTTGTGTTTAGTTTTTTTTTTTTTTGTATGGATGTAGGTACCCAAAAGTGTTTTTGTTGACGTCTTCGTCTGACAAACAGCGCGCTCGATACAGCCCCGGATCTCCAATATTTTTTAGGCGGGGCAAAACTGAAAAATGCCCCCCCTCCCCTTTTATATTAATTTTTTCCTTTTTATGTGTATAATTTCACCTATCAGCGGCCGTAGCATGAACGACCATTAGTCGATTTTTTATGTCACTTTTGACCTCTTTTGACAAGAACTTAAGAACTCAGGGGCCAAAAGAAAAACTACTTATGATGTTTTTAATGCAAAGATAATGTACAGTGTAAATTTCAACATTCTGAATCCAGACGTTTCGGAGTTTAATACACACTGTTACACCCTGTATACGGCGTCCCGTTTGTTTTTCGTAATTAGCGCCCCCAACAATTTAGAAGCATCACCCATTTCGAATCAAAGAGAATCTACAGTGTAATTTTAACTTTCTAAATCCAGACGTTGGGGAGTAAGGGGGAGAACAGTTACAAGATCTCAACTGGCCCCAATTGTCAACCTCACCTGCACGCGGTGCTTCCTGCTAGAGAACAGACGAGGAAATGGCGACCGAGCAGTGGCGGTATAACCATACCACAGGTCATCTACGACCTTGGGGGCTAAATACCTCCAGAAAAGCTAGATAAGAGAAGGAAACTCTGAGTAACAACCGGCGAGTCTGGGCGCTTAGACAGCAGCCCTGTCACCAGACTAGGATACTGTGGGCTAATAACTCGCATATCTGAATACCTAAATATTAAAGAAACTCAAAGTAAAGAAAAACGGACTGATAACAAAACGACGACATTTGGCATGAAACAAAGGACCATGATAGGCTGTTGGAACGTACGCACCATGCGGGAAGACAGCAGAGTTTTGCAAGTTGCAAAATATATGTCAGAATACCATCTTGACATTTTGGGTATATCCGAGGCTCGATGGAAGGACTTTGGCGAAGAAAAGGTTCAGGATATGACTTTGTTGTATTCAGGTAGCGACACCAGACACGAACACGGAGTTGCCTTGCTTCTGAGTAAGAGAGCAAAAATGAGTCTTCTTGAATGGAAGCCTATATCCGACCGCATAATGACGGCACGATTCAAGTCACATGTTAGAAATATCACTATAATACAGTGTTATGCACCGACCAACAGTGCGGATATCAAAGTGAAGGAATGTTTCTACGAAATGTTAAATGCCACAGCTCAAGCGGTAAAGAAACAGGATATTTTAATCTGCATGGGAGACCTCAATGCTCAACTAGGGAATGACAACAAAGGCATAGAAACCTGGCTTGGGAAGCATGCAACTAGAAGGCGAACAGAAAATGGCAATCTCCTGATCGATTTCTGCTGCCAGAATGACCTTGTCGTGGGGGGGTCCATCTTCCCTCATAAAACCTGCCATAAAATCACTTGGGTCTCACCAGACCGCAAGACCGAAAATCAAATTGACCACTTTATGATCGGCAGAAAATGGCGTCGCTCACTCCTTGATGTTCGTAACAAACGAGGCGCTGACGTCAAAAGCGACCATCATCTGCTGACGGCGAAAATCAAGTTAAAGATTGCCAAAACAAAGCGCTCAGCCCAGCACGCTATCAAGCGTTTCGATGTCGAGAAACTGAGGAGCAGCGACGCAAAAAGGCAGTTTTCGGTTACGCTGCATAACAAGTACCACGAACTTAATGTCGAGACCGCGCCCCTCGAAGAACACTGGGATCATGTTCAAAATGTGCTGCAGGACTGCTGCAAAGAAATGTTAGGTCACAGATCACAAGGCAAAAAGGAGTGGATGTCCAATGACACCTGGGGCAAAATTAACCACCGTAAGACCTTAAAGGAAAGGATGAACTCGGCCAGTGGCATGGAGGAAAAAGAGGCACTGTCCTACGAGTACTTTCTCTGTGAAGCTGTGTTAAGCGCAGCCTCAAAAAAGACAAGCGCACGTGGGCACAGACATAGCGACAAAAGCACAAAACGCTGCAGCTAGCGGCAACATGCGAGAACTCTACAGAGCATCGAATCAACTGTGTAACAAACGCCAACGAAACAGGCCAATAAGGCGCAAGGACGGAACGCTCGCTGTGACGCTTGAGGAACAACTTGCCCGCTGGCACCAGCATTTCACTGAGGTATTCAGCGCCCCAGAAATGCAAGAGGATCTCAACACGGATGTGCAAATATCGGACCATCTTGATATCGACATCAATCCTCCAACCAAACAAGAGATTAGCAAGGCCATTCTAGCACTGAAAAGTGGAAAAGCCCCCGGCAATGATGGAATCCCTATCGAAGCGTTGAAAGCCAACGTGGACGCATCAGCCGATATACTGCTACCTCTCTTGGTAAAGATCTGGGAAACTGGGGAAGTTCCAAAAAGCTGGAAAGAAGGTATCATTACCAAACTTCCCAAGAAGGGTGATCTTTCCGAGTGCAATAACTGGAGAGGCATAAATGTATTGCCAACCTGCTCCAAAGTTTTGTGCAAAATACTGTTGCAGCGCATGGCGAAGGAAATCGACCAAAAGCTGAGAAACGAACAAGCTGGGTTTAGAAAGGGCCGTTCTTGTACGGACCAAATTAACCTGTTAAGGATAATTCTCGAATCCTGTAACGAAATGCAGTGCGAAGTATTCGCTCTTTTTATAGATTTCGAGAAGGCATTTGACAGAGTGTGATGGTCCAGCATCTGGCGCATCCTGAAGAAGAGGGGAATACCCGACAAAATTGTACAAATAATACAATGTTTGTATGAAGGATCCCAATGTCGCATACTACACGACGGTCAACTCACCGAGGCCATGCCAGTCACGGCAGGGGTCAAACAGGGTTGTTTATTGTCTCCACTTCTTTTCCTCATTGTACTGGATGATATCATGCGCAGAGTGACATACGAAAGTCAAAGAGGTCTACCGTGGACTCAGAGGTCGCAGATAGAGGACATTGACTTTGCCGACGACTTGTGCTTTCTCTCTGCCAACGTTGGTGATCTCCAGTCCAAGGTGTACGATTTACAGCAACAGGCACTGAAAGAAGGTTTACGCATCAATTCCGCCAAAACTAAAGAAATGCGCCACAATACCACAGACACCACTCCCATTTGTGTCAACGGCGAAGTTGTAGAGCGTGTGGAAAAGTTCACCTACCTGGGGAGCGTTGTGAATCCAACCGGAGGAGCGGAAGCTGACATAGAGGCTCGCATAAACAAGGCTCGAGCAGCCTTCGCTCAACTCAAGCCAGTATGGAAGTCCTCGATTATCACGCGCCGAACAAAAGTCAGGATCTTCGAGTCGAACGTGAAGTCAGTCCTCCTCTATGGCAGTGAAACCTGGTTTGTCAGAAAGGATCTGTCTGCTAGGCTGCAGGTTTTCATTAACAAATGCCTGCGTCAGATTCTTAGAATATTTTGGCCCAAGACAATCAGAAACACGCTGCTGTGGAGACTCACCGACCAGAAACCCGTAGACTTGGAGATCAAGCTGAGGAAGTGGCGTTGGATCGGCCACACGCTGAGGAGGCCGGACGACCATCCGCCCAAGATAGCCCTAAAATGGTGCCCCCAAGGACGTCGCAAAGCCGGTCGCCCTAAACAAACCTGGCGCCGCACGGTGGAGCAAGAGGCCCCTATACTTGGAGCACCGTGGAATGAAATGGAGGAAGTCGCCCAGGATAGGAGCAAGTGGCGAGCTTTACTGAGAGCCCTATGTCCCTGATGAGGGATAAAAGGAGATCATCAAATCCAGACGTTACACCCTGTATACGACGTCCCGTTTGTTTTTCGTAATTAGCGCCCCCAACAATCTAGAAACATCACCCATTTCGAATCAAAGAGAATCTACAGTGTAAATTTCTACTTTCTAAATCCACACGTTACATCCTGTATACGGCGTCCCGTTTTTTTTAGTAATTAGCGCCCCCAACAATCTAGAAACATCGATTACTTCAATTTCTAAGAAAAATAATGAGCGGTTTCGGTTTTTCATACAAACTTTAACACCCTGTATCAAGGCTTTCAGGACTAATAAACGCAGTTTTACTATCATATTTGATGTTGTAATATTATAAGTGGCTTATTTTGAAAATTTCAAGTCTCTAGTGTCATTAGTTTAGATTTTAGCAAAAAAACATATTTCATCCTGTATAAGACCTCAGGGGCAAAATTAAAAAAAAAAACTAAATCATTTATGATGTTGGTGATACAAAAATAATCTAGTCATTTCAACATTATAAACCCAGTAGTTTAGGAGTTTCATACAAACTGTTACACCCTGTATACGGCGTCCCGGTTAAGTTATCCCAAAATCCCGTCTTAGTGGGTGCCTACGTCACGTAAAGAAGCTACTGTCCAAATTTCATCTTTCTATCTTCAGCGGTTTCGGCTGGGCGATGATGAATGAGTGAGTGAGTGAGTGAGTGAGTGAGTGAGTGAGTGATTGAGTGAGTAGATCACTGGTATTTGGATTTTATATATATAGATTTATTTGTAACCTACCTCTGAGTACCACCACCGCCAGGCAGCAATCCCAGCATGACCTCGGGCAGGCCGAAGCCAGTTTTGGAATCCTTAACAGCAATACGATAGTGGCAGGCGAGGGCGGTCTCGAGCCCGCCGCCCAGGCAGCTGCCCTGTATCGCCGCCACGTACGGCTTCCGGGAGGTTTCTATTCTCTTAAATATTTCGTGGCCTGAAAAATAATTATAAACTTGCATATTGAGTAATGATTCTTGGATAAAAGGCAGGTTATTACGTATTTTTGAATTAAATTGGAGTGTACTGCAATGATAGAGTAGTTTGACAATCTCTACTTCTAATACATTTTTTTTTATAGGATCAACAAACATTAAATATTGCATTTATGACAATAGTGGTAATTTTAATTTGTGGTAAGTACCGTACTTACCTACCTGATTTGACATTTTAAACTCATACTAATACTACAGAATTAAAAAAAACTTACCACTCTTAGAAAGGGCTACAACTTCTTCCTTGGTTTTGCAGCTTTCAATCATGGAGATGTCAGCACCAGCTATGAAGACACCAGGCTTGCCGGAAATTATCACTGCAGCTTCAATAGCAGGGTTTGACTCCACCTCACTCACAATGTTTCGAACTTCATCCATTACAGCAGTGTTTAGTGAATTTACCTAATGAAGCAGTAATAATGGTTAATAAATCAAATTTAATAGTAGCTATGCCACTGTATTTTTTATTTAAAACTACTTTAAAATGGCCTTGAACTTTTAAACATTTACCGTCTTATTCATAAAAAAATAATATGGCCTTAAACCACACGTTTAGACTAAAATGGCGTGTTGTCAAAAAATTTGGATTCATAAACGCTAAAACGTCGATAACTCCGTAAGTTAAAGTAGGTCCGACCCTACTTTAACGCACTAACACACTGATTTTTGCTAAGATGGCGCATACTGATCAGCTGTTTTTTGTTGTTTTGTCGCGAGGGGTTAGTGTAGATTCGCCAAGTGCTCATTTCGCCAAGTACTTTTAACTCCATACATCGAGTGTATTTTCGCCAAGTGATTAATTAATTAATTTTGCATCGTGTATTTTCGCCAAGTCGTTAAAATTATTACAGTTAGTTTTACTAATGCAGTACCAATTTAACACTAGGGTATCTGCCTCTTGCTAAGCATTTGTGAACTATGATTCGTTTGAGTCAGCGGTGCCAAGTGAACTATTGGTATATCGAGTGTTTAGGTGTTTGTACAAAAAGCCATTATATACGTTCGACTACAAGATCAGAGCTCAAAGCCTGCAGCGGGGATTCATAATAGGGGCATAGGGGGGTATCATATCCCTAAAACTGTTCAACGCTGCACTCGAGGATATCTTCAAGAACTGGAAAGATCTAAGCATCAAAAAACGGCAAAAGTCTACGAAAATTGTGTGTTGCCAGTATGGGCAAACGCAACAGAGAAATGGTCACTGAAAGGGTTAATAGAAATGGTTTTGCTCAGAGTTTCTTTGCGTAATCGAATTAGAAATGATGGCATCCGCAGAAGAATTAAAGTCACCGAAATAACCCAAAGAATTGCGAAATGAGCAGGCAATGAAACAAAAAAATTAAAATTTAACTGGGGCAGTGACGGAGTAGGTGAAATTAAGATTTATACTTATCAGAAAATGATACAATCCAAAGATTCAGTCAATATTCGATCTCCCATTTCTCTTATATTGCTTTAGACACCGCCATCTACCGGCGTATTATGAAACTTTTTTTTTCTTTTCTGTCCCTTTGAAAACCCCTCGTTAATTTTAAAAGGAAATACCTAAGTAATAAGTGAAACCAACTGTACTTTATAAAATTTTGTAATCAAAATTAACTTAGAGAAAATACACGGCTTTTGACACTTGGCGAAATGAGCACTTGGCGAATCTACACGATCTACACTAACCCGACGCGAGGATGTGTCGGTGAATGATGTAAAAGTGAATTTCGAAAATGCAAGCGTTGGTAGCTTAGAAGCTTTGGATGTTAGCGAGCTAGTCGGAAACCAAAACCCTCCGCGACTTCGAAAATAATATGATAATGTACTTCAAACAACCAAATAAAGTTCGAATGCTAAATACTGCTACGATAAAAGGACATCATCTTTTTTTCGTTAAGGAAGTCAACTTGACACAGGGAGTTGTGATAAATCACCAGCATTGCAGGTGTTGGGGATGTCGTGAAGTATGTATGTATACTTTTTTACTTATTGAATAGGTACCTGAATAACACTATTAAAGCAACGCTCATGGCTATGGGATCTTGTGTTTGATAGCCAGAATACAGATAGATAAGTACTCAATTTAGAATGCCCAATTCAATATTTGTAAGTATTCATCTGAATACTAAAGCACAACTTATTTAAGATGAGAAAGAAAAACACATTAATCTTCAAATATATATTTTCAATTTTTAAAAGTTTCTTAAATTTAATTACCGAAGTGTACTATTATTATATTGATTTTGTTCCTTTTTTCAGGTGCCGAAAAGTTTTGTAGTTTCCTGGGCTTGGATGTGATCTGAAACAGTTATAAAACGTATTGTAAAATAAAGTTTTGTTTGCACGGAAAATAAGTAATTATTATATTTTGTTGTTACTTGCCTCTTACGGATAATCAGTGTCTAGTGCTGGCCCAGCGCAGCACACATAATTTCTTTTGCTTCTCCATTTTGCAAACTTGCTCAATGCCCTCAAAATACTAAACGAAGACATAGGTAGGTAAATTAAATTTAAATAATTTTAATAAGCAAAACCTCAATACCATCTCGGTACATAGTGCCCTGAACCTTGCTTGAACAAATCATATCATCTTCAGTCACCTCAGTTGATTCAATCAATCATAACAATTTTTTTTTTTCCTCTAGAATTTGGTGTGCCAACTGATGGGCAAAGGCCTCGAAAATAAACAACTTTTTTTTTGTCGGATGCTTGATAGTGGATTGACCTGGTGAATTCTGGTGCGACAACCTGTAAAATGCAAAAAACTACTATTGGCCTCATGTAGTTATAGCAGGCCTGAATTGCGTTTATAAATAATGCATTTTGAAATCAGTATTTTATTTTAGGGGTTTTTATGAATAAGATGGTTAGAGGTAAAGCAGTCGCACACAGAGCAGGCAATGTAACAAAGATTTATCAAGATGTATAGCTTGATACATCTTTTCATGCAGATGGCTTAAGAAAGTTAAATACGAAATTATAAATCTAATAGGCTAGCCTCTTCATTTACCTATTTAATAATTTTAGTCATGAGAAAGTATCTTTCATCGCTGCATTGTTATTGTTAATTATAAAAAAAAAATTTAGTATTTGTTCATATAACCTGCGCATATAATATATACTTAAAAAAACAATTTGAAAATGGTGGCCCTTGTATGAGCTGTCTTCGGGCTTTCTCTCTTCTTAACTCTTTCCTCATTCTAATATAGGCAAGACAGCATGCCTTAGGCAGCATTTTCAAATTGTTTCTATATGTATAAAACTAGCCCTTAATAATAATAATAATAATAACACATCACACTCAGAGCCCCTAACTAGGAAGAACCTGTATCTAGGGTGCCTGAAACACACACAAAGACAAACATCACACCCAGACCGGAAACAAACATCGATATTCATCATATCAATATTCGCCCCCCCCGGGAATCGAACCCGGGTGCACACGCTTACTCAGTCCACATCACTGATGAAATTTAGTACACAGATATTCTAGAGCCTGAGAAAGGACTTGGGATAATTTTAATGGCAAAAATTCTACAGGAACAAAAAACTGTATTTTTCAGTTTGAAGGGCAATTGCACGGGCGAAGCCACGGGGAGCACACTACTACAATATAATATGTAAAATGTTTTTTTGTAAGAAGACAGTTTTCTTTTGTAGAATACCTTCACATTAGGAGAGTCCAAAGTGACAACATAGACACCATTGACAAGCTTACACTTGGTGTGAACTTGGCTGGCTGCAGAGGCCGCATACATTCGCCTTTGGATGTCTACAAACCAAAATAAAATACATATGCTCTTATTATTTTGTAAAGTTCTAACATATTCATTGTAGAAAGTTAATCAAACACAAAATCTTCTTACCATTAGATAAAAACTTGATGTTTTTTCGATTCCGTAGGATTCTCAGTGCACTTAATAACTTATAGTTAGCCATAATAAATACTAAAAATTAAAATACGCCTCTAAATAAAAGAATAAAAGCAAAACCAATTGAATAACAGCCAAACTCAGACTTTGAACCTACACTTTCCTGGCCTGGACCAAAAAGAAAAGATTCCGTCCCGAACACAATGATTGACCAATTTGTCAATCAATCAAACTTTTCTGTAAATTTTTAATCAATCGCCCATTATGACCAGGTAAAGAAACATAGTCCGTACAGCCAAGTCTTCATACCTCGCAAGGTTATTTTCTGTTTCTTCTTGATTTTACAATACTTCACTTTACTTACAATTATTATTTACATTTTTATTTTCCTCACTTGTTATTTTCATTCCTCTCGTGTTAATGGTTCCACATTGACATGACATCTCTTGTTCCAGCCTTTTTCTCAACAAAAGTACTTTATAAACCCCCAAAATTTATAATCAAAAATGAGAATTTTTAACACTTTCGCGGATGCAAGAAAAAAAGCATGACTTCCCTATTGTACACCCAAAAATTGTATGAAAAAAATAAAGCATGCAATAGAAGTCATTTCCCCACACAAAGCACATAATTAGGCAAAATTGGCGGGAAATGGAATATATGCGGTTCGTCCCGCAGAGAAATCCCGAGCATAGCCCGCTCCATGGCTCGTTGAGCTACTCGGAGCCTGTTCATAAGCCCTATAGTGAAGAACCACGTTTCAGAACCGTATGTCATCACTGGCAGCACACATTGGTTAAATACCCTCGTCTTCAGGCACTGAGGAATATTGGACGGGAAGACGTTGCGTAGTTTCCCGAACGCCGCCTATCCGAGCTGGATTCGGCGATTGACCTCCTTCTGGAAGTTGGACCTACCTAATTGGATGGTTTGTCCTAGGTATACGTACTCGTCGACAACTTCGAGAACCGAGTTCCCAACCATAACTGGGGTAGGCAGAAAATGGACATTAGACATGACCTTCGTCTTGTCCATGTTCATTTTAAGGCCCACCTGTTGGGAGACTCGGTTGAGGCCTTCGAGCATCGTGCTGAGTTCCTCTATCGACCTTGCCATGACTACGATGTCGTCGGCAAACCGAAGGTGAGTGATGTATTCGCCGTTAATATTGATGCCCTGCCCTTTCCATTCTAGAAGTTTGAAGGCGTCTTCTAAAGTGGCGGTGAACAGTTTCGGAGATATAACATCTCCCTGTCTCACGCCTCTGTTCAAGGGAATAGCCTTCGAATTCTGTTCCTGTACTCGGACAGACATGGTGGCGTTGCTTTACAAACACTTCAGCACTTCGATGTACCGATAGTCAATCCGGCATCGTTGGAGAGACTCTAGCACCGCCCATGTTTCGACCGAATCAAAGGCCTTGTCATAGTCCACAAACGCTAGACATAGCGGCAAGTTATACTCTTCGGTCTTCTGTATAACTTGCCGCCGCGTATGTATGTGGTCTATAGTACTAAAGCCTTTACGGAAGCCGGCTTGTTCGGGAGGCTGGAAGTCATCAAACCTTCGTTCGAGGCGATTGGCGATGATCCTGGCAAACAGCTTATAAACATGGCTCAAAAGCGAGATGGGCCTATAATTCTTCAAAAGGGTTTTATCGCCCTTCTTAAAGAAAAGCACCACCTCACTTCTGTTCCATGCTTCAGGCATGGTCCCTTCGAGTAGGACAGAATTAAAGAGTCTCTGAAGGACTTTGAGTTCCGGTGTTCCACCCACTTTCAGAAGCTCTGACGTGAAGAATCACCAGTCAATCAGGATAGAAATCCTCACCCGGTGCCTTGTTGTTTTTAAGCAGTTTCAGGGCCATCCTTATCTCGTACAGGCTGATGTCCGGGATATCTTCGGTATAGTGTCGGGTTAGTTTGGCTCTAGGGTCGTTGGCCGCACTAGTAACAGGCTTAGTGACCGAATCGTAAAGCTGTCTGAAGAACTTCTCGATTTCCCTCAAAATTTCCGCTTTCGTCGAGGCTATACTGCCGTCATCCCTCTTCAGCTTGGTCATTTGGCTTTGCCCAACAGACATATCTCTTGCGAACACTTTGGAGCCTTTATTTCGCTCTATCGTATCGTAGTGCAAAAGTTGAAATGGTTTTAGGGTAAGTTAACCCTGTAGAATTTAAAAATGCAATATTAAAGTGGGGTTTTCAAGGAGGGAGTCCCTTTTTTTTGGGTGGGAAAATAGTTCCCATTGCCCGATAAGGGTCAATAGTTTTAGTCCCGTTTCGTCGTTATCCATATACAAGCACTAGCCCATGGTTTGGCCTGTGTTTTTTTTATTATTAAAATTTAAAGATGATATAAGTATTTTTTATTCAGTTATTATATATTTGTTGTGAGTTGTTATTGTGATCTTATGTTCATCATCATTTCAGCCGTAGGACGTCCACTGCTGGACATAGGCCTCCCTCAAGGCTCTCCATCTGTACCGATCGCAGGTGGCCTGCATCCAGCGTGGACCCGCAGCCTTGCGCAGATCATCCGTCCATCTGGTCGGTGGACGTCCTACGCTGCGCTTGCCGATCCGTGGTCTCCACTCGAGAACTTTTCGGCCCCAGCGGCCATCTGATCTTATGTTACTGTAAAGTTATACATGGCTTAAAGCCCCACCTCCATCAAATCAGAAAATATTGAAAATAAATATTATTTTTATTTTTTCTTGACACTTAAAATTAATCAAAAATGGATTCGTAAAAAGATTTGTAGCATTTATAGTTAGAAGCGAAAAGCTCTTCAAGACGCCTTTCAGTCACAAAATCTTCTTGATCATCTTCTTTATCTGCAGGGCTGCTAAAAAGGGCTGTTTGATAATAAGCATCATCAACAGAGTCAATATCTAATAATTAAGAAAGATTTTCATAATTGTTTTTAATATTTTCTCGTTGCTATATTTTTTCTTACCCATGTTTCTTGATCCTATTGAAAGAGAGTATACAACAGAAAAGAGAGTGTACCGTGTGAAGAGAATTGATATTAGAAATAAAAAAGGTTACATGAAGCATAATGAAAGTAACTAGCAACAAAACCAAAACAATACCTTAGCATCTGGTGGCAAAACGTAATTTCTGTTCAAAAAAATTTAATGCGAATGAAGTACGGTATTGGGCCAGGGGAAATTATTTCCTACTTATAATTTTGCACTTTTTGAGGCCATGGATTATTATATTGCCTTGAATGCCACATAAAACAGCGTTAGAATAGATTGACAACCAGATATAACAACACAATTGTACTTACAGGATTTTTTGTAGAACAAAAACATTTTTTTTCCTTCACTCGTCCATAAAATGACCGTTTTTCGCACTCAAAATTCTACCATTGACACTTTGAACTAAAAAAAAATTGTCAAAGGACTGCCCTAAGCAAAAAGTTCTGCCAGGAAAATAAAATAATAGCATCACAAAATCGATTGTTTATGGTTTCATTAATTCGCTGAACTGATTTGATAACATAACTTTGGATAAAAAAACATGGAGTGGTGGGAAATATATTCCCTTTGTCTTATTAAGGGTTAAAGTGACAATTATGGGGTAGATAGTTTAGTTTCCCATTATTATTTTCAATATATTGTAGGATAGTTCACATTTCTAGACTGTGCGGCGAGAATTGACAATATTTTTACTCCACTTAATTAGAGTTAAGTCCATTAAATTTAATTAATTCAAAGTACAAAGGCATCGATGTAACGTTTTTCGAAGTAAAAAGGCATCGATATAACGTTTTTCGAAGAAACAAGGCATCGGTGTTACGTTTTTCGAAGTAACAAGACATCGATGTAATATTTTCGAAGTAACAAGGCACCGAACAAACAAGCCATCGAAGAAAAAGTCGTCGAAATATCAATCCTTCGAAGTATCATTCGTCGGTAAACAGAATTTCGAAAAAATAATTTTTGAACTCAAGTAGGGAACCCGATTTTGTGTCTTAGGACATAAAGGCCAAAAATCAAGTTTTGCCCTAAGACACAAAATCAGTAGGTCTGTCTTCCAAAAACGTTGTACTTATTATATTTCATCCGTTGGCAACACTGGAGCTAGGACGTCTTTGTTCTAAATCGGATATGCTAGCTCAGCTCTAAATGCAATTACACTGTCCTGAATCAGGACTGACTGAATTCAGAGACTGATTCAGGAGAAATGTAATAGCCCTTATGGGAACACGTCGCGGATTTGAACTTATAGATCGAAAGATCTCCCGTGACCCCCTTGCTAACAGCCGAGATGGACACCGGCGGGGTTTTAGTGGGTGCGAACCCCACATAACCCTGCGGCTCCCCCCGGGGCTGCAGGGTACTCATTAGGAGATTCCCGGCCTTTAAAAAAAATAAAAAGGGTAAGGGAACAACCGAAGTCCTTTTGAAAAACATGAAACTTTACTGCGATCGCCGACCCGCCTGCCAAGCGTCGATCGATTCGGGGCAAACCCCCTCACAAATTTTGTCCCTAGGACTTTAGGGAAACCTACATACTACATACCTATGTGACATAGGCTAAGTCCAACAGTGTTCGTCTTGCAGATGATGATGAAGTCCGTTCGTCAAAGTGTGCCCTATACATACAGCGAATGGTTTCCTTTTGAGTAGCAATTGCCCTTACATAAAAATCAGTTGTATAGTTGACAAAATAAGGCGACCTTATCGCCCTAATCTAGCATTACCACTGTTCTTTATTGCTTGGATTCAGTCGTGTTATTAGTTATCGTCTTTTTGATGAACAGTGAGCAGCGACAACTAGAGTAGTAAGAGTCGTAATATGATTAGGATATAGGTATAATCTAACTATTACAGGACCATTTTCGTAATAAGACCACACAAATTGAATTCCAATAGGATTTGGATAATCCAAAAGTACCTACACATTTTTATAATAATAATAATAACTCATCACACTCAGAGCCCCAAACTAGGAAGAACCTGTATCTAGGGTACCCGAAACACACACAGAGACGAACATTACACCCAGGCCGGAAACAAACATACCATATACTTTCTATATCATTAAAGTAACACTGTACCAAATTTCAAATCGATAGGACATTTGGAAGCTAGTTAGATCCCCTCATCACCTAGAAAAGAGCTGATGATCTTCAAACCGCTGATCAGATCTTCATCAGACATGGCTAAGAACACTCGGCCTGAAATTATCTATGATACAAAAAAAACTAAACGAAAATCAGTTCAGCCGTTTGGGCTCTACGATGCCACAGACAGATACACAGACAGACAGACATACAGACAGATACACACGTTAAAATTATAACACCCCTCTCTGAATTTTCGTTCGGGGGTTAATAAAACAAAATTGCCGCTTGCCGTCTGTCTGTAGCTCAGGTCTGTAGCTATGTATGCCTACATTTTTAAAATTATGCGCAACGAAAGTTGATGTTTTTTTTAATAGACAGACCAAGAGGAAGGTTTATAGCAACATGCACAAAATAGTTATTAGGTTAAGTTGCAGCACCAGTGGAGGTGCAGGGAAGGGAAAGACATACTCCTAGCGGAAGGCTTTGAAGTGAATCCCGGGGGTCCTTTCCAAATCGCTGAGGCGGCCACCGGGGAGTTTAGTGAGTGCAAGCTCCACTCACCCCCGTCGTTTCCCCGAGCGGCGGGAAGGCATTTCTCCTCGTTACAAAAAAAAAAAAGGCGGTACAAAGTTCGCCAGGACGAAAAGTATACTATACCTACGGTTTCTTGAAACGGAAACATTTTTATTTTAAGTTATAAACCCTAAGAAATATTTTGTAAGGAAACAGATCATACATTTATGACTTTTTAAATTTGTCTTACCTTGGGCTTTATTGGAATTATATCTAAATAGAAAATGAATAAAAATTACTAACTCCACATACAAAGTGGCGCCCCTATTATTTTCTAGATTTTTGTGCCCACTTACCTGAGTACCAATTCAAAGAGGAAGAGGTAACAATAGCCTTCATAGAGAAGAAAAATGATGATTCTCTGAGAGAGAGAATAGAGATGACAGCTTGCTGACGGTTACGAACATACGACGGGTTTATTTTGACTTTATTTTGAGAAAAAATAATGTTATTCCTCTAAAATTTAGAAGTATGACTTAATTTTACTAAAAATTCCTGATAGTTATTGAAAAACCAATATGAAATTGTCTCGTGTGAAGAAATTATGTTGGAAGAACTTGCATTTTGACTATGTAAGGGTACCATCTATAAGCAATAAACTTGCTTCCCGGAGTCTTAGCACTAGCAGCGTGTCTTTCGGGAATGAACAGTGTATTCTAGACTCCTGCAGTATCAATCCCTGCCACCAGGAGCCAAGAGTCCTTATTGTGGGAGCTGGTATTGCTGGACTTTCAGCGGCCAACAGATTAACGCAATGTGGGATCCGCAACTTTGCCGTTCTTGAGGCTAAAGAGAGGTAAGGACCGGAGCATCATTCAATGTTAATATGAATGTTATGTAAGGATATCGGTCGACCCAGAGTATATCAAGCGTTAATTTTTCAGACCGGGAGGAAGAATACACTCGTGCTGGCTTGGAGATGCAGTCATAGAGCTAGGCGCTGAATGGATCTACGGAGCCTGTCTTTCTAACAGCGTGTTCACGCTCGCTTCACAGGACCGTCTTCTACAAACACCGCTGCCTAGACTTGACTCATCGCGCGGTTTGTTCTGTACAAGCGAAGGGCGGGCCGTGGATTTACCAGTAACAGTCACTGCTTATCACACTTTTCGGCAAATAGAGCAACAAGCGGCAAACCTTTTTCGTTTAGGTGGGGACAGATGCCACGGTTCTCTTATGAACTTTATGGGTTTACGTATTCAACAAGAGTTACACAATTTTCCCGAAGATCAACGATATGATGCAGCAAGGGTGATGTTCGGTTTGACAAACTTCCTGAGAAATAAATGCGGGGATGACTTGTCACTGGTCAGTGCAGATCAATACGGAAGTTACATAGAGTTACCTGGTGGAAATGTTCGCATTCCGTTGGGATATGTGGGTGTAATGGCGCCTCTCCTTCGAAGTTTACCAGATAACTGTATAAAGTACAACAAACCTGTAAACGTCGTTCGGTGGGGTCCTGGACAAACGGGCTCTGGACGGGCTCTTGTCAAATGCTGTGACGGGGAAGAGATAAATGCTGACTACGTTATACTAACGATGTCACTCGGGTGCCTCAAATGCCAGGCTGATAAATTATTCGCGCCTCCTCTTCCTGAGAGTAAACTAGATGCAATATTTAACTTGGGATTTGGTCTCAGCGATAAAGTTTTTCTAGAATACCGGGAACCATTTTGGGTTTGCCACGAAGGCAGTTTAAAAATGGCGTGGTCCGCTGAAGAGCTCTGCTGCAGGACAGACTGGACGAGAGGGGTGTGCGCTATTGACGAGATGCCTGGAAGCAAGCACGTGCTGTGCGCTTGGGTTTCTGGACAGGAGGCCGCACTGATGGAATCGATGGCGGACAATGACGTTGCAGAAGGATTGACTATGCTGTTGCGCAGATTTACGGGCAACCCATGCCTGCCCTATCCCCAGATGATGCTACGGTCGCGCTGGGCATCGGACCCGCACTTCTGCGGCGCTTACTCTTACATGGGCTGCAACTCGTGCGTAAGCCACCAGTGCGAGCTGGGCACGCCAGTGCCAGGCCCCTGCGAACCGCCGCCGCCCATCTTACTCTTTGCGGGTGAGGCCACGGTCCCTGGATTTTTCGCAACAGTGCACGGAGCTCGGCTTAGCGGAATTAAAGAGGCGGAGCGAGTGGTGCAGTTGACTAAAAAGTTTGAAGGACCTCCTCCTAACTAACGACATGAAATGCGTCCGTTACTTATAATACTATTCAACCAGTTTTCGTACAATAAAGTAAAAATGTTGAGGTATTTACTTACCTACTTGTAAACCTACTTACTTATTACATGTATTTTTTTTTACAAAATGTTTATTTGTATAATATACAACTAAGAAAAAATACCCTTGCTTGTTTTGGTTCAGTTATGAAATGTCTTTTCCTCATGTGTTTATTTGTTTGGTAGGTAAGAAGTAGCACCTTTAATAAAATTCATGTAACCAGTTATTAAGAAGTACTTACCTTTAAATACAGGGGGTAATTCTCTTAACTAAAATAGATCGACTTGTTAAAAATATATTGTTATAGCGACTTCGTTTACCATTGTCAAGTCGCTTACAATACAATAACAATTCGATCGAATACCCCTAGGTGGTTGTTGATGAGCTGGCTACTGCATCTCTCGTTTTCGCTTTGTACCTACTACCTACAAACGTTCCTATCAATTTATTTGTTAACTAGCTCACACGGCGAACTTCGTTACGCCACAGAATTTAGGATACTTTACTACTAAACACTTGGATCTATAGACTATTTTCTTTTGATTGGCTCCATAGACTATGTTCTTTTGACTGCCCAGAATGGGCTACGGGTTACCCTACGAACATTTTGTTGTTCGTAGGGGCTACCTAATTAAAAATAACAAACAACCACAACACAACAAACCAGACTGCTTGGCGGGAAACTTGAGGAACATGTCGGGCTTTTGTTTTGTCAATTTGCTAAATTACTTTTCCGTGGCTATTATTGTGCTAGTGTGGTGGAATTAGTGCATGTAATTACATGTGCATTAGTAATTACATGTGCCCTTTATGGAAAACTATGTAGTGAAGTGAGAAATAAAGGTTGCTGCTCCCGAATAATTCTAATCGATGTCCCGTGAAGTAGTCGGTGTGAACATTGAAATGTGAGACCACCCTCACATTTCAATGGGTTAGGTTAGGATCCTAGGCTAAGAAAACAAAGTATTTAACTACAGAAGACTTGAATACTAAAAAATAAACTACTGAAGACTTGGCTGTATGGACTCAGTTCCTTTGCCTGCACAGAATAGGCGCGAATTATATTTGAAAAAAAGTAAACAACGGGAAAACATGCACCGTGGGCTACATTATTATTATTATATTCGAGTTTAGGTAAGGATCCCTAATTATTATAAAAATCTATTAAAGCGCATGTCACTCGGGGATAGTGTAGCTTCCTACCAGTGTAAGAATTTTTCAAATCGGTTCAGTATTTCCGGAGCCTATTCGTTACAAACAGGTTACAAACAAACAAATAAATCTTTCCTCTTCATAATATTGGTAAGATAAGATTATATAATATAGGTAGGTAAGATTATCTGAAGAAATGAATACGTAGTACAGTGGCGGTCTAGGAGGCCGTATCAGATTTGTCTATGGTTTCGTCAGCCCTAGACTGTATTGCTAAAGAACAAGAGGTATTTTGCAATACAGAAAAACCGGAAGTGTTACGGCGACCTAGACCGCCACTGTACTACGTATGTAACACGTTCAGTGGCGGACACGATCGGCGTAACACTTCCGGTTTTTCTGTATTGCAAAATAGCTCTTGTTCCTTGGTAATACAGTCTAGGGCTGACGAAACCATAGACATCTGTTACGGCCTTATAGTCCGTGACTGTACCTTCTTGAAATCGAGCGTGTATGCAAGTCGCTCCATGCAAGGAAAAGTGCAGATTATTTTGTTTGACATACTGCACAAATTATTATTTTATTATTAAGAGCGCGCGGCGTGCGCACATTGAGCAACTGTCGCAGCCATAAATGCGGAAGTTTTTTTCGGCGCAATCTAAGGCGCCAACCGAGCGTTAAATGAGGCCGCGTTCTAGCAACAGCGGCTCTATGTCAATGCGATTTGGTGGGCCTCTAGCTTGACTGACTGAACCTGAACCACAACATAGTGGTCGTGTTTAGTGGGCACGACAAGTGGCTCAATATGCGTCCGCTCTAGTCTCAAAACTGGAAAAAATAAATATATACAAAATATTTCAGCTAGGCATTTCATCTTCAGTACCACTTTTATTTATAATTTCGTTAAGACACATCCTTAAATTAATATTTAAACATTTAACTAGGTACCTACCTACGTAATTAAATACTAACAATGAGATATCATTTATTAGGTCTAGGTATATGTTTAAACTAGCTGCTGTGCACCAATGCCTAGGACTTTCAAGCAATTCATGCCCGGATACATAACCATCAGTAAAACCAGTAAAAGTGCCTGACTATGACTAATTGCAAAGCGGCGAATTTTTTTGCCTGGTATTTGTACTAGAGGTGCCTCTGACTAACCCTTCGGGAATAAAAGGCGTAAGATTATGTTATGTTATATGTGTCGTAGTAAGATTTGATAATTAGGTTTTTTGCAAAAAACTAGGGATTTTGCGAAAACCCGGGTAATTTGATATAAGCATTACTTTTTTTTCAATCATCCTGACGTAAAGCAGTTTTTTTGCAAAAAACCTAGTATAATTGAAACATTTGAAACCTTCCTATAATCTGATTGGCTAGTTTATTGCTTGCTGGTAAACTCTTATTCTGATTGGTTCGTTAAAATATCCTTTAACGCTACAGAGAACCAATCAGAATAAGAGTTTACTAGCAAGCAATAAATCTAGCCAATCAGAGTTAAGGCACACAGTTTTACACAGTAAGGCACAATTAAGAACTTTTTTTGGCATACTTTTCGAGTCAAATACTGTCTTCATCATCCCGACCACAAAGCAGACCCAACACAAAAACTATAATCTGAATAAGTATCTTAATAAGTACTATGTAGTGAAAAGGCTCCAACTCAGCATAAAACAGCATAATGCAGCATGGGAATACGTGCACCTAAGCAAGATTAACTATTTGAGAACCCATAAGTCACGACGCTGATATTTTGTCGGAACCTGCTTTAGGAATCGAGAACGAATCCCAAGAACGAGTAACACACAATATTAGTGGCACTAACACCACTAGCGGCTCTAAGGTACATACGTCTACGCTACACTATGACTGTACTATGATGCTGAGCTGACTGTAGAATACTTAGTGCGTCAGTGCATAGCATCCACACTACAATAACGAATACGTCTATAATACTTTTTTTTAGTCTATATATCAGGTACATAAATTATGTAACATATACATATATAGCAATTTAAGGTTAAAACCACATCATTAAAACAAGAGAGAAAATAAGATAAGAGTTCAGAATTAGGATCGCGGGTATATCAGTTACGGTGGGTTATTCCATTAGTCTCCAAAAATAATTTTTTTTTATTTCCATTTAGTCTCCAAGCTGATTTATTCTTATTCTTATTTAATTATTTTCCATTTCCTATAGTCTCCAAAACATTAACAGGCAAAGATGGTATCGACGGCAAAACAAGCAAGAAAACCCAGTTTTAACAAAATAAAAATATAGTAACCGATACAAGATTATCGCCTAGATTTAAAAAATATTTGCACTCGTTGTTAAAAACCTTACAAACTCTCAGCTACCTGATAAGGGGCGGCTAAGACTACAACTAGATACTAAGTTTTACGGAAACAATAGCCGTGCGATTATTAAACCAATCACAGAGCGCTGCTCGGTAGTCCTTCGGCGAAAGTAAGTACCGTTATTTAAAATTTAAAAAAAAATGAGTGCATGTGGTACTCTATTTTTTCTAATCCAGACTGATCTTTGACTTGAGGAGAGATTAGGCTAGTGTCACTGTGCCAGTGCTTAATGGAATAAAGTTAAAATCCAGGCGCAGGACCTAGCACAATCACGCCGTTAAAATATGCATTCAACATTTCAACTCACGTTAGTTTGGTTGATAATTATGATAAGCTAAGTATTACAGAATAGAAAATATGTAGAAAGTGTTTAGAAATTTATTAGATGTTTAATAAAAGGTTATTTACCTATTTTCCCTTATCGTTACTTATATATTTAGCATAGTAATAGTGCTTCTGATTGTTGTAAATGTGAAAATTGTATTCCCTTACCTAAGCAAATTTTAACAGTCATTTGTTAGTATTAATTTTTTGTGAAGTTCACGATAATTCATATATAAATATTTATTAAAACTGATTATACTAAAAAACTACGTTTTATTAAAATTCCTAAACTTTTGTTGTTGTCTCTACATAGTAAAACTTACCTGGAGACTAAAAGGAATAGTTGTATGAAAAAAAATAATTGTACCTACCTTTACGTTGTATGGGGCGGCAAAATTTTGGACATCAAAGGTTTTGGAGACTATCGGAATAACCCGTTACGGTCAGTCATGTCGTAGGTCGTAGGCACAAAAGGATTGTTCCTACTAAATATATATAGAATATTGTGTGTTACGCAATCACGCCTTAACTGCTGAAACGATTTGGATAAAAATTGGTAATAAGTCATAAGTTCGAGACAGAAATAGGATACATTTAACACCGAAAACACACGGGAACGAAATATTAGTTTTACGTTGTGAATGGAATAATTCGCGGACGTAGTCGCTGGGCGTTCTTTGCTTTATGTTTAGGGATTGCAGTCCCGCAATCCCGCGGGATCCCGCATCTTTTATTCATCTGCGGGATCCCGCACCTTCAAAACGCGGATCCCGCAAATTACAAATTTGGCGCTACAACTTAGATTCTTTGAGTCCGATGGTATAAGAGAGTACATGTCGCCAATGACTATATCCCGATGGTTTAGCCTACTAGCGTTAGCGGGAGCGTTTTCAGCATCAAGATGTATTTACAGTTCTGATAGAAGGAGGCTCGGGGTTACATATTATTACAACTAAACTCATTTCAACATTTTTCAACTCAACTATAAGCAAATGACCTATATGGTTCAGAATAACTAATAATCGATTCATCTAAAAATGCTTGGACTAATGAACGAAATACCTAAAGCACGACTCAACTACGGTTAATTCAACTATGTTCAAGTTACCTAAAACTGATTGGACTAGAACGAAACATATAAAGCACGACTCAACTAATATTCAACTCAGCTAAAAGTTATTGCAGGTATGTACTAACAAACGATTTATACCCACTGATGATCTGGGGTAATTAGAAAAAGTCCTCTTTACTTTAAAAGTTTCCCCCCTCCTTGCTCCTCCCGTCCAGTTTAGGCTGTAGTAACTTTTTTTTTTGCAAAAACCTTAAATATAGTGACGTTTTTTTAATTACTTAATTGAAATTTGAAATGCCTTGAGAAGTATTTCTGTGTTTAATATATACAACAATACCGCAAGTTCGCTCCCTTCGGTCGCTCCTTGCTAACCTAACCGTAGCGAGTCGGTTCTGCGTACTCTTTAAGTTTTAGGATTGTTGATTATCTATACCAATATTATAAAGAGGAAAGATTTGTTTGTTTGTACCGAATAGGCTCCGGAAATACTGAACCGATTTGAAAAATTCTTTCACTTTCACTTAAACTCAAATAATGTAACCGAATGTGCAATATTTTTTCCGTTGTTTACATATTTTGACAGGTGGTTTGTTGTTGTTGTTTTTTTTTATTTGCCCATTCTGGGCAGTCAAAAGAACATAGTCTATAGAGCCAAGTCTTTAGTAGTATCTTATATTCTATGGCGTAACGAAGTAAGCCGGGACAGCTCGTTATTTATAAACTGGACGGGAGGAGCAAGGGGGGGGAGCAACTTCTAAAGTAAGGATGACATTTTGCACGGCCGTTTAACCCTACTATCGAAACGCTAGCCATAGGCGCCATCTTGAAACTGGTCATGTATGACAGGCACGTTGCTTGTGATTGGCTGGTTTGAAAAGCCGGCCATCGGCCATTTTGGCTTGTTATAAGGGTCTATTACACCTTTCCTAAATCAGTCTCTGATTTCAGTCAGTCCTGACCTGATTCAGGACAGTGTAATTGCATTTAGAGAGCTAACATCCGATTTAGCTACCGATTTAGAACAAAGACGTCCTAGCTCCAGTGTTGCCAACTGGATGAAATAGCAATCCGCCAGATAAGGTTCCTCAAGTGAAGACTTACTCCCTCATTTGAGGGGGCTCGTTACAGAAAGGTGAGTGAGTACACCTGTGTACCTCGTATAAAACTCGTTAGCGGGCTCGTGAGGAGTGAGGCGTCGTGAGGAGTAAGGCGTCGTGAGGAGTGAGGAGGCGTGAGGTGTGAGGCGTCGTGAGGCATTAGGATTGTGTTTTAACGACGCCTCACGCCCTCACTCCCTCGAGAAAATAAACAACGCAACGTAGGCCTCAGGTCCCACGCCTACCTCATTCCTCACGCGCGAGTAAACGAAATGAACCCTAGTAAATGAGGACTAGGTGAGGTGAGGGAGGTATAGCGATCTACTGATCTAAGTAGGTGATGGTTTTTTTCATACGAGAATTAATTTAAGCTTTATTAAAAATAAAATAGAAATTAACCCCGTCGAAAAAAATATATAGATTTGTATTTTGAAAGTAAAAAATATGGTTAAATAGTCGTTTTTTTTTTTCTATTTTAAGATAATTCTCATAATCCGCTTAAAAAACCAATAGCCACTAAATACAAAAAAAAATGCCACTAAATGGGGGTTCCAATCCAACCAAACCACCAGATTTTGTGGAAAATCCACTAAAGTGGCAACACTAAGCTTAGATCGCGACTGACTAAGGAAAGGTGTGATTTTAACTACGCTGGCTAAGTTTCCTAAAAAGAAACCTACCTAATTAGGTTGCTAATTCAGAGACTTATTCAGGAGAAATGTAATAGGCCCTTTATCCTTCTTCTTTGTCTTTGTTTCATTTCATCTTTGTTTTGCTTTGCAGAAGTTTTGTTTGATTTGAAAAGCTTTTTCTGCTTGTAATCTCGACTTTTAACTGTATTAACTTCTGAAAAATGCTTCTGAATATGACTACGTAGTGCTGTGATTGCAAAAAAAGCGTCAGGACGCTATTTTGTACCATTTAACGTGCGGTGATAAAAGACAAAAAGTGTACCTAGTTACTGTGGCTAAATCGTGATGAACTAAAGTATCAACTGAACAGTTTTCCACCTAAAACGACCCACTGACCGCTTTCCAAGCTTGTTGATAGTGAAAGACACTTCAAAAGGGTTTTTCACTTCGAAATACTACCTCGTGGGTCGTCGTTCCGTCTTTCCTACGCTGTTACCCATAAGGTAAGATATCTCGGGAATAATTTACTGTTTGGTAGATAATACATGTTGTAATAGGTACCAGAGTAGAAAAATATCCCTGCTCCAGGTTTCAATCTACCTCCCAAAGCCATAATATCTGTTCACCCGTTCTTGAGTTATGAATAGTGTAACTAACACGGTTCTTTTATATACTTACTTGTATGTTGAATTTATTTTTAAAAGGTTTGTCGTAGTCCAGGGAAGGTTTAAAACCTGAGAAAAGATTGTAAAATGCAATGAAGATAAAAACAATTACATTTTTTTAATAAAATTGAAAAGCGATTGAAGTTCACCAGGACAGCTAGTTTTTATTATAAACGAAGCATTTTAACATGTTTTATTAAGATCATTAATAGTTTAAGTACTATTTGTACAACTTTACTTTGAAAATAAAAAAAGGTTTTTAGAAGCTTCCGCTAACAATTTTGGTATACTTTTTTTAAAACCTTTAACTATAATATTAAATGTCATAATACTGGTCTATGCTTTGTGTAGAAGCTTTTGTTAGGGCTAATAATTGAATAAGTATTTAATTTTTATTTTGTTTTTCATTTTTATGTAAACTTTTTTCTTTAAACTTGTTTTGTTTACTAGTGACTTAGTAACCTAGTATACTATGAGTGGATTGTTGTTGTATTTCTATATGAACTCTTTAATGTCACTACTAAAATAAATTAGTTTTAAAATTTATAATTATAGTTAAATTTTTCCCATAGTTGCAATAGCTTCGCCACACCTTAGGGAGGTATGGATTTAAGGGGTAATTTACCATTGGCAGCGATTTGACTTATTTTAATTATGTTAATTTTATTTTTACAGACAGGAAAGGGCTACCAGCCTAAAGGAGCCAATTATAGAGAACATCTCTAAACAATTAAATTAGGTATGTTTTTTTTTCTATTTGAATTTAATATATTCAAACAAATTATTGAGAAAATATAATATTAAGAAAATATAAATTACTTTTTGTTTATATTTTCAGATATTCCAAGTCCCTCAACCATTGAGTTTGCTACGTTGCCACGGCTCACCACAAGAAACAATAAAGACATGGATTCGTAATAGGTATTTATTATTTATATATAATTTGTGACATGACAGCTATTTTGCAGTTTTGCCTATGTTCAGTATGTTGTATGGGGGTATCGGCTAAGGGTATGGGGTCCCCTTTTTGCTTATAACTCGGACATCTTAAGGAATAGCTTTATGATTACTTACTACGTTTTCCCCGGAAACTGGTCACTTTAGGGAATAACCAATAGGGACAAAAAGTGCTTGTATTAAACTCCTCTACAAGATCCCATCATAAAAAAGTACTCTTATGGGGACAATTTTTTTTTCATATGGATCGATAATTTTCTAAGTCCGATAAAAATTAAGTTGAAAGTCCTTTAACGGGGTTCGATAGTGTGTCTGATTCTCATCAATAACGTCCAAAGAACTCTGCTACCCCGTCGCCCCATTTCGGAGTTAGAGGTCGTCAAAATATATCCGGACGTTTTCCCCGGAAACTGGTCACTTTAGGGAATACCCGATAGGGACAAAAAGTGCTTGTATTAAACTCCTCTACAAGTTCCCATCATAAAAAAGTACTCTTATGGGGACAATTTTTTTTTCATATGGATCGATAATTTTCTAAGTCCGATAAAAATTAAGTTGAAAATCCTTTAACGGGGTTCGATAGCGTGGCTGACGCTGACCAATATCGCCCAGAGAACCCTGCCACTCCGTGGCCTTATTTCGGAGTTAGAGGTCGTCAAAATATATCCGGACGTTTTCCCCGGAAACTGGTCACTTTAGGAAATACCCGATAGGGACAAAAAGTGCTTGTATTAAACTCCTCTGCAAGATCCCATCATAAAAAAGTACTCTTATGGGGACATTTTTTTTTTCATATGGATCGATAATTTTCTAAGTCCGATAAAAATTAAGTTGAAAATCCTTTAACGAGGTTCGATAGTGTGTCTGATTCTCATCAATAAAGTCCAAAGAACTCTGCTACCCCGTCGCCCCATTTCGGAGTTAGAGGTCGTCAAAATATATCCGGACGTTTTCCCCGGAAACTGGTCACTTTAGGGAATACCCGATAGGGACAAAAAGTGCTTGTATTAAACTCCTCTACAAGATCCCATCATAAAAAAGTACTCTTATGGGGACAATTTTTTTTTCATATGGATCGATGTCCGATAAAAATTAAGTTGAAAATCCTTTAACGGGGTTCGATAGTGTGTCTGATTCTCATCAATAACGTACAAAGAACTCTGCTACCCCGTCGCCCCATTTCGGAGTTAGAGGTCGTCAAAATATATCCGGACGTTTTCCCCGGAAACTGGTCACTTTAGGGAATACCCGATAGGGACAAAAAGTGCTTGTATTAAACTCCTCTGCAAGATCCCATCATAAAAAAGTACTCTTATGGGGACATTTTTTTTTTCATATGGATCGATAATTTTCTAAGTCCGATAAAAATTAAGTTGAAAATCCTTTAACGGGGTTCGATAGCGTGTCTGATTTTCATCAATATCGCCCAGAGAACCCGGCCACTCCGTGGCCTTATTTCGGAGTTAGAGGTCGTCAAAATATATCCGGACGTTTTCCCCGGAACTGGTCACTTTAGGAAATACCCGATAGGGACAAAAAGTGCTTGTATTAAACTCCTCTGCAAGATCCCATCATAAAAAAGTACTCTTATGGGGACATTTTTTTTTTCATATGGATCGATAATTTTCTAAGTCCGATAAAAATTAAGTTGAAAATCCTTTAACGGGGTTCGATAGTGTGTCTGATTCTCATCAATAAAGTCCAAAGAACTCTTTTTGCAGAAACTAGCCACTTTAGGAAAAACACGATAGGCAGGGACAAAAAGTGCTTGTATTAAGCCCCTCAGCCCTGTATACGCCTCGATCATAAAAAAAGTACCACTATCGGGTATACATTTATTCATACAACATTTTTAGTTTTTTTTTATGGATAGCGCCCCTAAGGCTACACTCTAACCTACTCCTAGTCTTGTTGACTTACTGTATTTGCCGGCAAGTAAACTTCCTCAATAGGCAAGTGCTGCTGACCAATGAGGCGGTTAGGGGTGTCGTCTTCCGCCTGTGTTGGAGGCGGCGTCATTTGCGGTTTTAATATGGTGCCGAGTTGTAGGCGTTGAAGGACTAGTTTGTTAGAGAAAAAAATAGGTACTAAAACCTTCTAATGAATGTAACAAATACATTACTGAAAACCGAATCAAAATCGGTTCAGCCAAACGCGAGATAATCGCGGACAAACATACATACATAATATCTCCTGAAATCTCCTCTAACAATATATTTTTATTATAATTTTTAATGTGAACTTGTCTCACGACCTCATGAAGCTATATAGTAGCTACATTGCACGTCCTTTTGTACTACACTACACTACACTATTAACAAATCCGTCACCGTAATGTCTGTATGTCTGTCTGTCTGTCACTCTGGCACTCATCAAAAAGTCTCTAACACTAGATTTCTGTATTTTTTAGGAAGTATTAATAAAATACATTGTTTGCTCTTCAACTTATGTTTTGATTTTTTTCAGATGTGCCTCCCCAATTAAGAAAATCAAAAAAGACAAGTGCATTCAAGAAGCGACTAGTAAAATAATTAAAGATTTGAATACAACTGAGCAAAAATATACAAATTCACAAATGATGCTTTAGTTTCATTTATTTTCAGGACTGTAATAATTCTCGTAGAGAAACTGTTGGTTGTCTGGTAAGTATGCGATGCCACTTTTATGAAGATAGTTAAAAGTCGCATAGCCAGCATATAGTTTCTTTACAAGAATCAAGAATAAATTAATATTATTATTTAAAGAATTTGAAAAATAAAAAATTTAGGTGAGCATGCGAAAAAAAAACAGAAGGCTGAATACGCTGGGGACCTTTGCCCAATATAAGCTTACAATTAAGAATAAAACAACTGTCATACATCACTAGTCACGGCTTTCACTATGGCAATTTTTTTTATTACTGAGATGGCCGTCTGATACGTAGTATCTCTAGTTGGTCTGTGACATTTTGTAATCACCCCAGATCATCATTGGGTATAAATCGTTTGTTAATCCTAAATAATGAACTACCCGCTGCAGCGCGGTTAATCGATTAACTGTAGGCAATTCGTACATACATAGTTGTAATGTAACATCCAATAATGATTTTCATTTTTTTTTTCTGAACTGATCATTAGATCAAACGTTCATTAGCTGTAATAATTTTAGTTGATTTAAAATTAGTTGAGTTGTACATTAGGTGAGTCGTCCATTATGGATTATGAACTTATGTGAATCGATCGTAGTTGAGTTGAAAATAGTTAAAATGAGTTTATAATAATATGTAACCAGGCTCGGAGATAATACAATAAATTTAATTTGCTTCTTTCTAAAAGTTAACACTAGTGTAAGAAATGAGTGATTTTCTAAAATTATTTCAAAGATGATTGAGCAATCCCGCATATAAATCCCGCGGGATTGAAACAGCCGCGGGATTGCAATCCTTATTTATGTACTACATTCATACATTTAGTAGGTACCTAATAAGTCATTAGTCATAGATAGCTCTCGCGCCTACAGCATGACCATAGGATATAATACAACCATGACGGTAAAAATGTTCTATGACCATGACCCGATGCGCACCGACTTTGCCTTGCTGTACCTAATTTTTATTTACGAATATTTAAGACTTTCTAGAAAGCTTCCATCAGTGGTGTTGTTAGTAATTACATCCTCAAATTCAAAGGAGACGCTGTTATTCGCCACACTGGTCCTGTGGCCTACCAAGTACTTGTATGAGTATGACCTGTTAAGAGGCCATCTGAAACTAATTTTGTACCATTCATCCATTTTCAATACAAATGGTTCAGAAAACTCAATGAAAACGTGCGAGTCATATTCAACTGTGTTCATGAAATTAATGAGTTTGACATTAGAATTGTCAGATTCCCGTATGATTGACACTGTGAGTTGTTCAGAATACATGAGCACACTTTCATTGTGAAAGTTAACAAGTGGAGACATTCTTGTTGGGATCCTAAGGGCATTTATGAAAACTGTTTTGTCACTTCTAACTCTGACATGGACTTGGATATTTATAGAATCAACAACCAGAGGGGCTGCTGACCTAAAAGAGCTGCGGTGGCACAAAAACCATCTTATTTTTAACCTATCTCTACATTTTAAATTTCTTGATAACACATTAAGACCACTTTCATTAGTGTTTAACTTGTATAAAGATTCCAAATTATTTTCGAATTTAAGACAGTCATCTATAAACTTTGCTTCTGAAGTAAGCATCAAATTATCACTTTTAATTAAATCATAAAATTCTTCTTTTGAAAGGCAGAAAAATCTTAATTTATCAAACAAACCATTTTCAATCAGAGCATTTCTTCTATTTTTTTTGGTAACTGGAATATCATGAAGTTTACAATAATTTTTTGTCCATCTGAATACAAATTGAATTAAATATTTTTCTGAGATGTTTATGAGCTCAGATTCTAATAGTAATTTAAGGCTGGCACTGGACAACTTGTCAGCAGTCTCGTCAAGGACGTACTGTGTGTGCTCTGACAGCAGATGGAGACATAGGGCTATTAGTCTCTTTTCCTGGACATACTCAGAAAAGTTGAGGATAGGAACCACATTATCCACACTGAGATTAACTTCAATAAAGTCCATACATTTTTCTGTTAAATACTCCAATAAATATTTCTTTGATGCATACAATAATTCAAATGCTTGTTCTATAGAAGAAATCTCAACTTTATCTGTGTATATAAAATTAATGAGGAGTTGAAATATATCAGGTTCAATATCGGAAATAACGATTTCATTGTTAGAAGACAGTGGGCCATAGAACATGGCTTTAAAAACTGGGCTGCTGATACTTAGAATTAATCTATGAGCCTTAAAATTTTGACCATCCACGGAGAAACTGCAGTCACTGCACTCACATGATTCCAGCAACTTACTGACCCGATCGTAGAGGCTTGTTTGTACTAGAAGATCTCTGTTTTGGTAGCCCATAACTGTAATGTATGAAAATAGTATTCTTAAGATGATGCTGAATGTTATATTTTCGTGAGTAGGTAACTTGAGTACCTACCAAGGTATGTAAGTATACCACTTAAAACATGGACTGCATTTGCTTAATTACTTATATCAACAATAACTGCAGCATGACAAACCTGTTTCTTGTAATGAAGTCTGTCGTTGAACTCAAATCGTCGACCTTGAACTTGGCTTGATGCTGTTGGTTGACAAGATTTGGCTGGAAGTAGTGGTGTTCACCGTAAACAAATGCGAAAAGACTCAGTTAATGAAGATAATTTTAATAGGCTAGCATATGATGTCATCATAAACCTTGAAGTAGATCAGTCAGACAACCTTGGAGTTAGTTTACTGGTAATGGTAATATATTAACTAGTACCTAGGCACCTACTTAAACTCAAATTTACTACCTACCATACCAACATACCAACCAAGCACAGACCAACTAGAAAGCAAAAAAAAAACTCGATCTCGATCGATCGAATAAAAAAAGAAAACAAACAAAAAAATGAAAAATACTCAGAATAAAGACAAGCATAGAAACCGGGCTAAAATAAAAAGTTATTTTCATATTGTTACGCTCCTTACTAAACGGCAAAAAGACTATTAATTAGAGAGAGATAAAATATAAGAATTCTTTGCAAGTTTTCTTCTTGTGGTATCAAAGTGGTTTATTGATGACACTGGTTTATTAGTACCGTACAAAATTAAAAACCAATAATTTGGTACATATTTGGTGGTTTGTTTATGGTTTGTTTTATTTTGACGTATAATATGACATTGTAAACATCGGTAGCAGCTCCAAAAGTTTTATGATTATTTTTTATGAAAAAGGTGTGATGTTGGTTTTGTGATTGTGAATGTTTAACTTAATGTATAACAATCTCTTGTGTAGTGACGGGATGTGAATCAAATGCGTCAAGGAATCAAAATCTTGATGTTTCGGTCACCTACCATTCGGTAAATAATTTTGTTTCATTGTAGACTTCTGGGCACTATTTTGACTAATAAATTATCAAGAACATCAATTTTACACGCTGTTTGTCGAACTCGTACCTAAATTTATTGAATTATTACGGTAAAACACCTTCTGTAAAGGTTATGATAGTGTTGTGCCAAAATATGTTTAGACAAAAGTTATCGAACCTAAATCATCCGTTCTAACTTAAGGACAAATAAAACTCAGACATAATAATATGCTAATTGTTGTCTTTTTTTTTTCAGTTTTCAAGTAAATTATTGCTAAAAACAAAATGACTGGATGCTATAAAGAGACAAGATTTTAAACATTCACAACATACTGTTTTATCAACAAAGAAGATTTAAGATGAAGATTATAACCTGAAACTGTAACAACAGTTTTGCTGCTGCAATTTGAATAAGTTGGTTGGTGGTAATCATAAAATATTGCCCTTTCAATTGCTTATTTTATATCAAATTAATTAAATGTTATTCGTTATCAACTTAATGTTAAAGGAAATAGGACAGCGGCATTCAGTGGACAATTCATATTTCATATCTAAGAAAGAAATGCAACCAGAAAATACCATCATCTCAGCTAAAAACGTCTACTGCTGGATATAGGCCTTAAAGAAAATATCGTGACATACAATTTGCCCATTCTGGATAAAACAGGTTTAAGTTTATCTATGTTTTTTTTCTGCAGATCCTCATAATTGTATATGAAAATTTCAAGTTTAAGTTGCGGGATGTCATCGTTTAAGTTAATATTCTCTAAGATACCTGTTTTCTAAAAAAAAATACGAAGGCTTTAATTAATATATATTTGAATAAATTATTATTATTATTGTCTTGAATATAATATTTAAGAACATTTTTTTTGCTTTCTTACAGGCCTCACAAAATACTTTGATAAAAAAAGCTACAGAATATATGAACCGTAAATTTGGGTAAACCAATGCTGTAAACTGTAAACAAATAAAATTCCATGAAAATTTTACTTTGTGATAAAAACAAAAGCGCCATTGTTGCTGCAGGATATCACTTACGTATGTATAAATTGTTTACACCCAGGTTTTATAATACTTACTCTCTTTTATAAGTTTTAATTAAAACATATTATATTTTTAGGTCTCAAAAAAAAACCACAAGCAGGGTTTTTTCACATACAAACAAAGTGATGATCAAGATCAACCCAGGCAAAAACAAACATTTGAGGTGCAGAGTGCAGAGCAAGATTATTGAAAATGAGTGTGTAAAGAAAGAAGCGCATAATTCATACATTATGAAATTTCCAAAAATAGATTTGTTTTACTTGTTTTATATATACATATTATTATAGGCACACATCTTTTAGTTTTAATTATTTTAGAGCTGTGCTAATAATATCTGATGTGACAGAGTTTTTTATGAACGGAAAATCTTTAGAAATAGGTAAGTATTATTATATTTTTATCAAGACACCCGTTTTATTCATTAAAATAACTTATTGTGTGCAGTAGGTTTCCTGGAAGAAATCGCTTTAATCGATACGGCACAATTGCCCTTATTCTTTTTCTGTTAAAAATGTTATACGGTTTGTTACATTTTGTATTTTTATTTGCATTTTTATAGCAATAAAGCGTTTTTATCTTTGTCTTTGTTTTCTTGTTATTATAATACCATACAATTACTCCTGAATTAGTTATGATAAATTCCATAATAAAGAACCATGTCTTGTATAAAAGTATAGACAACTTGATTTAGGACAAGTTATTTTTGCCATCACTAGCTTTTTAGAAAATTAAAAATAAAAAGTCGAACCCAGGTACGGGCAAGGTGCGGAAGAGTCATACGACCCAGTGGAGAAAGTATATTGGTCTCTTTTTAACATATTCAATGGTTGCACTTGAGTAAGTAGCGTAACCCAATGATGTGACTTTTTATTTTAGGACTCCTTCTATGCTTGTCTTTATTCTGAGGAAAAATACTTTTAAGCACAGACCATGCACAGACAAAATCCGCTTGGCACAGATTAATAGAAAATAATGGGGCGCGTTCCTTTACTAGAAGTTATAATTTTTTAGTTTTTTCAATCTATACCAATATTATAAAGAGGAAATATTTGTTTGTTTGTAACGAATAGGCTCCGGAAATACTGAACCGATTTGAAAAATTCTTTCACTGGTAGGAAGCTACATTAACCCCAAGTGTCATAGGCTATATTAGATTTTCAAAAAAATTAGGGATCCATACCTAAACTCAAATAATGTAACCCAAGGTGCAATATTTTTTAACCGACGAAAAAACAAAAAGGAGGAGGTTCTCAATTCGTCGCGTATATATATATATATATTTATGTATGATCACGCATAACTTTTTACTGTGTGGACCGATTTTGATAATTCTTTTTTTAATCGACAGGGTATACCTTGAAGTTGGTCCCATACAAATTGGGAAATAAAATTCCCACCCTAAGGGAGGTAAACTAGGGGTGACTTTTTGGTCGGCGGGTCGATTTATCCACTCACAGGTTGCATTTCCGTGTTACATTATAACTTTTGATACCTACTTTACTCACTTCTTAAAGTAATTTTGGATTACCAAGAAATTTTGAGTCGGTGCCACAGAATCAACGAATAAAGATCACTAAATTACCTGAAATTCAAAGAAATAACCGAAAAACGTATGCCGCTGCTCATCGCGCTTTACATAGATAATGAATTTGCTTGTGTGGTGTGGCGCCGACTTAAAATTTCTTGGTAATCCAAAATTACTTTAAGAAGTGAGTAAATTAAGGCCTAATAGAAAATGTTTCCCTATTATTTAATGCTTTTCAGTTTTTTCGGCGGTTTAATTTTTTTATAAAAAGTTTTTATTCCGTTGTGTATGTATGTACATATTTTGACAGGTGGTTTGTTGTTGTTGTTGGTTTTTTATTCGGCCATTCTGGGCAGTCAAAAGAACATAGTCTATAGAGCCAAGTCTTTTGTAGTAACTTATATTATATGGCGTAACGAAGTAAGCCGGGAAAGCTCGTAGGTATCTTTTATTCCATGGCGTAACGAAGTAAGCCGGGAAAGCTCGTTTAAGATAAAAATGGTTCCGTGGCAAGTCAAGACACCATTGCCAAGCTGTACAGTGGCGGACACGGTCGGCGTAATACTTCCGGTTTTTCTGTATTGCAAAATAGCTCTTGTTCTTCGGTAATACAGTCTAGGGCTGACGAAACCATAGACAAATCTGTTACGGCCTCCTAGTCCGTGACTGTACTGTACATACAGTGGCGAACTAGGAGGCCGTACCAAAGAACAAGAGCTATTTTGCAATACAGAAAAACCGGAAGTGTTACGTCGACTGTGTCTGCCACTGATCATACTAGGTAGGTAGGCTTGTTTTGCTCATTCATTCACTGTTTGAGGCAATGACAGATAAGATACCGATGACCTTGGCCTTCAGCAAACCTTATAATATTCTATTATCAGAGGACCAAAATGAAGGATTAAGGGAAGCAAACTTAATAATTTTTACAGATGGATCTAAATGCAAAAACGCGCCATTAGAACTTTAGAGGGTATACCTAGTCGCGAATCATGTAGATCGCTTTTTAAAAAGTATTGAGTAATGACCCTTTACTCTTTACTCAGTATATCTTTACGAGATCATTACTTATGTCAGTATAGGTACATTCCGACGACGCTAGTGCGGCGGGCGGGCGCTGCGGGGAGCGGGGAGCCTGGCTGCAGTGCCTCGTCGCACGGTGTGTGCTACACACAACCCGCGCGTCATCGGGCCACACTATTAAGAGCATCTGCCTACTGAGCTGAAGGAGGAAATCAATGACGAAGCGTTTTGTCGCCGACTGAAAAAACTTTTGTTGGAACATGAATATTATTGTATAGATGACTTTTTAAACTATAAAAATGTTTGACATTGGATATTATTTGTGTAATTTGAGTATTCGACAGTTACAATATGTAATTCAAGTAAATTGAAATTATTATTTAGTATTTGACATTTTATATACAATTATACATTTAAACATTGTTTACATAGTACTTAAATAATTAAGTAACTACTTATTATTTTTTATATAATTTTTGTACAATATTTTGACGATCACATTATACTTTGACATTTTATTATACAACTTTGTATGTAATATGAATATGATAGTGTGAAATAAATGAATCTAATCTAATCTAATCTAAAACCAACTCAGGAACAGGATGTGGTGTATTCTCAGAAGATCTTAACATACACATCTCAAAACCCCTAGGTAAACATAATACTGTCTTCCAAGCAGAATGTTTGGGCATTATAGAGGCTGCAAACGCGATCCAAAGAAGACATGTAAAAGACATAAACATAAAGATACTATCGGACAGTATGTCAGTACTTCAAGCACTAAAGAGCGACAAGATCAACTCTGGACTAATACATGAGTGTCATCAACAGCTGACTAGCGCATGTAGAAACAACAATTCAATCACTTTACAATGGATAAAAGGACACAGCGGCTCAAGAGGAAACGATGCGGCGGACGAACTGGCCCGAAGAGGCTCAGACACTCCTCCGCATGGGCCTGAACCTATAGTACCCCTGCCATTCAGCTGGCTGCGCAGCCAGATGAGGAAGCGTATCAGGACTTTGCACCAGGATAACTGGGAAAGCGCCGACACGTGCAAACACTTTAAAGAAATTATACCAACGCTCGACAATAAGCTTACAGCCAACGTATTGAGGCTTAAGAAAACACAACTAAGGAAGTATGTTGGGTTGCTGACCGGGCATAACACTCTTAATAAACATATGTTTACTCTAGGCATCACTGACAGTCCTACGTGTAGGGCTTGTATGGAGGCGGACGAAACTACCAAACACATTCTACTAGACTGCAAACAGGTAGAAGCATACAGACGTAAGTACCTAGGGTTCCCAAGCACCGTACGCGAGGCAGTAGGCAACGTGAAAGCGCTGCTGAGCTTCATGGAGGAGCTGGGGTGGTTAGAGTAGCGCTACCACAGAACAAGGAAGATGCTCTCTGTGTGGTGGTGTGGTGCCATTTCAACGATATACATATATAAACCCACAGAACAAGAGAGAGAGCATCTTCCTTGTTCTGTGTATAAACCTCAGAATAAGGACAAGCATAGAAGGAGTCCTAAAATAAAAAGTCACATCATTGTGTTACGCTACTTACTCAAGTGCAACCGTTGAATATGTTAAAAAGAGACCAATATACTTTCTCCACTGGGTCGTATGACTCTTCCGAACCTTGCCCGTACCTGGGTTCGACTTTTTATTTTTAATTTTCTAAAAAGCTAGTGATGGCAAAAATAACTTGTCCTAAATCAAGTTGTCTATACTTTTATACAAGACATGGTTCTTTATTATGGAACTTATCATAACTAATTTAGGAGTAATTGTATGGTATTATAATGACAAGAAAACAAAGACAAAGATAAAAACGCTTTATTGCTATAAAAATGCAAATAAAAATACAAAATAAAACAAACCGTATAAAAATTTTAACAGAAAAAGAATAAGGGCAATGGGTGGCCTTATCGATCAAAGCGATTTCTTCCAGGAAACCCACTGCACACAATAAGTTATTTTAATGAATAAAACGGGTGTCTTGATAAAAATATAATAATACTTACCTATTTCTAAAGATTTTCCGTTCATAAAAAACTCTGTCACATCAGATATTAGCACAGCTCTAAAATAATTAAAACTAAAAGATGTGTGCCTATAATAATATGTATATATAAAATAAGTAAAACAAATCTATTTTTGGAAATTTCATAATGTATGATATTTGATATGTGCTTCTTTCTTTACACACTCATTTTCAATAATCTTGCTCTGCACTCTGCACCTCAAATGTTTGTTTTTGCCTGGGTTGATCTTGATCATCACTTTGTCATGGAGTGTTTGTATGTGAAAAATCCCTGCTTGTGGTTTTTTTTTGCCTAAAAATTACCTAAAAATATAATATGTTTTTATTAAAACTAATAAAAGAGAGTAAGTATTATAAAACCTGGGTGTAAACAATTTATACATACGTCAGTAATATCCTGCAGCAACAATGGCGCTTTTGTTTTTATGACAAAGTGAAATTTTCATGGAATTTTATTTGTTTACAGTTTACAGCATTGGTTTACCCAAATTTACGGTTCATATATTCTGTAGCTTTTTTTATCAAAGTATTTTGTGAGGCCTGTAAGAAAGCAAGAAAAATGTTCTTAAATATTATATTTAAGACAATCATAATAATAATAATTTATTCATATTAATTAAAGCCTTCCTCTTTTTTTTTTAGAAAACAGTTATCTTCGAGAATATTAACTTAAACGACGACATCCCGCAACTTAAACTTGAAATTTTCATATACAATTATGAGGATCTGCAGAAAAAAAAACATAGATAAACTTAAACCTGTTTTATCCAGAATGGGCAAATTGTTTGTCACGATATTTTCTTTAAGGCCTATATCCAGCAGTAGACGTTTTTCAGCTGAGATGATGGTATTTTCTGGTTGCATTTCTTTCTTAGATATGAAATATGAATTGTCCACTGAATGTCTCTGTCCTATTTCCTTTAACATTAAGTTGATAACGATTAACATTTAATTAAGTTGATATAAAATAAGCAATTGAAAGGGCAATATTTTATGATTACCACCAACCAACTTATTCAAATTGCAGCAGCAAAACTGTTGTTACAGTTTCAGGTTATAATCTTCACCATCTTAAATCTTCTTTGTTGATAAAACAGTATGTTGTGAATGTTTATAATCTTGTCTCTTTATAGCATCCAGTCATTTTGTTTTTAGTATATAATTTACTTGAAAACTGAAAAAAATACAACAATTAGCATATTATTATGTCTGATTTTAATTTGTCCTTAAGTTAGAACGGATGATTTAGGTTCGATAACTTTTGTCTAAACATATTTTGGCACAACACTATCATAACCTTTACAGAAGGTGTTTTACCGTAATAATTCAATAAATTTAGGTACGAGTTCGACAAACAGCGTGTAAAATAGATGTTCTTGATAATTTATTAGTCATAATAGTGCCCAGAAGTCTACAATGAAACAAAATGATTTACTGAATGTTAGGTGACCAAAACATCAAGATTTTGATTCCTTGACGCAATTGATTCACATCCCGGCACTACACAAGAGATTGTTACACATTAAGTTAAACATTCACTATCACAAAACCAATTTATCACACCTTTTTCATAAAAAATAATCATAAAACTTTTGGAGCTGCTACCGATGTTTACAATGTCATATTATACGTCAAAATAAAACAAACCATAAACAACCCACCAAATATGTACCAAATTATTGGTTTTTAATTTTGTACGGTACTAATAAACCAGTGTCATCAATAAACCAGTTTGATGCGACAAGAAGAAAACTTGCAAAGAATTCTTATATTTTATCTCTCTCTAACTAATAGTCTTTTTGCCGTTTAGTAAGGAGCGTAACAATATGAAAATAACTTTTTATTTTAGGACTCCTTCTATGCTTGTCCTTATTCTGAGGTATAAACCATACAACTTATAACACACATACACATTTGAAGACTGCTCGTCTATGTCTATAGGAAGCGCAGCGTTTTACTTTGTCTATGGGCAGAATCAATTCGAGTTTAACTGTATGAACTACTTTCCTTTGCCTGCCCAGAAACAACAACGAAAACAACGTCAGTCAGTCAGACAGTAAAAAAAATCTCTAGTTGGGGAGGTTTTGGGGGGAAATGAAAAGAAGATGTCGGGCTTTTGTTTCTTAGTTTTCTAAATTAGTTTTTCGTGGCTATTAATGTGCTAGTGGGGTGGAATTAGTGTTATAATGTGCCCTTTATGGAAAACTGTGTAGCGAAATGATAAATAAAGGAAGGCGCTCCCGAATAATTCTTATCGATGTCCCACGAAAACTTCCGTGTGAACATTGGAATGCGAGACCACCCTCGCATTTCAATGGGTTAGGTTAGGAAACGAGGTTAAGGAAAACAAAGAATAAACTACAGAAGAAATGATTATTAAGAAATAAACTACTGAAGACTTGGCTGTATGGACTAAGTTCCTTTGCCTGCCCAGAATGGGCGAATTTAAAAAACAACAACAATCTCTAGTTGGTCTGATGTTGGTCTGTGACAGTAAATAAAAATGCTGCGCGCGTTGTTGTATTTATTCAGATTTTCAGCCGGTTTTTACAGTGAAAAAACTTTCCTTTAGTGTTTAGATAAAACTGAGATGTGTGTATTTATTTAGAATCATGACTTCAACGTACAACGATATTCTTAATGAATTTGATTTGGAGTTTTTTGACCATTCCTGCTCAAAGGTATGTTTTGTTAGGTTAGGATCGGCATAAAATATAAAAACAGCCAAATCTACCGTTTTACACTATAACTGACCGGTAAATTTGTTTAAACTTATAATTTTGTTCTAGTGTGTATTTTATTTTTATTCAAAACTACCCACCGACCTTATTTTTCATTTATTTTACTTGAAAAAATGGCATGCATGCTCTGATTTCTAGATTTGATAACTTGTTGGCACATAGCAAGTTTTTATATTTTTTTACGACGTTTTTTTCATAATTTCGGTGGTCATTTTTTTTACATGCTACGTTTACAGTGACCTCGGCATATGCTTTGGTAATGACTGAAATATATAGAAATGTATTGGGGACAGCTGAAAATTAAGTAGTTTTTGAGATATGAGCCCCCAAAGTTTTCAGTGGCTACCGAAATTAGAGGTGTCCACCAAAACTGTTTTCCCTACAATTTTTGTACTAATATTTTCACTTTTCTAAATAATCATTTTTTGTTTATTTATTTTTTAAGACTACAAATTTTAAATATGATTCATATAGCTCAATTATTGATTTTCCCTTTTTTTAAACTTATTTCTGCTGCTCCAATTTTTTTTTATTACAAATTTTATGTTAGGCTTTTCTGCCCATTTCAATGTGTTTATATGTGCAGTTAGGTGACAAAAAGCGGTCTTGAATCAATATTTACCCATTTACATAGCCAGAAAAGCCAGATATGAAATGAAAATTGAAACAACTTGTGAAAAAGATGAAAATCAAGAATAAATATATAAAATAAATTTTCCGCCCCTGTCTTGCGCCTCGCGCCCCGCGTCCCTCGAACTCAGCCCGGCTGCCTGCAGCTCGGCGTCGACGGTGCGTTGCCAGGTGTGCGCCGGCCGGCCTCGGCGCCGGCCGGCCTCGGCGCCGGCTTCCACACGGCCTCCACGTAAACGCAGCCCTGATGATGTTGTCCTCTGGTCTTCGGAGGGTGTGCCCTATCCACTTCCACTTCCGTTGAGCGATTTCCTGCTTTATCGGCACTTGGTGGCATCGTTTCCACAGATCCTCGTTTCTGATGATGTTCGGCCAGAATATGCGCAGTATGGATCTCAGACACTTGTTGACGAACACTTGTAGCTTGCTCGTCAGAACCTTTGTCAAAATGTATTATTATAAAAAATAAATATAACTTACTAGAGGCTGCCCTGCGGTTTTTCCCGCGCAGATTTCTCATAAACACAAAATTCCCGTTTTTTCCCGTTCCCGTGGGAATTTCGGGAAATCCCTTCTTAGTGCTCACCTACACTCCCCAAGGAACCCACTTGCCAATTTTCAGCTTTCTACGCCCAGTAGTTTAGGCTCTGCGTTGCTTGTCAGTCAGCCAGTCAGTCAGTAACGGAAGAGTTTTATATATATTGATTTCCTGTATAAAATAGACATAGCCGATTGTTTACTTACTACAATTCATTATTTACTTACTACAATTCAAAATATAGATAGATAAGGAAAAATATTTTGAATATTGAGTATAAATATAAACCAGTTAGTAAATATATAAGTAAACAACCATGCACATAAAATTTTAATAAAATATAGATAAACTAGGAAACACTGGTTGAAAAATAACGGCGTCCATGACTAATTTCGGTGTCCATAAAAAAGCCACCGTAATCACCGAAATTTGGACACTGTAATTCTGCCGTCGTAATGGTAAACGCAGTAATCGCCATTACTGCGGTTTAAGTTTTATTGCATAAATGGCACCAATAGGCGGTTATCTACCAATAAAAAAATTATTATCACCTGAAAAGTACTAGAATACTGAAATACAATAAGCAAAAATGCAGTACTTACACGCAAAGTTGTTACATTCCTAGAGTTAAATGCAGTATTCGACAAAAACTAGCTTGAAACGCAGTAATTACACACTTTAACTCAGAAAATAATCCTCTTATTTTGGTATATAAGTACGTAAAAACTTTTTTAATCACTATAACAGATGTTTAAAAATTGTAAAGAAACTATATAAGAATATAATCTTCAATTATTTTTTTTTCATTTTTTATACTATAAGCTGATTTATATGGAAAAAAGTTAAAATATGAGCTTAACAAAAAATCGTTATGTGAAGATACTCAAGCATTGCAATAAGCGGCTTTCCTACAAAAAAATATATTTTAGGACAAGCTGTTATAATAATTAAGTGCTGTGTAAAAATTTTAGAACTAAAGTTCCATACTTCACATGCAGTATTTGAGGGACGCGCGACGTCTTTCCTAGGAAAGAATGCAGTAATAAGCGCAAGTGCTGCATTTTGGCGTAGGAATACTATTAAATATGTTCTATTTTGCTAGGTTGGAATGCAGTTACCAACATTTATTTAATATTCCTTATATATATTTAATTTTAAAGTATGCCATTTTGTGTACTGTTTTTTTTAAAGAACCTAACATACTTCTTAAATACACAATTCTTAACAATATCAGCTTCAAAATTACAAAAAACTGTTTTTGTCGCTTTTCTCAAAATCGCCTTTTTGCAAGTACTGCATTTACCGTTACGACGGCAGAATTGGAAAAGACAAAAAAAAATCTCTTTGCTTTAATTATAAAAACAACTTAAAATCCTATTTAAAAAACAATAATAGAAACCAAAATATATCTTTAAAAAAATCTTCTAAAATTAAATGCAATTCAGTACTAACAATAAAATAAACTGAAATTAGCAAATCACCGAACCAAAAGCCACCGAAGCAGGTATTTATATATTTTACGACTAAACGTGAAATCCTGTGCATTATGGTCTTCTGTCTTATGATCGGATGCAATTAAGGAGTCCAGAGATGTGGGAGCCGAAGATCCACGATCAGAATGAACTTAGTTACAGAGTGTGAAATGAGTGGACGCCGAAATTATGGTTTTCCCGCGGACACGTATATAGGCTTAGTTATTTGAAAAAAAAAAAATCAAGCACGGTATATGACACGGAAATTAGTTTTTCAGGGCTTTTGAACTTTTTTTTAGTACTTCTTCATGAAATATTTAATCGATTTCGTTTGCGCAAGGTACCTTGATAACCCATGAATGCCTGAATTTTTTTCTAAAATCCTACTGTAATTAGTTTAGCGTTCCACGCTGATGCCATGCTAAAAATCGCATAATTGAGAATCATCCGTATCTATTATTATGATTAAGTTATTTGCAAAATAATTTCGAATCTTTATTTTTTTTTGTTTTGACTGTTTTTTTTTATTTCAGGACCTTCCAGCAGATAAATGGGATAAACAAAATAAAGCTGTCTTAAAGGTTAAAAAAAAAATTATAGCTACTGAGTAAGTTTTTTTTTTTATTTAACATTTGAAGATTTACTGTGTCCACATTTTTCATAGTAGGCCTATAGATAATAAAAAAGGTATACATAAAGTTGCTGAAAATTCTTTCTTTTTGTGAACTGGTCACTGGCAGAATACTTTCATATGTTAAAACAAAAAATATTATTTATACAACAGCTGAGCTGATTTTATATGTACAGTAGCTACAGTGCCTGAGAAGTCTGCTTGTGGTCAAAACAGGAACCATTAGCAAACAGACATGGGGGTTAAAGACAGACTATATCTGGTGCGCACTGTTGCTAGGACATTAACCTACCAATTAAACCCTTTGCATGAAATATACACACAACAAAAAGCATGACTAAAAATGCAGCCAGCCAAACATGTACTGTCAGCCTATAAGTTGATGTCTTTCTGTTCTAATTTGCAGTTCCTTGGTGAAGGCGTACTATGAGAAAAAACATGCTCTTGACCTCTCTGAAAAATGTTTATTTGAATCAAAGATTGAATGCAAGCAAGTATGTGTTGACTACAGAGTAACATTGGAGAAGTGTGCAAAACTGGAAGAGGTATACATTATTATAATATTAGTGTTGTTAAGACTAGTAATCAAATACATAACTTACATTTATCCTACTAACCTTCAAAGATATCAATTTCATATAGTTGTGTTGTTGTTATGTCTCGTTTAAAATATAATTTTTAACTAACGAAAAAACAAAAAGGAGGATTTTCTTTTTTTTTTAATTTTTTTTTAATGTAACTCACGCATAACTTTTTACTGGGTAGACCGATTTTGATAATTCTTTTTTCAATCGACAGGGTATACTTTGAAGTTGGTCCCATAAAAAATTGGAAATAAAATTACAACCCTAAGGGTGGAAAAATAGGGGTGACTTTATTGTTCACTTACATATTGTATTGCCGTGTTGTGTGTGATTTACATGAAAACTGCTAGGTATAATTATGAGTCTTATTTATATGAATATAAATAATCAAAATCTCAGTCGATAGACGTCCACTGCTATCCACGGTTGTGTGGCCACCTTGTGGGGTGCGACCACCCCACAAGCAAGTGAAGGGTGATTAGCTGGGGCCAATAAAACTGAAAAGCAAAAAATAAAAACTTTTTATCAGAAAATTAAACTGCCGAAAAAAATGAAAAGCATGAAATAATGGGGAAAATATTTCTATTTAGACTTAATTTACTAACTTCTTAAAGTACATTTGTTATACCAAGTAATTTTGAGTCGGCGCCACAGAATTAACGAATAAAGATCACAAAATTGCCTGAAATTCAAAGAAATAACCGAAAAACTTGTGCCGCTGCGCATCGCGCTTTACGTAATTAATGAATTTGCTTGTGTGGTGTGGCGCCGACTAAAAATTACTTGGTATAACAAAAGTACTTTAAAAGTTAGTAAATTAAGTCTAAATAGAAATACTTTCCCCATTATTTCATGCTTTTCAGTTTTTTCGGCGATTTAATTTTTTGATAAAAAGTTTTTATCTTATTTCAGGAAGAACAGAAAACAATTGCCTCTACAATAGCTCTGAACAATAAGTTAAAACAAGCAGAGAACCATCATGCAGCACTCCAGTCTCATGCTCATCAATTGGAGGTTTGATTTTTTATTACTCTATTATCTAATAACAATCGGGTAAATAATACTTGATGAGACTTTGGGCAACCCAAAAAGCTCAACACTGCTGTACCCTCACCACCCTCAGATATATCAGTGTTATATATTTTTGTGTTATTGTCAAAATCAATACTGTTATAAATCTATAAAACAGCTACTCCAGTTCTACAATGTGTTTCTTTTCCAACCTAATAAACTTTAAGTGTGGATTCTATATGAAATTTCATAAAGAAAATACTATGTAAACTACTATGAAATAATATGTAGGGTCAGATCCTAATATTGAGGATTGGTGGCTATTTTAAAATTAAGGTTTTGATGGTCTTCCGTTTTAGCAGTTGTGGATATTTTTATTCAGTAGAGATGACTTTTTTCTTATAGAGCTGTTTATTCATGAGATATTAATTTTATAAGATAGATAGAGAAAAATCAAGACCTTATTTTAAAATGACGCAAATCCTGGTATATTTGGATTTGATCCTACATATGGGGGTATTTATATCAATGAAATTTGTCATAGAATCCACCCTTAAAGTTTGTTGGGTTCAAAAATAAACACAGTGCATATTGTATGTATATGTACTTAAAACTCACCTTAGTGATCCAATTTTTTTAATTAATCAGGATTTTACGATTGTTATTTGTTTGTGTTTTCCAAAATGGCAAAACTACTTCTGATTTAAATTATTTTTGGAATTCTGAGAGTTCATATCTTAATTAAAAAAAACAAGTTTCATTAAATTTGGTTCAGTAGTTATTGAATTCCTTACCCAGATAGCAAGAGTATGTGTAAGCCGCAGGAAAACAATCTTGTTTTGAAAATCTGAATGTTATCGCAGGTTTTTGTCAAAGAGCTAAAAGATAAATTAGAAGGCTATGAAATTGAGAAAAGGTTGGAGAAGGAGACCTCTAAGGAACTGGAAAAAAAAGTAAAAAATCTGGAGAATGAAAAATTTTTCATAGAAAATGATGTTTTATCACTGGCAGATGTTATTGTTGGTTCAAGTAAGTGTGCTTCAACTTTTATTCGTATGAATTCCATTTCATAAGATTTCTCACAATTTTGGGTTAAATATTGATATTATAATTTTTGTTTACAGAAAAGCTTGATTTTGGTATTAAAAAACTGCTGAGAAAGTATAATAAGAAATTAAACTCCAAGAAAGAAATACCTTTTATAAATGAAGAGAGTTTAGGTAGCACGCCCTGCGCATGGCCTGAAAATGTGGTTCATGAAGGTATTGATCTCAGCGACGCGGAGCAGGACGAGGCTGACAATGTTGTACACACTGTTATTGTCATAAGAGATGAAGGTATGACTGAAATTTATATTCTCACCCTAGACTTTATCTAATATCTTCTATACCAATAATAAAGAGATACGATTTGATTGTGTTTATTTGTTTGCATTGAATAGGGCCCGAGACTACTGTATCAATTTTAAAAAAAAAACTTTCACTGTTGGAAGCTACACTATCCCCGGCTGACATAGGCTATCGAATACTCTCAAAAAATCAGAATTTAGAGTGTTACAAAGATCGCCGCGTCAGCTAGTCCTTAATAATAATTACATTCGTTAATAAGGGTATACAATTTAAAGTGTTTATTACTTATTTACTTTAACTCTTATTGCAACTGTTTTCTGCAAACACTGTATTGATAGTAAAGTCAGTACACATAAGCATTTTTATATTTATCATATTTTTTGTTAAAGGTGATAGCAATTTGGCACCCTGTGAAAGTGAAGACCCTGATTATTGCAATGATATAACAAGCAGTGTCGACACTGGCCGAGGGTCGTCACTGGCATTTAGTCCAGAATATACAATCGACGGCCCAGTAGTAGAAAATGCACATCCTAAAATAGTGGAAAGTAAAATAGAAATCCCAGCCAGAGTTCCTACAACATGTGATAGAGGAGTGAGTCCTATCATCTTTAAATATAATTCAATATTAAAAAGCACACAAACTTCACCTGATGTCAAGACAACTAAGAAGTTCCAGCACATTGCTACTAGTCCCATAGCTTCTATTCAAATTGACGATTCAGATGCAGTAACACAAAGTGATGAAATATCTTGGAGATTAACTAGAACCTCTGTAGAAAATGCTAATCTGAAGGAAATTATTGAAGATGTTGAAAAAGACTCCGAAGTAGAGAGTATTCTAAACGTAATGCGACTCCCGTTCGAGCTGCTGTCGTCGCTGCCGGCCACGCCCGCGCCCAGCCCGATCGTAGCAGAGAACGCCGGTTTTGCAAATCCTGTACAACTTGAAAGCGAGAAGATTTGGAAACAATTCGAGATGTTAACTAATCGTATAGCCAATTTAGAAAGCGAATTAAAACATAGTTCTAATAAAAAGTCGAAGCGCAATCTTTCTGATAAATTAACTGAAAGTGCTATTCTCGAAAGTCGCAATATTGATTCAGAAAATGCTGCTAATGTGCAATGTAACTTTCATGAAGTATATGAAGATGACATTATAACATTACCTATTGAAGAATTGAATACGCGAAATTCTCGAAAGAATTTCTCTGATTCTCAAAAACAATCATGCGATTTAGTTTATAGAAAACAAATAAGTGAACTAACAACAGAGGATCATGAAGAAAATGTTGCAAGTAGTGGTATTACCGTTGAAAATCTTGAAGAAATAGAAACACATGACGACAGAGGATGTAATGCAGGCAAGAGGTGTAAAAAACCAAGTAAAACGAAATTGTCAAAATTGCAAAAAATTAAAGTAAGTTTAATTCCAAAAAGCAAAATTAAGAAAATTGTACCTACTAAACAATTAAAATCAAAAAATAAAATCATGAAACCATTACAGTATAGTAAAGCGACATCAAAGAAATGTAGCTCAACTAAGGCTTTAAATGACAAAGCCGTTTACGAAAAAGCTTTAGCAGTGGTGGCAGAAATAAGAGCTAAAGAAAATAAAAAGAAAGATGAGCAATCAAAGAGAAAAAGCATTTCTGTATCACCACGGAAACACACAGTTGTAGATAGTAGGACAGTAGACACAGACCAAGAAAAACTTGCGGAAAGCGAAATAGTAGAAAATGGATCAAAATATAACATAATGCAAAAAGACTCTATAACTACATCAAGGTTAAAGGCAAACTTACAACTAAGTAGCGAACCATTAGCAACTGGTATCAGTCCTAAAAGACGAAGGAGAAATTCGGTCCTTGATTTAAATTCTATAATAAGCCGTTCAACTCGTTCAACGCGGAGTAAAGTAAAAGAACCCGAAAACAATAACAATAACAATGATTTGTTTCTAAATCCCACCATTGCATTAGAACAAAAAATGCCAAAGAGGGTCTCACGAATCCAAAGTAATGACGGGAATTTGTCTACGGAAAACAAAAACTTGCTAGGGAAAGAAATGAGCACAAGAAAATATTCTGAAAACAAGACCTCACTAAAAAGACGTTCTGATGAAACTGAACATTTTCAAAATAAGAGAAAATTGCGAAGCTCGGCTAGGAAGTCTTGTGATAAAGAAAACTTGTGTTCTGATACTACTAGTACTAATTCAATTCAGTGTTCTGAGATAGTAGTCAATGTTGAAGATAAAATTGTTTGCAATGAGAAAAAAGATGAAGACAATGCCGCTAAAGAACTTGTAGGTCTAGTAAATAGTGAAAATTGTAAAAATCCAGAAAAAGAAAGTGATGGATTAAAAGATTATACTGATCTGAGCATGTTTGACGAAAATGACGATCCAGAAGAAGAAATAGTTAATAAACAAACTAGTCCAAATTGCCTAAAAGATAGTCTACTTTGCAAGATGATAGAGAAATATGGAGTTGTAACTCTGAAGACTGCTCCAAAGAAAATACCTGGTAAGTCTCTAATGTTTTAAATCTACTTAAAACAAACAAGATTGGTTGTGTTTAATTGTGTTTTTTGTATTAAAATAAGTTATTTTAATTGATATTTTGTTATCTTTAAAGATAAGGGGATTTAATACCTATTCCTATTATCAAGTTTTTGACAATTTCTAAAGCAGTATGTACTATCGTTGTTTCAGACAAAATAGTGGACGGCATTTGCAAAACGATAGAAGAGGGTATAGAGAAGATAATAGAGATGCGTCCGGGTGAAATGAACGCAGGCGTAGAGGGTTTAGTTCAGGAACTGAGCTGTTTGCCACTGAAGCAGTTCCTGAGCGGGCTGATGAAGTACCTGAAGGAGCCGACTCGCAGGGACGAGCAGTGCGCGCGCGCGGGCGGGCCGGCGGCGCCGCCCATGTCGCGCCAGCAACAGGCGCTGCTGGCCGTGACCGCGCAGCTGCGGCGCCACTGGCCGCACGCCGACCTCGTCTCGCGCCTGCTCGCGCTCATCGAGTACTCGCTCTTCCGACTCAACAGCACGCCCGAGTTCAAGACGCTCGAGAGCCTGGCGCACTGGTTCGCCGTGCTGTGCCGCTTCTCGCGCGCCAAGCTGCGCCTGCGCCAGTTCATGCTAGACGCCATGTACTGCTGCTCCTTCAAGGCCGTGCCCATCGTGCGCCAGTGCCTCGACGTGTGGCCGCACGTGCTGCCGCTCGCCCACATGGGGATAGGTTATTTCTTTCTCTTTCATAGCATATTTTACTTGCGTTATTATTTTTAACCCCCAAATAAAAATTCCGAGAGGGGTGTTATAATTTTAACGTGTGTATCTGTCTGTCTGTGTATCTGTCTGTGGCACCGTAGAGCCCAAACGGCTGAACCGATTTTAGTTTAGTATTTTTTGTATCATAGATAATTTCAGGCCGTGTGTTCTTAGCCATGTCTGATGAAGATCTGATCAGCGGTTTAAAGATGATCAGTACCGATGTTACATAACATGATATAGAAAGTATTTAGTAAGGTAAATATGACCTGATCAGCCGTTTGAAGATGATCAGCTCTTGAATAATGGATGAGAGGATCTAACTAGCTTCCTTATGTCCGATCGATTTGAAATTTGGTACCATGTTACATCTATGATATAGAAAGTATTTGGTAAGGTAACCATGACCTGATCAGCCGTTTGAAGATGATCAGCTCTTGAATAATGGATGAGAGGATCTAACTAGCTTCCTTATGTCCGATCGATTTGAAATTTGGTACCATTTTACATCTATGATACAGAAAGTATTTGGTAAGGTAACCATGACCTGATCAGCCGTTTGAAGATGATCAGCTCTTGAATAATGGATGAGAGGATCTAACTAGCTTCCTTATGTCCGATCGATTTGAAATTTGGTACCATTTTACATCTATGATACAGAAAGTATTTGGTAAGGTAACCATGACCTGATCAGCCGTTTGAAGATGATCAGCTCTTGAATAATGGATGAGAGGATCTAACTAGTTTCCTTATGTCCGATCGAGTTGAAATTTGGTACCATGTTACATCTATGATATTGAACATATATGTTAAAGTATGTAGGTAAGTATATAAGTCTGACTGGGTCGGGGGTTTTTAAATTTTTAAATTTGAGCTATTGTTGGCTAGGAACGTCCATTTATCTTGGAATATTTATTAACCCCCGAACGAACAACCCACCCTCAGACAAGGGTGTTATAATTTTAAGGTGTGTATCTGTCTGTGGCATCGTAGAGCCCAAACGGCTCTACCGATTTTCGTTTATTTTTTTTTGTATCAAAGATAATTTCAGGCAGAGTGTTCTCAGCCATGTCTGATGAAGATCTGATCAGCGGTTTAAAGATCATCAGCTCTTTCCTAACTGATGAGGGGATCTAACTAGCTTCCATATGTCCGATCGATTTGAAATTTGGTACCATGTGACATCTATGACATTGAAAGTATTTGGTAGGGTAACCATGACCTGATCAGCCGTTTGAAGATGATCAGCTCTTGAATAATGGATGAGAGGATCAAACTAGCTTCCATATGTCCGATCGATTTGAAATTTGGTACCATGTGACATCTATGACATTGAAAGTATTTGGTAAGGTAACCATGACCTGATCAGCCGTTTGAAGATGATCAGCTTTTGAATAATGGATAAGAGGATATAACTACCTTCCATTTGTCCTATCGATTTGAAATTTGGTACCGTCTTTCTTCAATGATATTAAAAGTATATGGTAAGGTAACCATGACCTGATCTGCAGTTTGAAGATGATCAGCTCTTAAATAGTGGATGAGGGGATCTAACTACCTTCCATATGTCCTTTTGCGCTGCGGGACCTGCTGCAGCACAAGTACTTCTACCGCGCCGCGGACTGGGACGAGGCGCGGCTCGTGGGCGCGCTGCGGGCCGCGCTGCTCGACGTCAGAGGTAACTTGACCGTACACGTGCGAGACGTGCGCGCTGCGGGACCTGCTGCAGCACAAGTACTTCTACCGCGCCGCGGACTGGGACGAGGCGCGGCTCGTGGGCGCGCTGCGGGCCGCGCTGCTCGACGTCAGAGGTAACTTGACCGTACACGTGCGAGACGTGCGCGCTGCGGGACCTGCTGCAGCACAAGTACTTCTACCGCGCCGCGGACTGGGACGAGGCGCGGCTCGTGGGCGCGCTGCGGGCCGCGCTGCTCGACGTCAGAGGTAACTTGACCGTACACGTGCGAGACGTGCGCGCTGCGGGACCTGCTGCAGCACAAGTACTTCTACCGCGCCGCGGACTGGGACGAGGCGCGGCTCGTGGGCGCGCTGCGGGCCGCGCTGCTCGACGTCAGAGGTAACTTGACCGTACACGTGCGAGACGTGCGCGCTGCGGGACCTGCTGCAGCACAAGTACTTCTACCACTGACAGCTAGGCACAAAGCCAGTTTCCTCATATAGTTTAGCTGATCCATCTTATCTGATATCTTGATATATTCTTTTTTAATCTTGATTATCTTTGTAATAGTAGTTATAAGTGTCAGACATCCTAAAGTGTTTCCATATTTTGTTAATAGAAATTCCAGCTGAGCAGAAGATGTTGAGAATGGCAATGATAATCCTCGCGAAGCGCAATGGCGCCCGCTGGTGCGAGCGGGGTTCTCATAAAGGGGCTGCTGCAGCCGCTGCTGGAGGGCGGCGGGGGGGCGGGGGAGGCGGCGCGGCGGCGCGCGGCCGGGCTGCTGGAGGGCGGCGGGGGGGCGGCGCGGCGGGCGCGCGGCCGGGCTGCTAGAGGGCGGCGGGGGGGGCGGGGGAGGCGGCGCGGCGGCGCGCGGCGGGGCTGCTGGGCGCGCTGCTGCGGCCCTTTCCCGCCGCCATGAGCGTGCACAGAGAGATCGTCATGAACACTCTGTTCGATCTGCTCGACAACCAATGTAAGATTCTATTTAATAATATAGTGACCCCTAATCTGCTTGTTTATACACAAAATCCTGGCGCTTTTAGCGATAAGGCCGCATGTAAATTAAATTGTTCTCGTAACCTGAATTGGAAAATTTATATTTCATTAAATTAATTTAATCAATATACAGTTTGACCGGGGAAGTTATAACATAATTTTAAGGGTGTATTCTATGATCAATTTCATCGATGAAAACACCCCATATGGGGGGTCGCAGCCTCACCCCCCCCTCAGTATGATGTTTTTTTTTTTTTTTGCAAAAGTCGTCCCCGCCTACCTTCATTAGGGTCTTGATCGAAGGCTAAGTAGTTAGGCTACCTAACTTACTAACGAAATAACCAAGTATTGTTTTGACTTTTTTTTTAAAGATGATAAACCAAAAAAAAAATATTTTTTGTACATTTTTTACGGTTTTTCAGTTTTTACAAAAAAATGCAGATACTTTTTAATTTTTTTTTCACTTTAGGTTTATACTGTTTTATGTATTACTGTTTGTTCCTAAAAGTAGCTAAAAGTGGCCACGTTTAGCAACAAACAGTAAAAAATAAATATTCTAAACCTAGATATTATTTTTAATACTAAAAAAATACTAGGG